>WOXC01000557.1:0-316510 GCA_011680675.1 Gymnobelideus leadbeateri
AGCTGAAAACTCCTGAAGTCCTAGTAAGGTTAAAAATTTGTGTTGGATGCCCATACCAATAAAATAATAGATTTTTAAAGTATTAAAATATAAGTACTGTATAGAGTTTTCATTATAGGATGCAACATGTGTACAGGAGAATAAGAAGATGTTATTATGGATTGCCAAAAAAAGAAATAAAAATGTAATTCAGACATTGTACCTTTAGCTGTTGATAAGATCTGAGTACTGTATATTTTGAAAATGTATTACTATAGTATTGATGAGATACTTATTGGTCTATTAATAACTTAGTGTTTCATTGCTTTATGCTGTCATCATAACTTTGTCATACAGTAATGCATGACTTAAAATGTTAGTAATATAGTCATATTGAGTGTTGACTTATAATATTATTAGATGTAAAGTTTAGAATATTCATATTTTTGTTATTTCTATTTTCAGTCAACATAAGGTTGACATGAAAAATCTTTACAAAGTAATTGTCAGCTCTACACTGCTTTCCATTTCTTTTTTTCATTACTTTATTTTGTATTTATGTCATGTATATAATTTGTATGTATGTGTCTATGCTTGAGTATAAACAATACAGTTTCATAGATAATACCTTACACATAGTAGTTAATTAATATTTGAGGGAGACATAAAAAGGGAAGAATGAGAAAAGTGATATAAATTTCAGAAAATAAGATTTGCTTCCTTGATCTTCCTAGCAAGGTGCAAAAGTACTGGAGTTTCCTTTTTCAACACAAGAGGTCATACTAATCCACAAAATGTATTCAAATAAAAACAATAGTAATTTCATTTACCATTCCTGGATGGCATTTGTTTCTTAATGAATAAAATTTGTTTCTTAATAAATCAAGTCATTTGCTTCTTCAAATTTTTGCTTGTCTCTACATCCATCTCTTTACAAACAAACTCAAACCACAGAATCCTTTTTAAGAATACTTGATTTGGGGGTGGCTAGGTGGCGCAGTGAATAGAGCGCTGGCCCTGGAGTCAGAAGGACCTGAGTTCGGAGTCGGCTTCTGACACTTAATCCACACAAACAAAAACCTAGCCATGTAACCTTGGGCAAGTTACTTAACCCCAATTGCTTTAAAAGAAAAAAAAAGAATACTTGATTTGTACAAAGTGCTGTTGATGATCTCTGAGGAATACCCTGCTACCTAAATAATATGACAGTCTCTGCCCTCAAGGAGCTTATATTTTACACAAATAAGTATAAAATACATCCAAAAATAATTTCAGAAGTGAGTTAAAAACTAACAAGTGAGGGAATCAAGAAAGGTCTCTTTTTGTAGGACATGGCAATTGAATGAGCCTTAAAGGGATGTAAGTATTCCAAGAAATGGAAGGGAGGAGAAAGAGTGTTCCAGGCATTGGAGCCAAGATGACAAAGAGCAGGGTATGGCAAACAACATGCAAAACAAGTTGTTTGGAATATAAATTACATGAGGTGGAGTTGACTTTTTCTGCCTCTACATTTTGAATAGTAGAAGCCCCTTATACGACAGTGTATTATCCACATAGATTTATATATGCCACCATTTGAACTTAAGCAAATCAGTCTTTTTGGGCCTTGGTTTCTTCATCTGTAAAGAGGATAGATTTGGACGAGATGATGTTTAATCTATAAAATAACTCCAAATCATTCCTCCCTCAATATAGCTCTAAGTCAGATATAACACAGTTAACCATTATGCTAAATACTAGACTTGTCTTCCAAGAGAACATTATATATACATTCTACTATATTTGAAGAACTGATTGCAATAATTATTAAGTCCCCATTCTTTAATACTAATAAAATATTGCTAGAGGGAGGTGCATATATATATTTTATCCACTTCTGCTAAATAAGTGTCCCAAATAACACAGGATAATTTTAAAATATGATGTTAAAGAGAATCTACTTTTTTGCTATTCTTTTTGTTTGCTTTCATTTTCCCCATTGCCTTTTAGCAATTGGGGTTAAATAATTTGCTCAAGGTTACATGGCCAGTCATTATTTATGTGTGGATGCTCATTTTCTGAGGCCGGGACGATTCCCGGGTCATCTGGACTCCGGGGCCGACACTTTTACTCACTGTGCCACTTAGCCACCCCATATGTTACACATTTTAAGGAAATAGAATTAGAATAGTAGTGGCCCAATCAAAAAAATTATTAAATCAGAATTAAACTGACAAGAATCATAACTATAATTACAAAAATGCAATATGATCACATAGATTCTTCATTCTCTAAAGTCTAGCTCAACTATTTCTTTTTCTATGACCACCCAGTTAGAAATGATTTTTTTATCCACCTGATTTCTTAGGACTTTATATTCCTTGTGCATTTACAATTTATTTTCTAATTTGTATTATGCACCTATGATTCACCTCCTACTGCTCTCAGCAGAGATCCTCATCTATGTCTTCATAGTTCCCCTAGAACCTATCACAATACCTTGTCCCTAAATTTTTTGTTACTGCTGAATGAATGAATGTTGTACATAAAATGGTATTAATATTAGAAATTATGTTTTAGAACTGGGGGTTGTTATTCAATGGAAACATAGATTTTAGAGGGGATTTCATAATTTTATGTGAAAGTGGTGTCGTAGTATCAGTACATAAAACTAGTAGAATCTCTAGTATTTTTTTTTTGTCAAGTTTAAGAAAATGAGTCCTTGGGGTGGCTAGGTGGCACACTGAGTAGAGCGTTGGCCCTGGAGTCAGAAAGACCTGAGTTCGGATCCGACCTCAGACACTTAAGGCACACAAACAAAAACCTAGCCATGTGACCTTGGGCAAGTTACTTAACCCCAACTGCCTTCCAAAAAAAGAAAAAAGAAAACGAGTCCTCAAGAGCTAGAACCTCTTATGTTGCTATATAAGCCTAACAGCCATTCTAGTACCTTCTGCTATGATTTGAATGATGTAAGATTTTAAGTGTAACTTCTGTTCCTGTTAGCAATATTACTTTGTAGAAAGATTAATGAAAACAAATTGAATTTGTAATCAAATAATCAAGGTTCATGGTTCATGTACAGATATGATTTAAAATATTTTCAAGTAAGGAAAATCATTATTTGCAAACATCAAAGTTCTACATAAGTGCTAACACCATCAACTATTAACCTTTTAGTAACAAAAATAATAACAGCATTTATGAAGAGAATTAAGGTTTGCAGAATGTTTTATAAGTGTGATCTTATTTTATCCCCACAACAACCAGTTATTATTATTCCAGTTTTACAGATGAGAAAACGGAGGTTAAATGACTTACACAGGGTCACATAGTTGGATTTGTCTGGGGCTGGATTTGAACTCAGGTCTTCCTGACTACAGGTCTAACTTTATCTACTGAACCATCTCACGGCCTCAATCATACAGGTGGAAGCAATGAGGTGGATCAGTACATAGAATACTGGCTCTGGAATTATGAAAGACCTGAGTTCAAATTTCGCCTTAGACACTACTCATGTGATATGCCAAGTCAAGGCTAATCAGCAAAGTTGTTTTGAGGAACAAATGAGGTAATATATTCAAAGGACTTTGAAAAACCTTAAAGTAATATATAAATGTCAGTTATTTTCTTATACATTATTTGGAATTGGACCTCAATTGAAATATCCTGGATAAATACCTACGGAAAATTTGCATTTGTAATAATTTGTCTCCTTATTTGTTACTAAAGAGTGATGATAAAGTTTTAATCTCTTGAAACTACAATAAGGATATGACAGTTACCTCTTCTATTTGCTTTTCTCTTTTTATTGTCTACATGATTTTTGTTATTACTGAGTTCTCAAAAAATAAAAAAAGAAAGTATTTGATGGAAGGGAAAAAATTCCAATCCATATCACTGGTCTGTAAACCAAAATGAGTTGACTGATATTGTAATTTTTTATTTGCCCAGGTATTATTGGATCTAGGAATTTTTACATGACTAGAATATGCCAAAGACTAGAAAAGGGAGAATAAGAAACAATGCAACTCAACATCCCATTGTTCGATGAAGTGAGAACAGAGATTACCTGGGAAAAATTTTTATTCAGTAAAAACTGCTGAGAAAAAATAGAAAGCAGTCTGGTAAAAATTAGGCTCTGATCAACACCTTATACCATATTCTATGGTTGGTTGTCCTTCATTCTCAAAGAGGACCAAAATGACTTTCCATGGTCCTACTGGCTGATCAGACCAATATGAACTTGGAATGCTCTATCACAGGTCAGGCACAAATAGTCTGTGTGAACATTTGGTGTGAATACTTTAAATCTGCATATCCTGCAGTTCCTTTGAGCTGTTTCAATTCTACTTTGGTCATAGAGCACAGCACCTTCTCTGATGTGGACATGCCATGCTGAGCGATCCTATGCCAGTGTCTACATGTCACACAATCAATTCCAAAGTTCTTAAGAGAGACTTTGAGTGTGTCCTTATACCACTTCTTCTGACCACCATGTGAGCACTTGCCCTGTGTGAGTTCTCCATGAAACAGTTTTTTGGCAAGTATATGTTTTGCATTTGAACAGCATGGCCAGCCCATCAGAGTTTGGATGTTTGGTTGGCAGTTTAGTTCGAGTGTGAGGAACTCAACGTCTGGTACCTTATCTTGCCAGGTGATCTTCAGAATCTTCCGAAGGCAATTCAGATGGAAGTGATTCAGTTTCCTGGCATGGTGCTGGTAGACTATCCAGGTTTCACAGGCATACAACAATGAGGTCAACACAATGGCTCTGTAGACTCTCAGTTTGATAGTCTAATACCTTTTCTCTCTCATACTTTCCTTCAGAGCCTTTCAAACACTGAGCTAGCTCTGGCAATACGTGTGTCAACCTCATTATCAATGTGAACATCCCTGGAAAGTACACTACCAAGGTTAGTGAACTTATCCACGGCATTCAAAACTACAATACATTCTGCATGGATATACAAGCTTAACATTAAAGATAATACTCTTTAGAATTAGAAGTAGATAATATACTTCTCACAGCTATGGATTGCCGATATATTCTTAAAACAGACAAGAAATAGAGACAGTTGCAAAAGTTGAAACAATAACTTTGATTACATGAAAAGGAAAAACTTCTGCATAGACAAAATTACATACCTAGATAAGAAAGGAAATAGTCAAATGGGGGTAAAAAATCTTTGCCTTATATTTTTTGATAAGAATTTAGTATCTAAAATATATAATCAATAAATACAAAAGGCATTTTCTATTTGATTTTCCTAGTGACGAAAATGTTTTCTCCTCCCATCTCTACACGTTGAAATACTACGCGTGCTTCAAGACCCTACTGAAATAATACCTTTCTCCACACAGCCTTCCTAGACTTGCTGAGCTAAATATGAACTGTGCCTCCTATCAAATTTCATAGCAAGTCTGTTGATACAGTTTATATACTTTGGACTTTCTACTTTTAATTATTTTATCTGTGTAATAATCACATATGATTCATTTAAGGAAGGACATGGACAAGAGTTGCACAGTATGAGCAGACATGGATGAGTTGTGATCTAAATTATTTAAATGAGTACTTCAATTGATGAGATCATTGATCCTTGGGGGAATTGTAGTATAGGAGTATATATTTCCATGAGATAGTAAGCTCCTGTAAAAACTCTACATTTTTTTTAATACTCTCCTTCTGGACATAAGTAGAGTGTTCTGCACATAGTAGTCTTTAATAAATGTTTGTCGAATGGCAGTGAACAAGAAAGGGAGCATTAGAACAAGTTTGAAAATGAGGAAATAGAATAAAGGCAGGACAAAAAAAGAAAGAGCAAAAGAAAAATTATAAAGGATGGGGAAATGTTCTAGTTTAGAAAGATTAAATACAAAAGTTACATTTTAAAAGTAAGCTATAAACATAAATTCTCAAAGAAACACTAAATGAAAGTGAGGTCACTATGACAATGAATAATTTTTTTTAATGTAAATTTTTCTTTTACTTGTGAAACTTGTACCAAAAGGGCTCTCCTTCAGAGTCCATAATTACTATTACTGCATTTTAAGGAGCCTAATGTTGTGGAAATGAAAGTTTTAGCTGTCAGTTTGAAGAGAAAGTTTAGGGTGGTGGCTTTAGAGTGTAAAGATATTGTCATGGTTTGAGAAAAGCTGAAGAGGTAGGAGAGGAAAGTGATAGAAAGGTTTTCTTTCTTAACGGAGCCATTTTAAGCTTTATCTTGCAAAGAAGATTAAGAAAATCACTGGGTTTTATTGTTTTGTTTGACTTTCAGAGCGGGATCATGTCGGTGTGCAAGAAAAAGCACCTCACTAAAAAAGGAGCCAAGAAGAAAGTGGTTGATCCATTTTCGAAGAAGGATTGGTATGATGTAAAAGCACCAGCTATGTTCAGCATTCGGAATACTGGCAAGACACTGGTTACAAGGACTCAAGGAACAAAAATTGCCTCTGATGGTCTCAAGGGTCGAGTTTTTGAAGTGAGCCTTGCTGATCTGCAGAATGAGGTTGCTTTTTGTAAGTTCAAGTTAATTACCGAAGATGTTCAGGCTAAGAATTATTTGACTAATTTTCATGGAATGGACCTTACCCGGAACAAGATGTGTTCTATGGTCAAAAAGTGGCAGACCACGATTGAAGCCCATGTTGATGTCAAAACTACCGATGGGTACTTGCTCCGACTCTTTTGTGTTGGTTTTACCAAAAAGGGCAACAACCAAATCCGTAAGACCTCTTATGCCCAGCACCAACAGGTCCATCAAATTCGTAAGAAAATGATGGAAATCATGACCCAAGAGGTACAGACAAATGACTTGAAAGAAGTTGTCAATAAACTGATTCCAGACAGCATTGGAAAAGACATAGAAAAGGCTTGCCAGTCCATTTACCCTCTCCATGATATATTTGTCCGAAAAGTCAAGATGCTCAAGGAGCCCAAATTTGAATTGGGAAAGCTAATGGAGCTGCATGGTGAAGGTGGTGGCTCTGGAAAACCTTCAGGAGATGAAACTGGCACAAAAGTATAAAGGGCTGATGGCTATGAACCACCAGTTCAAGAATCTGTCTAAAATAAGAACTTTTAAAGTTTGAAAAATAAAAATTTTATCATTGTGATGGTTTGGGGGTTTATTTTAGGTCTATAAATCAAAATGGCAGTGATATTTGCTGCTTCGAAATTTTTCTTATAAATGTGATAATGGCTTAATATTACCCAATGAAATTGTATAATTGCTCTATAAATAAACTTCTTATTAAAAAAATCCCTGAAAAGAGACTTTGCTTGGTATCTTGAGTGAACTGAATGATGGAACTGTCTTTTCAGAAGAAAGTAGAAGTTGCCTGACTGCAGTGTTCATTCTTACAACTAAATATTTGTCAGTAGTTTTTTAATATCTACAATTATTGATTATGTTGTTAAAGTTACATAGGCAGTAACTAATATTTATTTAATCTTAAAAGTTATCTATATGAAATGACTATTATTGGAGGGAAAAGATTTCTTCTGGTTGTTAAACAATTTGATGAACTGGAGTACGTCTCTAAGATTTGTTGAACAGGAGGTTATGTCAAAATTTTATTAATTAATGAGGAAATATACAAATATTCTGTTAGATTATTATAGAACTCAGGATGATAAGTTTGAATACGGGAACAAGATAAAGGGTACACAACCTTTATAAGGCTATTAGAGGCTATTAGTAGTATAGTGGATAGAGCCCTAGGCCAAAAGTCAGAAACACATGAGTTCAAATCTGTCCTTCACTAGCTGTATAATCCTGGGCAAGTCACTTAACTTCTGCTTGCCTTGATTTCCTCAAATTTAGGGCTAATGTAGCATCTATCTCATAGAGCTATTATAAGGACCACACGAGATAATATTTGAAAACATGCTTAGCATAGCATCTGCTACACAGTAGGTACTACATAAATGCTTATTTCCCTTCCCTGTTTCTGAAATATACAGTATGGAAAATTGTTGAATCTTTTTTTCCATTTCCCATAGGGAAAGAATTCTATAGGTAATGTTCTTGATAGTATCATTGATGAGTAATGACAGTAACTTTTCTATTTTACTTTAATTCATATTTATTATACATACATATTTTATTTTTAGTATTATAGAGACTATGTTTTAGGAATAGTTTAGCATTACTGTTTTTCAAGTTTGAAAACATTTTAAAGATGGGTATCAATATATTTAATATATGTAATACTTTTGGATTAGAAATTCAAAAGAGTCTCCTAATTATAATAGTGTACCCAGAGAGAATAAACATAAAGACATTATATGATTAGGGCAGTGGAGAAGAGGAAGAGTTCAAGACAAGGGCTAATTCCCCAGATTTAGATAGAGGAAAATCATATTTACTGAGGGCTAGTTCCTTTGAACTGCACAATGCAGTCTCATCTGTTAACAAATCCCAGATTTGACTGCGCATTTGGAAGATTATAATGTTAGATTAAGTTTGGGGAGTATACTTAATACTCTGTGAATTATTAGATCTATTGAATCAAAATAGTCTAATGGATAATTGGAAAAAATACCAAGTAATTGAACAGTAGGGAACAGTTTGTGCAAACTAATTTATACACTTCCTTCTGAGTAGGAGTCAGTCAAGAACTTAATAAGAAAAGAGGTACTGACAAGGAAGTTTTTAAAAATTCGGGTAAAAATGGACAGGGAAGGGGTCCAAAGCTAACTCCATTATATCAGAAGTGAACAGCTCACCCAAAGGTAGGGCTGAAGCTGGGTCCCGTATGGCATGGGTGAAAGGCAAGGTATAGTGGCCTTGTTACATAGAGGAACACCATGATAATCCTGGGATAGGTCCCCTGAATTGCACAGAGCAACTGCATACATACATGGGCCTGAGATAAAATTCCTTATTACAGACAGGAAATATAAGAGCAAGTTAGGAACTTTCTTAGTAAAGTACTACTGCTTTCCTGAGGAAAACTTTTACAGGTCTGAGACAGTCATGTCAAATATCTTCTATAGGGCTTATGGATTTATTTAATGAAAAGCCTTAAAGGCCCTGTATCTGAACACTTGCAAGGTGTAAGGAAAAGAAACTCTATAGTCACATATCTGAAATGCATGCAAAGATTTGAGTTATTCTATAGCCATTTATAATGGTGGGAGCTGAGTTTGGCAATATCATACAGCACAAAGGGGAACTGCCATTCAAATTCCTTTCATGTGTGGATAGCACCTTATCCAGATTGGTGGCAGGAGGGACTATGTATCCTTTGAAGTTCCAGCTATGATCAGAATAATCCAAGTAATCAATAGGTTGGGGGCATAGAGAAAGGGAGATCTAAATATATCCATATTTTTTCCTGAGGAATGTTATAATATGAAACAAACATTGAACTATAATGACTTGATAGACCATATGTCTGACTTGACTCAGTCCAGTCTCCTGGCATTTTTGGTCTGAAATGGAAACAAAATGAGACATATGTAAACTGCCTAACAGTTAAAAAGAGAGAGAGAGAGAGAGACTTAGCTACAGCAGAGAAAGAAGGGAATAAGCATTTATATAGGCCTTACTATGTATCAGGCACTGAGCCGAGCACTTCTACAAATATCATCTCATTTGATCCTCCCAAGAACAATGCAAGGTAGGCATTACTATTATAATCCCCATTTTGCAAAGAGAGTTAAAGTGTCTTGCCCAGGATCACACTGCTCATAAGTGTCTGAAGATGGATTTCAACTCTAGCTTTCCTGACTCCAGGCCTAGAACTCTATTCACTAAGGTACCAGCTGCCACTCTTAGCAAAGATGTTCATCCAGGATAAAACACTGATTCACTTGAGCACAACTTCCAAGTTTTGCTCCCGTTGCTGGGCTACCTAGTAAAGTCTCAAGGGGTGAAGAGGGAACTCTTTGAGTCAATCTCTTGATTGTTAAGTCTCAATCCAATCAAATCTCAAGGACAGCTCTGGGTCTTTTTGAGAAAAGAATTACCTAATTTAGATGAATATGTATGTTGCTTTTGGATATTGTGCCCACTGTAACCAATAGCTTTGCCTAAGGACCTTTTATCAGTTAAATGACTTTAGGATAGTTAGCCCTGCACTTGGGGATATGAGAAGCCTAACAAAGGCAGCATTAAAAGAGGTAAAAACAAACAAACAACAAAAAAAAACCCAACTTAACCTGGAAGTCAGCAAAATCAAAACAAAACAATTCTACAACTTTGAAGGATTGAGCAAATATGAGAGAAGGCAGATCAAAAACCCAGACTTTGCCTCCTCCCCATCCTTACTGCTACTCCTTTGGAAGGACCAAGTCCTAGATTGAAACAATTTAGTTCTTGTAATGATAGATTTGATGCTGAATCTCTGCTGTTCAGGATGGATATCTATAAGTAAAGAGGTGACTACAAGTAGGAACAGTACCAAGAATGACGCCAAGATGATGGTGAAGACCATAACACCACGCATAGTTAATGATCCTTATTGTTGATCAGGAAGAAATTCTGTATATCTCTCCACTGAGTGTTCCCTGGCCCACCCTCCAGGACCTCCCTCTCCCTGGGAAACTCATGGCAGGAAATGCCAAATCTTTGCAGCATTAGACGTCTCTGAAGGATTGTCCTTTTTCTTCTGCAGGAGGTTAAGTAAGGAAGTGAGTGAACTTTATTCTCTTCAGAATTGGTTCAAAAAGGGAATAACATACCTGCACAATTGGGTAGAGAGATCTATCTCACAGGGAAGTAAGACAGGAAAGAGATAAGGGAAGGGATGGGGGTGATAGAAGGGAAGACAGATTGGGGGAGGGGTAGTCAGAAGCAAAACACTTTTGAGGAGGGACAGGATGAAAAGACAGAGAGAATAGAATAAATGGGGTGGGGAATAGGACTGAGGAGAAAAGAGCAATAGTAACTGAAAAAAAATTTTGAAGCAAGTTTCTCTGATTAAAACCTCATTTCTCAAACATAAATAGAACTAAGTCAAATTTATAAAAATAAGAGCCACTACCTAATTGATAAATGATCAAAAGATATGATAAGTTTTCAGATGAAGTAATCAAAGCTATCTATAGCCATATGAAAAAATACTCTCACTACTGATTGGAGAAATGCAAATTAAAACAATTCTGGGATATTACCTCATACCTATTAGATTGGCTAATAGGACAGAAAAGGTCAATGACAAATGTTGGAGGGAATGTGGGAAAAATGAGACATTAATGCACTGCTGGAGTTATGGACTGATTCAACTATTCTGTAGAGCAATTTGGAACTATGCCCAAAGGGCTATAAAACCATAAATTGACCTAAGTAATAGCACTACTAGGTCTGTATCCCAAAAGAGATAAAAAAACAAAAAGGAAAAGAATCTATATTTATAAAAATATCTAAAGCAGCTTTTCTTCTGGTGACAAAGAACTGGAAATTGAGGAGATGCCCTTCCATTGGGGAATGACTGAACAAGTTGTAGTATGTGATTTTGATGGAATACTATTGTACTATAAGAAATGGTGAGCAGGATGCTCTCAGAAAAACCTGGAAAGACTCACATGGGCTGATGCAAAGTGAAATGTACTGTGTACAAGTAACAGCAATTTTTTAAGCTGCAAATGACTTGGCTATTTTCAGCAATACAGCAATCCCAGACAGTTCGGAAGGACTTGTGATGAAAAATGCTATCCATCCCCAAAGAACTGGTGATGTCTGAATACAAATTGAAGCATTCTTTTTTAAACTTTATTTCTTTTTCTTGAGTTTTTTTATCTATGTTTTCTTTCTCACCATGACTATTATGGATATGTTTTGCATGACTACACACGTATAACCTATATGGAATTGCTTGCCTTCTTATTGGGAAGGGGGGTGAAAACAGAGGAAGGGTGAGAATTTGGAATTCAAAGTTTAAAAAAATGAATGTTAAAAATTCTTTTTTACCTATTACTGGGGGGAAATAAAATACTAAATAAAAAAGAAAGAAGGCAGTGGAATTTGGCAGTAAAACTCATCCCTGTAGCAATAGAGTCAGTAGAAAAAGAGGCCCCAGACAAGTGCACACTGTCAAATCCAAGGCCACCATCATAGTTTGCTAACTGTAGCCCTCCACATTTATGATAATACAGCACCCAAGTGGTTACTAAACACTGATCCCTGATGCCCTTGTGCTTGGCCAGGTGCTGAAGGCCAGAGAGTCACATACTGCTTGATCTACCTTAGTTGTGTCAGGAACAGCCAAACAGTCATAGGGATGGCTTAGGAAACTAACAAATATTGGAAAATCATGACAGAACTTGATTTCTTTTCATCATTGTCACCAATTCAGGAAATGCCTCTTGCTGCCATTTGGATTCCACTAAGGGACCTAGAAGCTCCTGGTATCTCAAACCTACAGGGCTTCTACAAGGACTGGGGACATCCAGCTCAGGACTGGTCCACATATGCTTTGGAAAGAGATATAAAGTGTAAAAACAAAGATTCCAGGCACTTAATCAATAAACATTTATTAAAGACCTACTATGTGCCAGGCACCATGCTGGGGATTCAAAACAAGACAAAAGACAGTTCCTGACCTTAAGAAGTTTATAATCTAATGGGGGAAACAACATGAAAACAAATATAGACAAAGCAAGCTATATACAGGATAAATAGAAAATAATTAACAGTGGAAAGGCACTAGAATTAAGGGGTTGGGAAAGGCTTCTAGATGGGAATTTAAAGGAAGCTAGGGAAGTCAGTAGGAAGACCTGAGAAAGGAGAGCTTTCCAGGCATGGGATACAACTAGAGAAAAATGCACAGAGTTGAGAGATCTTGTCTGGGAGGTCAGCGTCATTGGACTGAAGAATATGTATCAAGGAAGGTATAGAAGACTGGAAGGGTGGGAGCAGGGCTAGGTTATGAAGGGCTTTGAATACCAAACAGAGAATTTTGTATTTGAACCGAAGGCAATAAATAGGGAGTCACTGGAGTTTATTTAGTGGGGGAGTGACATGGCTGAACCTTCATTTTAGGAAAATTGCTTTAGTGGCTTAATGGAGGAGGGATGAGTGGAGAGATATCAGAAGCAGGCAGACCCATCATCAGGCTTTTACAATAGTCCAGCTGTGAGGTGATTAGGTCCTTCACTGGACTCAAGGCCAAGTTGTTCTATTTCCTGTATGGAAACAGTAGCTATTTCAACTATGGAGGAGGGAGCTTGGGCTTGGGACCTGGCCTATGCAGAAGCCCTTAACTGGCAATTTAAAAAATGACAGAGATGCAGAGAGACAGAATTATAGTTCACAATTCACAATAGCACTCCTCAATTTAGGAGTGAGAATGGAAGCTTTCTTTTTAAACTTAAACCTGATTCATCCATACTTGTCCTCGGAAAATCAACTGTGACTGGAGCATTTGTTTATTTCAGTCCATCTTCTCTACTAGACTGACCCACTGTTAACCCTAGTCTCTCACTTTTCTTTAGTCTCTCCCTCTTTCCTAACCCAGAAGCATAGATGTCCTCAAAAAACCCTCACTTAATCCATCTCCTTCTGCTAGTCCCTATCTCTCTTCTGTTTCCTAACTAACCTCCTTGAGAAAGTGATCTGCAAGCAATTCCTCTTTCCTTTCACTCTCTTCTGAAATTTCTTCAGTCTGGCTCCTAGCCCCATTATTCAACTGAAACTTCTTTTTACATACCAATGATCTCTTCATTTCCAGAGCCAATGGCCTCTTTATAATATTAATTCTTCTTTCCTAAGGTTTTGGAAATTGTCAATCATTTTCTTCTTGATATTCTTTCTCTGGTTTTCATGATTCTGCTTTCTCCTGGTTCTACTCTTGGTCCTATTCCGGATCTTCTTGGTCCTGTCCTATTCTGGATTTTCATCCAGGTCATACTTGTTAACTGTTTGGTGTCCCTAAAAATTCTATCCTTGGCCCTCTTCTCCTCTCCTTCTGTACTTATTTCACTTAATGATCTCATTAGTTCCCATAATTTAATAATCATTTCCATGCAGATGGTTCTCAGATTTATTTATCTGGCCCTAACCTCTCTCCTGATCTCTAGTCTTACATCCCTAACTGCCTATTAGACATCTCAAACTAGATTTTTCACAGATACCTTAACCTCAACATGTCCCAGTCTCAATTCATTATTTTTCCTCCTACTCCCTTCTTTCTAACTTCCCTATTGTTACCAATATCCTCCCACTTACCAGGGTTTACAACCTCAACTCCTCACTCTTTCCCCTCCCCACATTCCATCCCCACCCTCCTGCCCCAATCAATCAGTTGTCAGGTCTGAGCTTTCTACTTTCAAAACTTGTCTTGTATATACACCCATTTCTTCTCAAACATAGCCCCCACCCTGGTTCAGCCCTTTATCATCTCATGCCTGGACTATTGTAATAGCCTGTTAGTTGGTCTCTATCTCAAGTCACTGCCTCCTGGAGTCTACCCTCCACTGAGCTGTAAAATTGATATTCCTTAAGTACAAATCTGATCAAATCACCACCACTTCCATTCATTAAATTCTGGTGGTTCCCTATTTCCCCCAGGATCAATATCTAATAGGGGAGAAAACACGTAAATAACTGTACAAACAAGTGAGATTAGAAATAATCAACAAAGGGAAAATATTAGAATTAAGAGGGATTAAGAAAGGCTTCTTGGAGAAAGTGGGATTTTAACTACAACTTGAAGGAATTCAGGGAAGCTTATGATTCTTCTATGTCCTTTGCTCCAGGGGAAAAACTTACTTAGTGACTTCCCTCGGATATTATCTCCAATTAATCCTTGATATAGCTTATATAATATATATTTTATATTCAATGAGTGACTGTAAAATCTTCTGTTTAGCTTTTAAAGCCCTCCATAAACTGGCTCCTTCCTACCCTTCTATTTTTCTTACCTTAGTCCCTCCCACATACTTTGCAATTCAATGACACTAGCTTCTTTACTGTTACTTGAACAAAATAGTCCATCTCCAAACTCATGGCATTTTTTACTGGCTCTCCTCTATGTCTCAAACTCTCTTTCTTCTTATCTCTGCTTCTTGGATTCACCAACTTCTTTCAGGTCTTAGCTAACGTCCCACCTTCTACAAGAAGCCTTTCTCAGGCCTCCTGATACTTAGTTCCTTCTCTCTGAGATTATTCCAATTTATCCTTTATCTTGTTTGTTCATACTAGTTTGCATGTTCTCTCCCTCATTAGACTGTGAGTTCCTTGAAATCAGAAACAGTTTAATTTAAAACATTTATTTATTCATTAACTTATTTCTTGTTTTTGCCTTTCTTTGCATGCCCAATGCTGAACACAGTGTCTGGAGGAGGTGCTTAATAAATGCATACTGACCTGACTTGTCCACATCACCAATTCCAAGCTTTTACAGAAAATGAAATATTGTGCTTTCAAGTGACTCTTCTAGTTCCCTATACCAATAAGTTATAACAAAGGCCTTGTAATATAATTCCCAATAACCTCTCAAATGCTCTATTAAAATCAAAAACTCCAACAGTGCCTTCAGTATAGTTTTTAAACAATCGTAAAATTCCAGGGATCTGCCTTGACTTTCCTTAAACACTGTTTGGGCACCTCATGCTGCCCCTCAACTAGCTGGGCTATAAGTAAACAATTATAACAGGAAGGACAATTTCTTCAGTTTCATTGTAATTTCCACAAAAACCATTCAGAACCAAACAGTTCTTTCCCCATCCACACACAAATTTCATAGTAAGGTCTAAAAGAAAAGAAAGCTACTTTTAAACTACCAAGTCTAATTTACATTATAGGCAACTTCCTTAAAGTTATTTCCACACTGAAGCATCAGGTGATCCTAGCAAAGTTAGGGACAATTATATTCTTCTGCCAGGAGGCTTGTCCACTACAAGCTCTATAAGCATTTAAATAGTGGAAGGTCGTCTAGAAGAAACTTAAGACCTTTCTCCCTAAGGAGTTGTATGTAATAGGACCAGCATTTTCCTGATTTTCCTTTGGCCCCAGCTTCCCTGATGCAGTTTCCTGGTCATCTAGGGGTGTAAAAACCCCCAGACATGTGGATTATGGGCTTCTTAGACTTGGTGGGTAGCCAGGAAGCACCATTATCTTATAGACACATTTCCTTGAGGAGGCAAGGGAACCCCTATCTACCAAAGCTGAAGAGAAGTGTCACCTTGCTGTATATCCCTGCTGCGTTTGGGCAAAGTAAGCTTCCTTTGTTAAATGTTCAATGACTTACAAGTGTCTTATATGGTCCCCAAATCGAGCCTGAGTACTTTTCCCTTTTCCCTTCTCCCTTTCCACTAAAGGATCTTAATTCTGGTCCACAGACATGGTTTAGTCCTGGGGAAGCCAGGTACTTATAGAGAAGGGTCAGGATTCTTTTTTCTCATATTCATTAGCCATTCACATCCCCCATCCTGAAGCCCTGGAGAGTATCACTAAAAGCTTAGGTTTAGGATTTATGGCCAAGATGGCTGCCTGAATGGAGGGAAGCAGATCAGCTTTCACATACCTACTTTAGGGAAGGAAAAAACAAAATCTAAAAACAGCACCAGACCAAATAATATAAAGAAATCCAATGAGAAATTATAGTATGTTAATACTCCCTGAGAGATGGAAATCAGCAAGGAACCCATGTGACCCCAGACTGAGGCTAAGCAGGGCTAGCAACCTAACCCAAAAGTGGAGCAGGACTACAGTATGGCTTTGGTACAAAATTCTAATTTAGGAACTAGGGCTGAAGATGTGGGTAAATAGAACAAGGGACTGACAATTATAAAGAATTATCATACGTCAAGAAATGCCTCAAAGTTCAACTTAGATGAAACAGAGACTCAAAGGAAAATTTGATTTTCTCTAATGACTACATGAATACTTGGCAGAAAAGAAGTTAAAGATTTTTGTTTAAATGAAATAAAAGCTCTGCAGAAAAGAATCAAAATAATGTCTTAGATAAGAAAATGATAAATGATAAATCTTACCCAAGTAACAGATTCTGTGAAAATGAGGATAAAACAAATGGAAAATAATGACTCTGTGAGACAACAAAAATTATTAGGGCAAAATTAAAAGACTGAAAAAAATACAAGGAAATTCAAGAGATCTATCAAAACAACTGACCTGGAAAATATGTTAAGAAGGGAGAACTTAAGAATATTCCTTGAAAATCATGCTTCAAACAAGAAAGAAAAGCCCCACACCTATCAAATTGGCTAATATGACAAAAAATGGAAAATGATGGATGTTGGAGGGGATGTGGGAAAACTGGAACACTAATGCGCTGTTGGAGTTATGAACTGATTCAACCATTCTGGAGAGCAATTTGGAACTGTGGCCAAAGGGCTATAAAACTGTGTATAACCTTTGATCCAGCAATACCATTGCTAGATCTATATCCCAAAAACATCTCCAAAAGGGAAAAAAGACCTATTTATACAAAGCAGTTCTTTTTGTGGTAACTAAGAATTGGAAATCAAAGGTATGCCCATCAATTAGGGAATAGCTAAAAATGTACGATGTTTGGTATGTACTAAATTGTGTACATTGGAATGGGGTACTACTATGCTATAAGAAATAAGTAGGGATTTCAGAAAAACCTGAAAAGACATACATGAACTGATACAAAGTGAAATGAGCAGAATCAGGAGAACATTGTACATTGTACACAATAATAACAATATTGTACAATGAAGAACTATGAATGATTTAGCTATTCTCAACAATACAAAGATCTTGGGGTGGCTAGCTATCACAGTGAATTGAGCACTGGCCCTGGAGTCAGGAGAACCTGAGTTCAAATCCAGCCTCAGACACTTAACACTTGCTAGCAGTGTGACCTTGGGCAAGTCACTTAACCCCAATTGCCCTGCCTTTCCCCCTCCAAAAAAAAAGCAAAAAACCAAAACAAAACAAAAAGGTCTAAAACAATCTCAAAGGACTAATGATGAAGCATGCTATTCCCCTCCAGAAAAAGAACTAATATTGCTTGAATATCTGAAGCATGCTATTTTTCACCTTCTTTTTAAAAAAATTCTAGTCTTGTACAAAATGACTAATATGGAAATGTTTTACATTATTGCATATGTATAAATTATATCAGATTGCTTACCATCTCAGGGAGGGAAGAAGTAAAGGAAGGAGGGAGGGACAGGATTTGAAACTCAAAACTTTTTTTTAAATATTTAAAAATTGTTTTAACATGTAATTGGGGAAAAATTAAAATAGCATATGTTTTTTAAAAAGAAAAAAACTGGATTTCAAGAAGTCATAAATTAAAACTGCCTGGATTGGTTAGGGCAAAGTGGGGATAGAAATTTCTGAAAAGAAATTTCTGAAAGAAATCTCAAAAGGAAAAGTCCCAAGAATGATAAAACCCAGAGCTTCCATGTAAAAAAAAAAAATACTTTAAGCAGACAGGAAAAAAAAAAGAGTTCCTCACTAAGGAAATACAGTCAGGATTACATAAGACCTAACAGATTCTACTATGAATGAGAGGACATCTTGAAATTTCACATTCCAAAAGGCAAAAGATCTAGGTCATCAAAAATATCTTACCATTTGGGGCAGCTAGGTGGCGCAGTGAATAGAGCGCCGGCCCTGGAATCAGAAGGACCTGAGTTCGGAGCCGGCCTCTGACACTTAATCCACACAAACAAAAACCTAGCCGTGTAACCTTGGGCAAGTTACTTAACCCCAATTGCCCTAAAGGGGCGGCTGGGTGGCGCAGTGAGTAAGAGTGCCGGCCTCGGAGTTTGGATGACCCGAGATCAGATCCGGCCTCAGAAAATGAGCACCCACGCATAAATCAAATGACTAGCCCTGTAACCTTGAGCAAGTTACTTAACCCCAATTGCTTTAAAAAAAAAAAATCTTACCATGTAAAACATGAAACAAAGGGCATAAAAAGACCAACACTGAGTAGAAACCTTCATACAAATGAAAAAAGGAGTGTCAAGAGAAACCTAAAAAGGTAAATTGATTTGAAAAACTGAAAAGGGCTATACAATGATGAAATTATGACAAATACTCTTTTTTCAAAAGCAAAATTTTAATTATTAGTGCTTTGCTTGAGAGACCAATCTCATAATGAAATTGGATGGAAAACATTGTTAAAGCATTATTTGAGCTTCAATTATAAGCCAATTTTGTAGTTTTCAAAAGAAATTATTTTTTTACTTTGCAGTATCTAAATTTAGCATTTAACTTCCATCATATAATACTCACTTTGAAGGAATCCTGACTAGTCTACTGAATTTTTTTCTGTATATATTAATGAATAATTTTCCTTTCTTTAAGACATTTTAAGAAAGATAGATATTGGGCTTATAAAATTCATCTGAAGCTCTCCCCAAATTCTTTCAAACATTGTGTTTCCCTGAGTTACATAAATTCATTAGAACCTCAAGAACAACCACTTTACAATACAAATATTTGTTTAATAGCTATTATTCACTGCAAAACAGAATTCAGGGTAAAGCAAATCTATATAGGGCTTCATTTTACTTAATGAAATTCTCAAAGGACATTATATGGTATTTATAAGGTTTCATCCCTATTTCATTCCTTTGAAGATGGCTTAAAACAACTAGTAATAAAACATTTTAAAATGAGTCATAACAGAGCTATGAAGAGAACCCAAGAAGTACTGTTACCTCTGCTACTGCTTACACAAAACACTTTCAAATAAAGAATTTTGTCTAAAAATGATTCCTGGAGGTTTAGAAAACAATATTTTGTCTATGATATTTAGGAAGAAAATGAAAATAATCTTAAAACAATAATCAATTTTATACAACTCAAATAGAGGATAGGAATTGGACCTGTGATTGAATTACTATAGGGAATTCCCAGACAAGTAAATTTCTTCTTCCAATGCAGGTTTAGCATCTTCTCTGCAACTTAGCACTTTAAGAGAGTTGCCTAGAATATTAAGAAATACAATGACTTGTCCAGGGCTCTATGGATAGTATGTATGTTTCAGGGATGAGATCTGAATTCAAGTCTGCTTGGCCTCTCTACCATACTGCCCCCACACTGTTCAAGATAATTGTTCTTTGTGCTTTTTATTTTATTTCTTTTCTTTTCTTTTCTTTCTTTTTTTTTTTTTTTTTGAGGAGGAAGGTAGGGCAATTGGGCTTAAGTGACTTACCCAAGGTCACACAGCTAGTTTGTGTGTGTGTGTTAAGTATTTGAAGTCAGATTTGAACTCAGGTCCTCCTGACTCCAGGGTTGGTGCTCTATACACTGTGCCACCTAGCCACCCCTCTTTGTGTTTTGGGGTTTTTTTTTGCTTTTTTTTTTGGAGGGCAATTAGGGTTAAGTAACTTGCCCAAGGTCACACAGCTAGGTTTTTGTTTGTGTGTGCATTAAATGTCTGAGGTCAGATCTGAACTCAGGACCTTCTGACTCCAGGGCCGACGCTCTACTCACTGCGCCACCTAGCTGCCCCCTCTTTGTGTTTTTTAAAAGTATTTAGACTTGTTTTTATAATCATTATAATTCTTAATTATTGTGTTCCTCCCTTACACTTAATTTTGAGGAGAAGATATTTTCTTTTATTTACATGATCTTCCCTTCTCATGACTTCCTTAAAGAGGGCTTCAAAAGACCAACTGAAGAAGATTGAATGATCTTGTTTGCTTAAAAGTATGAAAGTATAAACAACAGAGGACATTGTAGAAGGGGTAAAATTATGATTTGATATTACAGTTGAAATCATGGACTTATCTGATTAATCAAAATCTCAGTTTTTTACCCACAAATTCTGTCTCCTTCCATTCTACAGATAAAACATCTATTTTTTTAAGTGGTTGGGGAAGGGAATCATAAGAAAGAAGAAATAAAAATAAAACAGATTAAATCAAATTTAGGAAAAATTTCTTTGCCTATTTGATTCAATATTATTGTCATAGCAATTTCTTCAGAGTCTGGCTTTATACCTGTATAACAAGCAAACCCTTCCACAATCACTATACATACACTGATTAATTGCCTAAAGCTCCATTTGGGTTTAAAAAAAATGTTTTTCTGTTTGTCAAGACTCAGGCACATTTAGTGTATGACTAAATTAACCCTTTTCATCCTGTTCAGCTAAAACTATCAGAGTCCTCAGCAAATAAATGAATAATATGTTTAGTGGCTGAAGAGATTTCCAGGAATAAGGGGCAGCATGTTGAAAGAGCTTCCAATCTCAAAGGTCAATTTGAATTTGTAACTTTTATTTCTGGGAAAATTGCTCTAACACTTAGTGGAAATAGAATTCTTTAATGATATTTCTTTAAAAAAAAAACAAGCAAAAAACCAAACCAAACCCAGAAAACCCCCAAAATTTCAAAATGTCATGAAAATACTTAATTTTAAATTTCCCTGAGCAAAACTTTGGTCAAAATATTAAGCATGTAGAAAATAGGCTTTAAAAAACTATACACAGAAAATTTTAAAGTACTTTCTCTCTACATCCCAAACAAGGTGACTCAAATATCACAACAGAATTGACCATATAACCATGACCGAATTGAAGCCAAACCTTCAGGAAGATTTGGCTTTATAACATTCTTCAGGTGTCATTGTTTTGGCTCCACTAAAATAGTCTGTGGCTCAGATGTTGGTTATAGTCACTTTGTCAAAGAACCAGTTATGATCTAAAGGTCATAATTCCATTTCAGGGTGATGACTGAATAAAAACTTTTTTGCAAAGGCCATTTTCTCCATCATTCACCTTGGTGACTGTTCCTGACAGCATTATGTGAGCACAAAGGGGACTCTTAGGATCAAATTCATATTTCTTGCAAAAGTCAGTCTGTGCAGGCGGTGAGGTTGTGCAGTGAATAGAGCATGGGCTTTGGAGTCAGGAGGACCTGAGTTCAAATCCATCCTCAGACATTTGACACACTAGCCCTATGACGTTGGGCAAGTCACTTAATCTCAACTGCCCAGCCCTCCCCCTCCAAAAAAGCTAATAATAATAATTTTAAAAGTCGGTTTGTGCCAAAGGCATTGTCAAAGTGGCGTTTGGATTCACCTGCAGGTGTTTTACGGACAGCTGTAGTGGGCAGAGGCAGAAGTCAGGCCCGCAGCTGCTCGCGGCCCCAGTCACCGAGGGAGAAGACGTTGGCCAAGGGCCACCAGTGCAGTCCCGGCACCGTGGAGACGAGGTCACAGCACACACGCCAACCGCGCCACACGCGCCCAGTCCTCGCGGGGCAACAGCTGGAGAGCGGCTGCCAGAGGCGTCGGCGAGGGCTTGGGGAACCAACGGCAGCAGCTGGCTCAGCTGGAGGGTCCCGAGCGCTGTCGCTGTGGCAGGATGGGCGATGAGAGCTATTCTTCATCTCAGGTCCATGAACTTTTTAAAGAGTATTTTGAAAATTATATTTCCACATAACTGGTATCTTTTACAATCCTATGTATTTTATTTTATACATTTAATAACATTATTCTGACCAGACTGCCATCACTGGGGTAAAGAAATTAGTGTACCTTAGGAATCATGAATGTCTTTGAAGGGTATTTATTGACAGAGCTGAAAAAAGATTGGTTCTATTCTGATGGTTTTAAGAGAGGAAATAACAGGAGCACACCTAGTGTTGAAATTGGAGAGGAATGAACCGTTATCTCTATTTGCAGTGCTTGAGGAGGAGGTCATACAAACGTGGAGGAAGGGATGGGGAGGAGCAGGCATCCAAAGAACCTCACCCTTTTCTGAATCAGAAAAATTATAGTTGAACACACTTTGAGAGAAAGGAGGAAATGAAGAGGGAAGGTAATTGCAGGTTGGGAATTGACAAAAACAAAATAAACTTGAGTCCTCAAGAACTGATTAAAATAAGACAGAAGAGGAAAGGAAAAGAGAGGAAAAACAAGAAAAGAACCAGAAAAAGAGTTGACGATTGAGGAATGACTGAACAAATTACAGTTTCTGAATATAATGAAATATCGTTGCACTGTAAGAAGTGACAAAAGATAGGGGAGGCTAGGTGGTGCAGTGAATAGAGAGCACTGGCCCTTGAGTTGATAGGACCTGAGTTCAAATCCAGCCTTAACATTTACTAGCTGTGTGACCTTGGGCAAGTCACTTAACCACAATTGCCCTTCATTCCCCTCTCAAAAAAAAAAAGCAACAAAAGAGAATCAAAATTCTAAAACTTTTATGAATCCTGAGAACTCTTATGAGTTAATTAGCTTTTTATTAATAATTTTAGTGGATAGCTAACTCTCTCCTGTGGTTGGGGTTATAGCAGCCCTTATGAGCATCAAGGTAATCATGAACCTGTAAATTTTTTAAAATTTTGATTGTAAAATTTGTACAATAACATACTTGTGTAAGAGCATAATCTCTAGGCCATCAACTAAGAGATGTCTATACCCTCTCAAAAGATCACTAGTTTGGGAGGGGGGTGGAGCCAAGATGGCAGAGAGAAGCCAAGAAGTTACTTGAGTTTTCCTCAGTTTCCCTTGGCAACAGTGTTAAATCAAACCTCTAAAAGAATTCTGGAGTGATAGAATCCACAGAAAGACAGAATGAAACAATTTTCCAGCCCAAGATAACTTAGAAGGCCTTTAGGAAAGGTCTGTCCCACTTGGGTAAGAGGGGAATGAAGCCCAGCAGAAGGTTCTTAGCCATAGCACAGCAGGCAAACTACCAGCCCCAGAACCCAGGGCACAACAGGCATGATTGGGCTGGGCTACTCTTATGCAATGGGCAAGTTGCCAGCCTGAGAGGTCCTGGAGCAGGAAGTGAGTGATCAGAACACTGGCCCCCAGTGCAAGCAGCATGAGACAGTGCCCTCTGTACATCAGGATCAGAGCTCAACTTTTAAAAATTAGCAAAACATTAAAAAAAAACAGTTCATGATTCACATGGAAGTTTTGACATGCTTGCTCTGTTTACAGCATGGGCCAGTGTGCTCCTTCTTAGTAGTTGATGACTCATACTCCTAGAAGCTTGCCATCTTGGTGCCAGCCTTTACCTATTTTTTTTCCAAATAGTTTACATAGTATTAGAATTAATCCTCAAAAAAAATAGAATTAATTGTTCTTTAAATGTTTAGTAGAAACCACTTTTAAATTCGTTTGGTCCTGGTATTTTTTTTCTTAGGGAAATCTTTGATGGATTATTCAGTTTTTTTTTTCCTAAGATAGGGTTATTTAAGTATTTTGGTTCCTTTTCTTTTGATCTGGGCAATTTATAACTTTTTGTAAATATTCGTCCACTTCACTTAGATGATCAGTTATATTGACCTATAATTTGGCAAAACAGCAACTAGGAATAGTTTTGATTTCATATCCATTAATGATGCATTTAACCTTTTCATTTTTGTTACAGATAATGTGATTTTCTTTCTTTTTAAAATCAAATTAATCAATGGCTTATCTATTTTATTACTTTTTACATAAAACAAGTCCCTGGTTTTATTCATTCATTGGTTATTTTTTACTTTTGATTTTGTCAATCCCTCCTTCAAATTAATTTTGATATTTGATAGGGATTTTGAATTTGTTCTTCCTATAGGGTTTTGTTGTTGTTGTTGTTGTTGCTGTTGGTGTTGTTGAATGGTCAATTTATTGACTTCTTTATCTTTTTAAATTGATGTAAATATTTTAGACATAAATTTATCCCTAAACATTGCTTTGACTGCATCCCATAAATTTTGGTTTGTTGTCTTATTGTTGTCATTGTCTTTAATTAAATTTTTTATTCTTTCTATGATTTGTTCTTTGATTACTCATTCTTTAGGATTAGATTATTTCATTTCCAATGAATTTTTAATCTACACTTTCAAGGCCGTTTATTGAATGTGATTTTTATTGCATTATGGTTCAAAATGAGGCACTTAATATTTCTGCTCTTTTGTATTTATTTGTGAAGTTGTTATACCCTAATGCATAGTTATTTTTTGTGAAGGTACCTTGTACAGCCAAGAAAAAAGTGTACTCCTTTCTATTACCATTTAGTTTTCTTCAGGGTTTTATCATACTAACTTTTCTAAGATTTTATTCCTTTCCTTAACTTCTTTCTTGTTTATTTTATAGTAAAATTTATCTAATTTTGAGAAAGGTGATATGAGATCCTACACTAGTATAGATTTATTGTCTATATCCTCCTATAACTTACTTACTTTTTCTTTCAAGAATATAGATGCTATTCCATTTGGTACATATATGTTCAGTACTAACATTAATTGTCTATGGTACTTTTAGGAAATAGTGTTTTTTCTGCTTATCTTTTAAAATTATATTTTTATTTTGCTTTACCTGAGATCACAATTGTTAACCATTCCCTTTTTATTTCACTTGAAGTATAATCATTTTTACTTAGTGTGAGTCTTTCTGTTTCAAGTGTGTTTCTTATAAACAACATACTGTTGGATTCTTGCTGCTAACTGATTTGGCTATCCACTTCTGTTTAATGTTTCTCCTATTTTTTTCCTTCCTCAAGGAATTCTTTTTTTTTTAAACAAATGCTTTATTAACTTCTGTTTTACATCATTCATTTCCGCCAGATTTTGAGTTACAATCATTTTCCCCCCATTATTCCCCTACCCAACCTCCCAGAACAGTAATCCCACAAGATATCGCTTCCTCCAATCTGCTCTCTCCCATACCTTCTCCCATACCCCCATCGACTTTTCCATTAGAGGAAGGTGAGTCTTTGCATCCCAACGCCTGCACATCTTATCTCCCTATTACAAGCAAAAGAGTATTAATAATAGTATTTATATATATTTGAAACATTTAATGTTACGACCTCAAATTTCAGATCCATTTCCTTCCTCCCTTGTCACCCATTCCCTCTTGGGAGATAAGTAATTCAGTATATGTTGTACATGTCTAGCTATGCAAAACATTATCATAGTAGATATATTGTACAAGGCTGCTTATAATTCCCTCCCACTCATCCCACCCCCACCTGGTCCATTCCCTACATGATCCTGTCCCTCTTCTATAGTGGGTACTTCCAACCTCCCCTCCCCCCAAGGATGCCCTCCCATCCATCATCCCTCCTCTCATCCCCCTTCCCCCTATCCTGCTGCAGGTTGAGATATCCCATTTAGTATGTATGTCATTTTCTCCCTGAACCAAATTCAATGTGAATGTGGTTTTGCCTTTTTAGCCTTCCTTATTCTCCCCCTCTTTTGCAACCACATCCCCTTGCTTCTTCTGCATGGGATAGTTTACTCTACCCTGTCTCTCCCCATCTCCTCTTGCCACTTTCCTCTCTCACCTCATAATTTCATCCCTTGAGTATTCTCCCTTCCCAACAAATTCAACTTATGCCCTCTATCCATATATAACTGTAACCATATACACACACATTCACATATGTATTCATATGACCACACCCCCTTCTTCCATTATTTTCATAGTGAGAAAGATATCATCAGTCACAGTTATTGCTTTTCCATATAGGAATGTAAATAGTTCAACTTTGATAAGTTCCTTTTGATTTCTTTTCCCTGATTACCTTCTCAGGCATCTCTTCCTTCTTGTGTCTGGGTGACAAATTTTCTATTCAATTCTGGTTTTTTCCTCAAGAATGCTTGAAAGTCCTCTATTCCACTGAATGACCATATTTTCCCCTGAAACAAAATACTCAGTTTTGCTGGGTAGGTGACCCTTGGGTTCATTCCCAGTTCTTTTGCCCTCTGGAATATCATATTCCATGCCCTTGATCCCTCAGTGTAGAAGCTGCCAGGTCCTGGGCTATTCTGATTGTGTTTCCACAATATTGAAATTGTTTCTTCCTGGCTGCTTGTAGTATTTTCTCCTTGATCTGGGGATTCTGGAACCTGGCTATAATATTCCTGGGAGTTTTCTTTTTGGGGTCTTTTTCAGGAGGTGATCGGTGGATTCTTTCAACCTCTATTTTGCCCTCTGGATCTAAAACATCAGGGCAGTTTTCCTTGAGAATTTCTTGAAGGGTGATTTCTAGGTTCTTTCTTTGATCATGGCTTTCGGTAGTCCAATAATTTTTAAATTGTCTCTCCTGGATCTATTTTCCAGGTCAGTGGTTTTCCCATGAGATATTTCACATTGCCTTCTAATCTTTCATTTGTTTGGATCTGCTTAACAGCATCTTGATTTCTCATAAAGTCACTAGCTTCCATTTGCTCCAGTCTAACTCTGAAGGAATGAATCTCCTCAGTGAACTTTTGAGATTCTTTCTCCATCTGGCAAATTCGACTTTTTAAGGCATTCTTCTCCTCATTGCCCTTTTGGGCCTCCTTTGCCATTTGAGTTAGTCTATTTTTTAAGGTGTTGTTTTCCTCAGTCAGGATGTTGACCCTCATTTCATACTTTTCCTGCATCCTTCTCATTTCTCTTTCCAATTTTTCCTCCACTTCTCTTATTTGATTTTTAAAGTCCTTCTTAAGGTCCTCTATGGCCTGCAACCCTCTCATGTTTTCCCCTGGGGCTTTTGGAGCAGGACTTCTGACCTCACAGTCCTTTTCCCGCTCTATGCCCCCAAAATAGGAGTCTAGGGTTGCATTTTTCTGTTTCCTTTGCCTTGGCATGTTGCCACTTAATTGCTTGACTTTTGGGCTTGTTGCCACACTATGGCTTTAAGGCCAGCTAGAGGAATTTTCGTCCCGAACGTGTGGGGGGCAACTTCCGTTTCTGGCAAGCTGTAAACCCACCCACAACTTCCACCCTAGATCACAATCCAGATCCAGGGAGGTTAAAGCAAGAGCGATTACCCCCCAAGACTGATCGCTGGATCTCCCCATGATTTGTAGGCTGGGAGCCGGAAATGCCTATGAAAACTACAAAATGGCGTGTCTCCTCAGCGGCTTCTAGCTCCCAGGGGAGGGAGCTGACGCATTCCCCAAATACAGGTCCCAAAGTCCATAGGACACTAACCTCTTACTTTGTCCTAGGCATGTCTATGTTGATAATTCTGGAGTTGCCACAGCTCCTGGTGTTCTGGGGTTCCTCCAGCTGGCTGCTGGCCCTGCCGCCCTGGGGCTAAAACCTCAGCTCATGTGGACCTGGGCTCGGCTCGGCTCGGCTCCTGCGCTCTGCGCGCTGCACGCTGCCAGGTCCCAGACCACTGCGCTGGTCCTTCCTGCAGGGCTGTCCTCAGCGGGAGTTTAGCTTCTCTGTGTCGTTCTGTGGGTGCTGGGGCTCCAGAAGTTCTCCTCAAGGAATTCTTGTTGGGTTTGGGTCCAATTAGTAGTTTTCTTTGAGACTTTGGTCATAACCTGAGTTTATATCTTCATCTTCTCTGCCAGTGTGGTAGATTTTTATGGTCAAGTTCTTGCTATTGATTTCTCATTTTTTCAGTCTTTTAATCATCTTTTGCCGTGGGCTGCTCAGTGTCCAGCACTTAGCATGATCCGGAGACGTGAATAAGAAATGACCAGGCCATGTGGGTAGTTCAAGGAAGAACCATGAACTCCATTTATTGATCCTCAGGACAAGGTTTTTATAGAGCAAGGAGACAAAGGAAGGGGACTCAAGTCTTCTAATCACTACTTTAGTCTGTTGTATCCTGGAAATAGCATGGAATAGATAATTTGATAAGGATTTCTTATCTAGGAGACTAAAGTCTTAGGGTAAGCCCCCCCACCTTTTTTAAAGCAATTGGGGTTAAGTAACTTGCCCAAGGTCACACGGCTAGGTTTTTGTTTGTGTGGGTTAAGTGTCTGAGGCCGGATCTGAACTCAGGTCCTTCTGACTCCAGGACCCACGCTCTACTCACTGCGCCACCTAGCCGCCCCAGGGTAAGCCCTTTGATCTAGGCCTCAGGTACCTGCTAATGCAGCTGCAATCATAAATGGATACAATTGAGAGCAGACTTCAAGGCTGAAGTGCAGTCCTCAAAAGTCAACACGTTTAGAGCTGGCTACCCAAAGATACCTGAGTGCAAAATCAGATATGTCTTGGGGCAGAGCCTATTAGCCTCAGAACTCAAATACCATCCTTATAAGTGTAACCCATATCAAAAGAACTCTGGAGCTGACTTCGTGAAAAGTTGCATCTTGAAGAGGTCTTTGTTGTTCAAGTCCACTGATATCAGGATAATTATCTGAAGTCCTGGCTCAGGCCTCTTTGGCTCACCACAATCTTTGAATTTTATGTTAAAGTTGGGCTCTGCTAACCTGGGATTGCGGAGGCACTGTTCCAAGCTTCAGGCTCTTTCATGGTGCTGCTTTCAGAGTTAGTTTTCAAGGTCTCCAAGTTTTTAGTACTTCTAAGGTGGTGCAACCTGAGGAGAAGTGTGGTGACTGCTTTTTTTTAAACGGAATAAATAATATTTCATTTTTTCCTAATTCCATGTAAGAATAATTTTTCACATTTGTTTTTTTTTTTAATTTTGATTTCCAAATTCTCTCTTCCACTTCTTCTCTTCCTCTTGAGACAGTAAGCAATTTTATATAGGTTATAATCATGCTTAACATATTTACACATTAGTCATGTTGTGACCATCAAAAAACCCACAAAAATTAAGAGAATGAAAAATAGTATGCTTCAATGTGCATTCATACTCCATCAGTTCTCTCTTTGTTGGTGGAGCATTTTTCATCATGAGTCTTTTGGAAATGTCTTGGATCATTGTATCGCTGAGATTAGCTAAGTCATTCACAGCTGATCATTGTGTGATACTGCTGAAACTTAGTATAATGTTATCTTGATTCTATTCACTTCACTTTGCTTTAGTTCATATAAGTCTTTCCAGGTTTTTTTTTCTGAAAGCATCCTGACTATCATTTCTTATAGCAGAATAGTATTCCATTATAATCATATGCTATAACTTCTTTGGTCATTCACCAATTGATCCCTTCAATTTCTAATTCCTTGGTGTAATGGCAAGCAAAGAAGTAGTTAACACCTTGCTTCAGCTATTGAATTAGCACCTTGTTTTCATTTCAAGTCTCTTTTGAGCCTTGTATCAATTCTGTCAAGAAACAGAACATGTGAACCCCACAACTTGTGAAGTCTAGAACTTGTGAACTCCTATTGCTGATGAAACAGGAAGGGGAGGAGCTAATGACCATATTTAAGGAGAGGGTCAGGCTGGAGAGAGCAGAATTGAGAATAGAACATGTGGTGGCAGAACTGAAAACTGAGAACTGAGAAGAACTGAACAGAACTGAGAAGGGAGTTCTTGTGGTAGAGAAGGAGAAAACATGGTATCCCACCACTCTATGTTTTTCTGTTCTGTCTCTGTTGATATTTGTTTGTGATACTTTCTACAGAAGCCCTGGGACCTTACTGGAAGCCCTGAAAGAGGATTTTCTGGTTGCCTGTTTACAAAAGTCCTGGAGGAGGATTTTGGAGGTCCTGGGACTTTATTGATAATTTGTATTGACCTCTTGGACCTTGTTTGTGGGTCTTTGTTGATTTCTATGTTGATGATTTGTGTTGAGTTCTCAGACCTTGTTGGTGGGTCTGTGTTGATTTCACAGGCAGATAATGATGGTGCTGGCAATGCTCATTAATATTATTACAGCTCTGTTAAGTTTTGTCTTCCCAGAAACAGGAACTGTGAAGGACTTGAGGTGAACTGGACACCGTGAGCTTCAATATGGAACATGAACTGGACAAGGAACTGGGAGCTGCCTGCCTTTGAACCCAGGTCACAGTTGTGTAGATTCGGGCAGGAGCTAGGACCATAGAAGAGGAACCATGGAAAGTGAGAGCCAGCCTCAAGTCAAGATGAAAAGATCTCTTCTTGGGTACCTGAAGCTGAGTGAGAAGATTATGATTTACCATGACATAGGGGTGGAGAACTTTGACCTTTGTATTTTGTGTCCATTAAAGAGACAAGCCTCCTTAAGGATGATTGAATTTAAGGACTTACTAAATGATTGAGTTACTAAACGATTGTACTTTGTTTAAAACTATGTGGCCACTTTGGTGAAAACTATGTGGCCATTTTAGTGATAAGTTGTTATATCATAACATTGTGAATGCTTTACTTTGATTTCTGTGAATGTTTTGCCTTAATTTACTGCTGAATAGAGAGTTCACTACACTATGTAATCAGAAACTTCATAGTTCACAGCAGCTTGTCTTTGTACTTGTTACCACACACACAGAAAAAAGCTGCTATAAATATTTTTGTACAAATTGATTCTTTTCCCTTTAAAAAAATTCTTTGGGATACAGACCTAGTAATGGTTTTGCTGAGTCAAAAGGTATGTACAGTTTGATTGTCTTTTTGGCATAGTTCCTGATTGTTCCCCAGAATGGTTGGATCAATTCACAGTTCTAATAACAAGTGCATGAATGTTCCAATTTTCCCACATGCCCTCCAACATCTATCGTTTCCCTTTTCTATCATATTTGTTAATCTGATATTATGAGGTGGTACCTCAGGGGTGTTTTAATTTGCATTTTTCTGATCAACAGTGATTTAGAGCATTTTTCACATGGCTATAGATAGCTTTGATTTCTTCTGAAAACTGCCTGTTCATAGCCTTTGACATTTGGCAATTGGGGAACGACTTGTATTTTGATAATTTGTTTAGTTTACTATATATTTGAGAAATGAGACCTTTATCAGAAACACAAAGTAAATATTTTCCCTAGCTTTCTGTTTTCCTTCTAATTTTGACTGTATTGGTTTATTTGTGCAAAACCTTTTAAATTTAATATAATCAAAATTATCCTTTTTATGTCTCATAATTTTTTTATTTTTCTTGTTTGGTCATATATTCTTCCATTGTCCATAGATCTGCCTGGTCTAATAATTCTTAAATTATTTCTCCACAGTATATTTTCCAAGTCAGTTGTTTTTGCATTGAAGTGTTCTGCATTTTCTTTTATTTTTTAGTCTTTTGACTTTGATTGTTTCCAGATATCTCATGTATTCATTAGCTTCTACTTACCCAATTCTAGTTTTTAAGGAATTAGTTTCTTCAGTGTGGTTTTGCACCTCTTTTTCTGTTTGACAGATTCAGCTTTTTAAAGAGTTATTTTCATCAGTGATGATTTGCACTTTAAAAAAAAAAGCTATTTGGCCCATTCTGCTTTTTAAGGGGTTCTTTTCTTCAGTGAACTTTTGTACCTCTTTTACTATCTATTTGGCCAGTTCTGATTTTTATGGTGTTATTTTTTCAGTATTATTGTGTCCCTTTTCATGATTTTCTTGCATAACTTTTTTTTTACCCCAGTTTCCCTCAACAGTCACTCATATTTGATTATGTTTTTTCCTTTTTCTTTAGTTCTTCTAGAAATTCTATTTTGGGCTCATGTCCAATTAGCATTTTTCTTTGAGGCTTTGATTATAGATAGGTGTTTTCTTCTGATTTTGTGTCTCAATCTTTCCTGTCTTCATTAGTAACTTTTTATGTTCACATTTTTTAAAAAAAATGTGTTTGTTTGCTCATTTTTCCAGCCTATTTCTGAACCTGATGTTAAAGTTAGGCTCTCCTCACCTGTGAGGTGTGTGGGCATGTTTTGCTTTTGGCTTTTTCTTCCTGCTGTTTTCACATTTAGTTCTGGGGGTTTGCAAATTTTCAATGCTTCAAAGGTGGTTTGATATGGGGAAAGCTGAGGTCACTGTGATGGGGTCCTTGTGATATATATATGTCTGTAGTATCAATCTGTAACATCAGTTTGTAAATGGGGTGCTTTGGGATCTATGTCTGTAAAATCAATTTGTAAAAGCAGTCTGTAAGATCACATTTCCACCCCCCCAGCTTCAGAGCATTGACTCTGCCCCTTCCGCCTCCCAGCACTCTGCCCAGCAACAACTCATGACCTGTTTATCTCTGCTTGAAACAATAAGTTATGTAAATGCTATCTCCCTTAGTTAGAGTGGCCAGCCCCACCAGAAATTCTTCAATACCTTATCTATAGGGTAACTCCTTAGTCAATCATATACCCACACTGTCTCTGATGACCTTGGTGGGTGGCAGACTGGGCACTCTTTAGTGCCGTGTCAGGCCTAAAACCACACCTCCAGCTAGCCCTGCTTGAGCTATTTCCCAGTGAATCATGGGCAATACACCTGCGCAGTTGATATTAAAAGTGTATGGTCCTTTGAGCACTGACCACTCCTTAACTCCTCCCTGATCCCACCCTTACTCACCTAGTTAGCATAATTGACCCCTTAAAACTATGCCTGCGGCCTCTGCAAGTTTGCAGGTTCCATAAGAATCTAGCCCGCTGTTCTCTACAGCGTAACAATAAACTTTACAATTTCAGCTTCAAAGTTTGCTTGAGCCTGGTGAATTCCTTCCAGACTGGATGCCAGGAGAGGTATCCCTGGCAGAACCACTTACCCTCCCCCCCTCCTTATCACCCTTCCCTCTTCAACTGCTGTCTTGGTCTGTGGTCCAATTACCTCTATTCCTTTGCAGTTAACTCCTATCTGACCCTTGGTATGTGATCCAAGCTTACATATTCCAACAAAAATTTTTTTAATGCGTGAAAAAATAAGGTGAGCAGAGCCTTTGGGGTAACCAGAATATCTCGTGAAGGCCAATACCATGGAGATGACCAGAAATGAAGAAAGATTCAGTGACCAAAACAATTTTTGTAACAATGTACCAAGAGTTTTCCTTACATCAACCTGGGGGGGGGGGGCGGTTATAAGTATTACTTTTCCATTTTACAGATGAACAAACAGAGGTTCTGCTACAACTTATAGTCTTAGAGTTCCTGGGACACTGAGAGGTTAAAGGACATGTCCATTATCATACTACAAACAAGCAATGGATCTAAAACTTGAACTGAGAACTTTTGACTTCTAGCATAATATTCTTTCTCATTACACACTTACTAAAAAGTAGTCTAATCATTTGGACTTTTTACTACCACTATTTAGCTATATTTTCATTTTTATTAGTTTAATGACGAGGGGTGACTTTTAAATACTGATCCAATTCAGAAAAAATAAATTCAATAGATATGTATTAAGTACCTATTGTATTCAAGGCACTTTGCTTGGTTGTAGGAATACAAAGAAAAAGTCCTTAGTAGCCTTTTCCTTCAAAGATTTAATGTTTATATTGAAACACCAATCTCTCTATGGTAAAAAGATTTCAAAAAATCTTTTTCTTAAAAGAAACAAAATATTTGTTTAGACAAAAATCCAGCCAAGCAACTGTAATGGGAATGGGGATTTGAAGATATCCCCTGTCCCTTAATAGACCTAGGGGGCAGTTTGAAGACCTCCCCTGCTTTGAAAGTAAACTCTACTCCCTAACAGGCTGAATGTAATCACATGGAGCTTGTGATGGAGGGAATTTGCTAAAGGGTGCAGCAGAGCCCACAGGAATCTTTCCTGCTGTAAAGATAAACTCTGCCCCATAATAGGCTGAATGTAGGCACATGAAGCCTGTAGTAGTAGGAGTGGTAGGGAAGCAGAGCCCACAGGAAGTTGGTGGTAAGAACTAGCCAGACTCTGGGGGAGAGAGGACACTCATTAACGAGATAGGTTTGTGAGCAAATATTGATCTTGTATTGGTTTGTGGGAAGCGAAGGCTGAAGGATGCTGTGGCTCTTAGTGTTATTATGGTTTCTGAATATCTTTGGTACTCTGATGGAATCAGCTTCCTAGTTTTGGAATTGGGCTTTCTGGTGTCTAAATAAATGTTTCAGTTCTGTTCTCTACCTGGAGAGTTTGGTATATTTTGCAATTGAACATCATTCGATACTTATAGTCATAGTCTTTATCGTGATCATGGGTGCTGTAAATATTGCATTGGCACTACAGCAGTGGAATTTGAACAATCCAGCTGTTTTAGACTTGTGAATTATTTATTTTTTTAAATTAATTTTTATATTTATTTTTAGTTTACATCATTCATTTCCACAAGATTTTGAGTTACAAATTTTCTCCCTGTCTTTCCTCTACCCACCACTCCAAAACAGTGATCCCACTATATACCCCCTCCCCCAATCTGCTCCCTCCTCTATCCTCCCCCATCCCTCCTCTGACTTTCTGGTAGTGCAAGATGGATCTCCATAACCCAGTGCCTGCATATCTTATTTCCCAGTTGCATGTAAAAAATAATAATAATAATTTTTTTTTAACATTTGAATTCCAGATTCTTTTCTTCCTACCTTGTCACCCACCCTTACTGGGAAGATAAGCAATTCAAGGTTGTGCATGTGCATGTGTAGTTACACAAAACATTTCCATAGTAGATATACTGTGAAAGACTATGTTTCCCTCCACCCTATCCTGCTCCCCACTTGTTCTATTCTCTACTTCGACCCTGTCCCTTTTCAAAAGCATGTGCTTCTAACTACCCTCCCCCAAACCTGCCCTCCTCTCCATCATCCCTTTTCTCATTCCTTCTCCCCTACTCTCCTGTAGGGCAAGATACCCAATTTAGTGTATATGTCATTCCTTCCCTAAACCAAATTCAATGTAAGGTTGACCCATTCCCTTTTTCCTTCCTGTTCTTCCCCACCATTATAACAGTTATTCATTGCCTCTTCTATATGAGATAATTTACCCCATTCTGTTTCTCCCCATCTCCTCTCATTATATTCCTCTCTCACCTCTCAATTTCACCTTTTAAATATCATCCCTTCCTATGCAATTGATCCTGTGCCCTCTGTCTATGTATACCTGTACACATATATACATACACTCACATATGTATTCATATGGACATATACCCTCCTATATAGACATATATATGTCTGTATACATATATATGTGTATATGTATAAACACACGCATTTATATTCCCTTCAACTACCCTTATACTGAGAAAAGTTTTGTAAGTTACAATTATCGTTTTTCCATGTAGGCATGCAAATAGTTCAACTTTGGTAAGTTCCTTATGATTTCTTTTCCCTGTTTACCTTCTCATTCTTCTCTTGCTTCTTGTATCTGAATGTCAAATTTTCTATTCAAATCTGTTTTTTTCATCAAGAATGCTTGAAAGTCCTCTATTTCATTGAATGATCATATTTTCCCCTGAAACATTATACTCAGTTTTGCTGGGTAGGTGATTCTTGGTTTTAATCTTAGCTCCTTTGATCTCTGGAATATCATATTCCAAGCCCTTTGATCCCTTAAGAAGGGATCCCTTTGATACCTTGTAGAAGCAGCCAGATCCTGTGTTATCCTGATTGTGTTTCCACAATATTCAAATTGTTTCTTCCTGGCTGCTTGTAATATTTTCTCCTTGACCAGGGAACTCTGGAATCTGGCTATAATATTCCTAGGAGTTTCCTTTTGGGGATCTTTTTAAAGAGGTGATTGGTGAATTCTTTCAATTTCTATTTTGCTCTCTGGTTCTAAAATATTAGGGCAATTTTCCTTGAGAATTTTTTGAAGGATGATTTCTAGATTCTTTTTTTTTTTTTGATCATGCCTTTTAGGTAGTCCAATAATTTTAAAATTATCTCTCCTGGATCTATTTTCCAAGTCAGCCATTTTTCTAATGAGATATTTCACATTGCCTTCTATTTTTTCATTTGTTTGAATCTGTTTAATAGTATCTTGATTTCTCATAAAGCCATTAGCTTCCATTTGCTCCAGTCTAATTCTGAAGGAATTATTCTCTTCAGTGAGCTTTTGACCTTTATTTTCCATCTGGCAAATTTGGCTTTTTTTTTTTTTTTTGCTTTTTGGAGGGCAATTGGGATTAAGTAACTTGCCCAAGGTCACACAGCTAGGTTTTTGTTTATGTGTGCCTCAAGTGTCTGAGGCCAGATCCTTCTGACTCCAGGGCTGGCCGACGTACTTTTTAAGGCATCCTTCTCCTCATTGGTTTTTTGGGCCTCTTTTGCCATTTGAGTTAATCTATTTTTGAGGTGTTTTTTTCTTCAGTCAGGTTGTTGACTCTCTTTTCATGATTTTCTTGCATCGTTCTCATTTCTCTTCCCATTTTTTTCCTCCACTTCTCTTACTTGATTTTTAAAATCCTTCTTGAGCTCCTCCATGATCTGCAACAAATTCATATTTTTCTTGGAAGCTTTTGATGCAGGAGTTCTGACTTAGTTTTCATTCTCCCTTTCCATGCTTTGATCCTTTTTGTCCCCCAAAAAAGAATCTAAAGTTGGATTGCTATGCTTGCTTTGCTTCCTTTGCTTACTCATGTTGCCACTCAATTACCTGACTTTTGAGCTCTTTGCCACAGTAGAATGCTGCTTCCAGAGGGGAGAGCTTTGTCACAGATTGCTGGAGTTTTCCCAGTTGCCAGAGCTATTAGGAGGGTGACATCTTTTCAGTCCCTACAAACTCTGGCTCACTGGTCACATACCTCAGGACCACAAGTCAAGACTGTGGTCCTAATACAGGCAGGTTAAAGCCAGAGTGATTACCCTCCAGATGGTTGCTTGGCCCCTCTATGATCTGCAGGCTGAGAGCTCTGAAGCAGCCATGCAGTGGCAGCTGCAGAGCTACTGCACCTCTGCCACTTCTAGCTCCAGAGGCAAGCCCTGGGCCCATTCCTCCTTCTCCCACACCCCAGTTCCAACAGAATTCTACACTGACCTCTCTCTTTTTCTTTGGCATTTATTGGGTTGATAATTCTGGGAAACCACCACTGCTGCTGGTGGTCAATTCTCCTGAAGTCCACTGCAGCTGCTGGTCAGGTCTGCCCTGGGGCTAAAACTTCGGGCTCATGCAAGGCTGGACTGGGCTCCCAATGTGCTGTGATGAACCCTTCCTGCCAGCCTTCTGGGCTTCTTTCAGCGGGAGATATGTTTCTCTCTGTCACTTTGTAGATTCTGTAGCCCTAAAATTTGTTTAGAGTCATATTTTATAGGTATTTGAGGTGGTTATGGGGAGAGCTCACAGAATTGTCCTGCTCCTACTCTGCCATCTTGGCTCTGCTCCTAAGAGCATTTAATTCAATTCAACAAGCATTTATTGTGTCCACACTGTGCCAGGCATTGTACTAGGTGCTGGTGATACATAGACGAAGATAAAAAACAGTCCCTACTGGCATAAACAGATAAATGATCTATGAACATAGGAGGTGACAAATGAGCTGGTCTTTGAAAGAACCTAGGGAGTCTAAGAGGCTAGATAGGAATGCATTCTAGGTGATGTTAGCAGATAGTACTGTGGCTGATGAGAATTTTGACCCTCCCTTCAGAAAGAGAAGAAGAAAAATCTCTCAGATCATGAATGCCTCTACCCACAGGCTTTAGTTTTGATTATCATCTTTCCTCTAGCCCAATCTTCTCTCTTCCCCTTTCTCTCAATAGAGAGTGGGATGAGTAGAAATTGCCCCTAGGTACTACTGGGGATCCCAGATATGGTCATAGTTTTTCACTCAGGGCAATGACCCATAAGCAAATAGATATTTTTTCCTCTACTAGTTTAGAAAGCAAAAAGAAAAATGCAGATTTTAAAAGCTGGTTATTGATAACCAGTTATTGATAGCCATTGATAACCATTAATAGCTTGAGCTCCAATCAGAGAGTAAATTAAATATGTAATTAAGTTATAAGACTTATTGTATGTCAACAAATTTAATTATTTCATTTTATCACAGTTTATTTGTACCCCACTGTATTGTTGTCCTTTTTGTATTATACCTATTTTTGTATATATCTTAAAAGAAAATATATCCTATAGACAACAGAAGCCATGCCATAATTATATTTGTATCTCGCTTATTATTTATCATAATATTCTGTTCCTAGGAGATGTTTAACAAATTAATTTGATGAATTTAAGTAAAATAAATGAATGAGAGATGTCACTTGCACAGTAAAAGTTTTCACCTGGCAATAGGCAGTAGGCAATAAGCTTATATTAAGTGCTTGCTGTGTGCCAGGCATTGTGCTAGGTAGTCCCACCCCTTAAGGAATTTACATTTTAATGGGGAGAGAAGAGAGACAACCCATAAAAGGTGGTTGGAAATGCATGCAATACAGGTGAAGAAGGTACCCACATGGGAGCATAATGATGAAGTCCAGAGTGTTAGAAACACAATGAGGATAGTGTGGGCCTGTCCCTAAAAATGGAAGCCCCAGGCAGAATTCACTAATGGGAGAAGGGACCTGGCATGATGGAGGGTGCTCCAGGATAAGAACCAGGAAGTTCCAGGGTGAGAAGGTAATAGGTAATTTAGAAGTTGCTAGTGTCTCTACAAGCAATCACTGATTTTTAGAGACCTTAGAGATCATTTTTGTCAACCTTTTCACTTTCCAAATGAAGAAATTGAGGCTCAGGTGGCTTAAGTAACATGATCACAAATAATAAAGATTGCAGCTCGGACAAAATCTCAAGTATTCTGATTCCCTCTCTTAAGTATTTCCATTGCATTTTGGTCGTCACAAAAGGGTTGGAAGGTATTTCTAGAGCCAATATATGGACAAATAAGTTAAGCAACAAAATACTAAATAATAAATCACTTTTACAAAACACATTAAAGTTTACACATTGCATTCCTCACTATAATCATGGGAAGGTATATAATATGGATATTATTTTCTCTTTAAAATGAAAAAAAAATACAATTTGGAAAATGGAGAGGTTAGGTGACTTATTTACCACTATACTGCTGACAAGGGGTGGGGGCAGATCAAGGAGTTCAGAGAGTCCAGGAACCCCAATAACCAGAGTCCCTAGAAACCAGTTTGGAATGAATTCATGGACTCAAGCATTCTCTAAGTCAAGGTGGCAAAGATTTATTGTTATGCTATACAGCAGGCAAGAGTTCTTAGGGAACCTGCAATCTTAGAGGGGGCATATTATAGTTTATATAGGATAACTATAGTAAAACCTGTGCCAATTATGCTAACTCTATGAGTCAGGGCAGGATTAGGAAGGAGTTAAGGAGCGGTCAGTTCTTAAAGGAATGTGCACTTTTAATATCCACTGTGCAGTCATATTGCCCAGAATTCACCAGGAAATAGCCCAATGGAGGTGTGGTTTCAGGCTTGAAATGTCACTGTCAGCTAGCAGTCAGGGCTGACCAAGCTGCCACCCATCAATGTCGTGTTTGACAAGATGGATGTTGGGAGTATATGTATATCCCAAGCTAATGAGGGATTCAGGATGTATATAATAAGCTAGGGAATATGCATATGACTGGTCTAGGATACATATAATAGGTATGATGCAGTGCACAGCTGCTTCAGCCAGTACACAGCTGGGTCAAACTACTCAATTCTATGGGTGCATCTGGCCACTGTATTAGGAAGAGAGAGAAGTATTTTTCTAGGGCATGTTGCCCTTGAGCTAGAGAAAAACTGCCTGAGACAGTGTTTTGAGGCTAGGGAGAAATATGGTTTTACAAACTGTGGTTCGAGCACAAGCACCCAAGCACCCCATCAGTACCTTAGATGACTAATAAGCAGAACCCACAACTCAAACTCAGATCATCTAATTCCAGTATAGTTTTCCTTCTTCTTAGCTTCTTCCTAGCATAGGCATACCTTACATATTTGAGGTAGATATAAAAGATGGTACCATTAAAAGAAATAATGCTATTGATTAATCATTAGTCTCAAAAGGTACCCATGTTTTGTTTATTTGTTTTTGTTTTATCAGAATAGTGATTGTGAGTTCCCTTGGATCTACTATGAACAAACACAGCCTTTTAATGTGTCTTTGGAAAGTAGAGTGGCTGAGTATGGGGGAAAGGGAAGCCACTATAATTTGAATATCGCCATAAGCTCTTTGAAATGGAAAATGATGAAACAAAGCTGATCTGGCACAACAAAGAGTATGAAGAAACACAACACATCAAGGGTAGGGAGGATTTTGAATTATTCATGCATTGAGACAGCCTCTGAAAGCAACTTTTTCTGATGTTGGGTCATCTTGGCTTTACCATGCCTGCTTAGAGATAGAGAGACTGGACCTGCGATTTCATTTTTATAGAGAACTTCATGGTAAGAAAAGCTTGCATCTTCTCTGCAGCTGAGAGTTGCATACAGTACTGAGAGTGCTTGCTCAGGGTCACCCAGACATTAAGAGTCAGAAGTAGGACTTTTAACCCAGGTCTGACTGACTTCAAATATTTCTAGGTATAATGCAACACTATCTACTCAACATACAGAGGAAAATTACATTTTCCTGAATCCCTTGAGTGTCCCTCAGGTCTCTCCTGAACAGGAAGATGCGGCCACATCATTCGTAAGAGGAGGCAAAGAACATTTTATCAAACATTTTACCAAAGATCAGGTAATATTTCTAGGGATCCTTTAGAAACAAGAGACAATGCAATATAACTCATCTTGTATATGTCCTGGACCAGTGTAATTAAGTCATAGATAATGGGTAGGCTTTGTAAAAAATGAGTTTAAAAGAGTGAAGTAATTATTTTTTCAAAAGCACACAGGGGTGAAATAAGCAGAACCAGGAAAAAAAATTACACTATGGCCAAAATAAAATAAAAACTAAAGAATACTGAAAAACTTCAAAATCTGATCAATTCAGTATGACTTTGGAGACCTTGATAGTGAAATGAGAAGAAATGATGGGCAATGGGTGTGGAATGAACAATGAATTTCCAGACATGGTCATTGCATTGATTTTTTTTTTTGCTTTATTGTAATATTTTATTACAAATAATTAATTGGGAGGAGAGGGAAAGCAGAAAGTGACAATGATAGTAAAAAGAAGAAAAAAAATGACTTAAAATATTTTAAGTAAATAAATGTTTTCTGAAAATGAGGATGATGACACAGAGTGTCGTCCTGGAAAGAACACTGAATTTGGAATCTGAGATGCCTGGGCTGAAATTCTGGCTTAACACTTACGAGCAATGGGACCGAGTAAGACCCTTAAATGGGCAGTCTCCTTGTCCACAAAATGAGATAATTAATGTTACTTGTGATTATATTTTCTAAAACTTACAGTCATATAGAAATATGAACTATTTCTATTATTTAAAGTTTGGCGTTTTAAAATTAGAGGTAAGTGCTTTTAGCTTTACCATCTAAGGGACAAAATATTAAAATTGTGTCCTGATACAGTCCTAACACAGGACTGAAAGAATTCCTGACAAATCTATCTCTCCAGATTTTTACCTTTCAGGTTTTCAGGTGATACCTTTATTTACATCTCTATATAGGTATCCCACTGGCACTCAAAGAGCTATGATGAAAAGAGACAGTAATGAAAATGGGAAAGTATCATCCCCCTTTTAAGGGTTTTCTAAGTTTTCCAACAATATGAGAAAATTACATTGCCTGCATTTGCAGTACTTCATCACTCAAAAAAAGATAAAAGTAGCTTCACTGACCTGTTGCATCTTTCCCCTGGTTCAGTCCTGCAGCAGTGTGACTGATCTGCGTTTCAGCTGGATCCCTGCCATACTTTCTCCAAAGGTTCTGTTCTTCCCCTCTGATAGCTATATCCAGTTTCCAATCTCTTCTAAGTAAAACATTTTCATTCTTATCTACTTTTTGAAGTCAAATAATTACAGAGCTGCTTTACTTAGGCATTAAAAGCACTATTTTAAAATAAACAAAAGCAAACGTTTATTTCAAGCTTCCAGCTGTCCTGCTTGTGATGGAGAGTAGTCAGAAGCTTTTAAATGAGGAAAAAAAAATGACATCTCTGTGAATAGTAAATGAAAAAAAATCTTATTAAAATCCCTACAAGTTCCAAAAAGGCTACTACAGAAAACATTTCTCCCAAAGGTATACAGGCTCTTTGATAACCAAATAATTTCTGCTGTGTAGGGAGAAAGAATACGTCTATTGCAAAAGACATACATCTGATAGAAATGCAGTCTTTTGAAGGGTGAGGATGGGCTATAGAAATGTCAGCCTGATTGGCATTCCCACTGCCCTTTTTTCTTTTGTGTGGCCATCTATGCATATGCATTTACATTCACATTGACACAAACACACAGACACAAAGAACTAACGATAAATCCAAACCCAACTACCACAGAAGAAGAACCATTTGGCATGCTAATAAACCAAGTTAAATTTACAGTATACTACTCAAGCCTACTTATGTAATTGCTGATTGTTTTTATAAAAATATATATTGAGACCAGGAGATAGTAATTAAGGAGAAAATAAATCCAAGATAGCTTTTTTCTCAAATTAACAGGGAAATGTTGCTGTTCATCTTACTTCTCTACTCCATGGTACAAAGAAATACAGGAGAATGATACCATTGATATAATATAGTTTGAATTGCTTTTCCTTGCACTGGTGAAATATTTGCATTCATACAGAAATACTCTTACAATTCTCTGTTGAGGGCAATAATATGCATTTAAAAATTGGCTGCCTTTGGTGTAGTTTATAGATATTGAATTTGAAGGAAATATTCTGGTAATTGTGGGGACCATTAAATATATTACTTTGGCTTCATTAGTCAGGTACTTATCCAGGGGTCTCAAGTTTGTTTAATTGTACTCCCCTAAAGATAAATGTTTCTGAGCATGCTCCTCTAATTTGTGCTCCTCCTATTAAAAATTCTACGCATAACATTTACAATTAGCTATAAAATATCCAAAAATAGCCATTAAAATGAGATGAGATAAAGCAGAACTACTATTTGATTTTTTTTTTTTTGCTCTTTTGGAGGGCACTTGGGGTTAAGTGACTTGCCCAAGGTCATATGACTAGTTTTTGTGTTAAGTGTCTGAGGCTGCGATTTGAACTCAGGTCCTCCTGACTCCAGGGCCGGTGCTCTATTCACCGTGCTCTATTCACCTAGCCACCCCACTACTATTTGATCTTAAAGTTGAGAGAAATCATTGAAATTTACTGAATTCAGAAATTACATGGTCAAATATGTGCTTTAGGAAAATCACTTTGGCAGCTGTTTGGAGGATGAATTAGAGAGGAGAGAGATAAGATAGAGAGACTAATTAGCTCAAGAGAAAAGTGAGGAGGTTATGAACTAAGGTGGTACCTATATGACTAGAAAAAGAGAACAGAAGCAATATATGTGGAGGGAGAAATGACATTTGGTGACTGGATATGTTGGTGTAGTAGACTGAGAAGTTGAAGATGGCACTAAGGCTCTTAACTTGAGCAACTAGAAGGATAGTGATACTATGGATAGTAATGGGGACATTTGCAAAAGGGTGGGGGGCTTTTTGGGGAAAAATAATGTAAAAGCGTCTATGATACAGACAGGATGCCTGTGTGCCTTTCTCTTCCTCCCAAAATAAAAAGGGAGAAAGAAAGTAGAGTCTTACTCACCAATTTCTGTCCTAGAGCCCATCCAAGGGATGTCTGTTGAAGTCATGAGGTGATGGAGGGTGGGGTAAGAGATAAGCATGCTTTCAGGGGGCATGGAGAGGAATTTTCCTAATAGCACTTGCATGGCTATTGCTGTGGGTGCTCTAAAAGTTAGATAATAAATGCTGTGACAGGTCCACATCAAGATCAGAAGGAGAGAAGTTGAGAATTTGCACAGCAGATGGGGGGTGTATGTGAAGTGAGGACAGTAGCTGTAGTTGTGCTAGAGACAAGTCCTATGATTGACAAGCACAAGAAGAGTGGAATGCAACCCACATTTCTATGTTCTGATTGATCAACAGCCCTAGGGATCATGCCATGGCTCCCTTATAATCGGGCCATATCACCTGAGCTTTCTATTTTGAGATCTAATTCAGTCATTGAGTCATGGAGAGAAAAATTCATGATGTGCTTCACATAGAAAGTCATCACATAAACAAGCATTTATTAAATATCTGTGTTCCATATTCCAAATACTATGTAAAGAACTGGAAAATTTATTTTGATACAATACCAATAGAGTATTTGTTTTGAGATGTTTTACATCAGTCATAATTCATTTGTCTATATTATCTCATTCTGGTTTCCCTTATGACCAATGATGCTGCTTTGATTGAACTGAGAAACTAAATCAGAGCAAAGGAATTTATTGGAAAAGGCATGTAGTTTTTTTAAAAATCTGGTCTTTAGCTCCTTAGTTAACAAAAAGGCATGAGATGGGGTTTAGAAGACTTCTTACAGTTTAGGGAAGTAAATAAAAATAGAGCAAGACATAGGGAAGACATAGGATCATCATCTAACTTCTACTGGTAACAAGGATGAGTTTCTTGTCACTAAGGAATACTGATTGGTTGTGTCCACCTACATCCTGCAAGAATGACTGCTGGTACAGAGATAATAGATATAAAGATAACACAGTAATTAATAGGAAGACTGAACTTATAACAACTCAGAAACAAAGAAATATTATCTAGGCAGTTATACAAAATGTCAGTGGAGATACAGAATGAAATTTATTACTAAATAGAATCAGTAGAATCAATTTGATTTTTAAAATTTTTCAATGCAGACAACTTCTTGAATATAAGGCTGACTAAAGCTGTCCCTTGGCCCCCAGAAATAAGTTCAATTGGTGTAGTTCAGATAATCATATCTAGATATGTTATATCATCTACAATGCCTTATCATCCAATAATGACTTGCTGCCTACACTGGGGGCAGGAGAGTGGAGAAGGAATCAATGACCAATCAAATAGTGAAGACCCAAGGAAAAGACAACACATTACAGTTGCCCTTCTTACATAATCTCACTCCAAGCAATACAGTACTACTAACAACCGACAACAAATCTAACACTACCTCAATCTTTTTACACCAAAGCTGGTCTTATTCTTCTGCCACCATTTGATAAAAACAATCTTGATACTTGATGTTCTTGATACCTGAAAATGCACTCAGAGATCTAAAACTCAACCTCCTTCCTCTTCACTTATAACCCACAGTGGTGTCATCTTTGGATTGAACCATTGCTTAGAATGAGGTTTGTTGTTGTTGGTTTTTGTTGATATTGTTGTGATGATTATGATGATGATGTATCATAGATCCTTTTGGTAATCTGGTGAAGCCTAAGGAGTCTTACAGAATTTTTTTACACTCATAATTGAAAGAAATGCCAAAGTTAAGTTGGAAATTTAGTGAAAATAAACATGTAATTTTCCCCACACAAGTTCACAGACCCCTTGAAATCTTTCTATGGATCCTTGGAAGACCATAGACTCCAGGTTAAGAACTTTTGCCTTGAATCCTGAGACTAGCAGCATCAATGAACAGGTCTCAAACCAAAGGCTTCTGGTCTTTCAACTTTGATGCTGGGACAGTGTTCCCTAAAATATTTTCAAGTTGTGAGCAGATGACCATGCTTCATAATTGAGTCTGTCACTGACTAGCAAAAGATTTTCCCACCCCAATGATATTTAAAAAAAACTAAGTCTTCACCTCTCTAAGTCATCTTTCACTTTTGTCTCCTTGTGTATTTTTTGGAGGGGGAAGGCAGGGCAATTGGGGTCAAGAGACTTGCCCAAGGTCACACAGCTAGTAAGTATTAAGTGTCTGAGGCCAAATTTTAACTCAGGTCCTCCTGACTCCAGGACTGGTGCTCTATTCACTGCACCACCTAGCAGCCCCGTCCTTGTGTATTTTGAAAAGGAACTCTCTTAATGGTCCCCATCATAATATCTTACTTTTATTGTTGCTGTTGTTTTTGTTAATCTTATCATGGGTATCTTTTTCTTTCTAGGTCCCCCTCCTTTTTCCCCTTAGGTAACATATTTAGTTACTTGTGAAAAGAATGGAAGATTTTTTTTATTTTAGAAAAAGTCAGAGGAAATTTTAAAAAATCTAATAAAAAAAAAAAAGAAATGGAAGTTAAGGAGAGGAAGGAGGATTTTATCTAACTTAGGAGAAAAAGAGGGAAGAATTAGATAACTAGATGAAAGAAAGAAAAAAAAAGGAATGGATAAGGCAAGAAAAAGTCCCTCAACTAAGGGAAAGTGGTTTAAAAAAAAGGAGAGGGTGTTAAGGATGAAGGGAAGAGAACTTGTGGAAATGGGGCTGCCTAAAGGAAATTAGGGGGGAAATCTGAAGAGAAAAAGTACTTCATTTTACAGAGAAAGAGGAACAACAAAAAATCCTATTAAAAAAACCCAAATATTGGAGAAATGGTAGAAATTATAAAACTAACTCCCATAACCTGAAATGTGAATGGAATAAACGATCTAGTAACATAGAAAAGTGTTGGATAAGAAGATAAAACTCAGTTATCTGTTATTTACACAAAACACACCTAAAAGCAAAGCTATACATAGAATAAAAATTAGAATCAGTTAAAATTATTTGATCTCTTCAGTTTTTCCCACTCTGGATAATTTGGAAAGCAGAATGTCTACTTTTATAATGTTTAGTTGTATTCATGACAGCAACAGTATGGCTCTTTGGTCAAGGATTACTAAATCTAGTCTAAGTGCCTCTTCTGATCCTGAAACTAAGCCTTGGTAATTTCCAGAAATCTAATGGACTTCATTAGTCTATTTAAAATGACATCATGTGCTTGAGAAAAAGCTTCACTCATCTCTCTCTCCCTCTTTCTCTCTGTCTCCCTCTCCACTCTGTCCTTTCTTTTTTCTTTTTTCTTCCTCTCTTCTCTCTCTCTTTTTATTTGCCCAAGTTTTCTCCCACAAAATGACTAACATGGAAATATGTGTTTACATGATTGCACATGTATAACATATGTCAGATTGCTTACTTTCTCAGGGATGGGGGGAAAGATGGGAGAAAGGAATAGAATTTGGAATTCAAAACTTTAAAAAAAAAGAATGTAGAAATTGTTTCTACATGTAATTTGGGGTGGGGTGGGAATAAAATTCTACTAGAAAAAGAAAGATGTAGTTATCAAGAGTACTCTCAGTCTCCTGGACAGACCAAAACACCTCTCTCACAAAGCCAATATTGAGTCCTTGTGCCTCCCTTTTAAAAAGGGGAAAATGAACTTACTGACCCTTGTTGTGGCAGTGGAGATGGTTCATGGTGTAACACTACAGGCCTCAGTCTGAATAAGCTTTCTCACCTCTTTCTTAGTGATACAGTGAAAAATAAAATCAAGCATGATTTTGCCACTTATTTGAATGGCTCTGTAAAGAGTTTGGTAATGATCGTGCAATTGCATCAAGCATGTAGTTTCTGACTTCATCTGCTTCACCTCAGCAGATGTTTAAAAGATGCCATGTAAGTGGGGAACAGCCAATGGCATCTTATCCCTATGGCTCAACAATAGCCTTTTGATCCCAGAAAGGGTAGAGAGGATATTATAGTAGGCACTCAGATAAGTTTGTATTTAACGGTTATTTGATAAACTGTCACCTCTGTGGCTCCAGCTGCTATTTTTTTAATTGAAGAAAGGATCTTTTAATCAGTTTTCAGCCTGGCATTTTATTCACGAGCCAGATTAGACTATGTACTGTTGAATGGGGCCAGGAGATTGGACTCTAGAGACAAGTACTGTCTCTGGAAGTGGATAGTATTTTTGTCATGAGACTTTTGGGATTGTCTTGGATCATTGCATTGCTGAGAATAGCTAAGTCATTCACAGTTGTTCATCATACAATATTGCTATTACTGTGTACAATGTTTTATTGGTTCTGCTCAATTCACTCTGTATAAGTTTACGTTAAATTTTTCCAAGTTTTTCTGAAATCTGCTTGCTCATCATTTCTTATATATTATGCATATATATGTATGTATATATATATATATATCTTATATAATGTATTCCATTACAATTTTATGTCACAACTTGTTCAGCCACTCCCCAGTTGATGGGTATCCCCTAATTTCCAATTCTTAGTCACCACAAAAAGAGCTGCTATCAATATTTTTGTACAAACAGATCCTTCTCCCAGCTTGTTTTATTTTGGGGGATATAGATCTAGAAATGGTATTGCTGGGTCAATGAGTATGCACAGTTTTATAGCCTTTTGGGTCTAGTTCCAAATTGCTCTGCCGAATGGTTGGAATTGTGAATTGATCCAATTCACAACTCCACCAATGGTATATTAGTGTCCTAGTTTTCCCATATCCCCTCTGACTTTTGTCATTTTTCTTTTCTATCATATTAGCTAGTCTGATACATGTGCCTTAGAGTTGATTTAATTTGCATTTCAGCAATCAACAGTGATTTAGAGCATTTTTCACATATCTATTGATAGCTTTGATTTCTTCATCTAAAAGCTGCCTATTCATATCTTTTGACATTTTATCAGTTGGGGGATAAAATTATGTGATTCCTAACATAAAATGCCTTGATTTCAAACCCAGAACTTCATATAGAGCATCCTCTTTTAAAAAAATATCAATCAATAAGAACACATTTTTGTCCTATTAAAATGTAAACCTGCTCATGTAGCAACCTCACTTACATTTTCCAACATTTTATCAAGTTAGTCTGTTGTATCACTCTCTATGACTAAATCATCTACACATGCCAGGGTATTAGTTCTTCTGTCATATTTCTCATAGCTGATCCCTGTCCCTGTTAGTGGATGAATTATCAGTTCCAGGGTTAAGTTAAAAACTATGGAACTGATAGGCTTCTGAGTTACTGAATAGATGTCAGTGCTCAGGGAAAAGCTGTCCTTTGTTTGTCTAGAACTCTTACTTCTCTGGCAGAGTCTTCATGTTCCATTAATGATTACATCCAGCCAGGTCACCATGATATTCTCTTTTTGTGTCTGTCATCATCCAAGAGAGACTGGAGATGTTTAGATATAGATACATACACACATATATATCTGTGTCTTTATAGCTACAGTCTCTCTAGTATCACTAGATACTAGATGTCATCACTAGTCATTACTAGATTAGTATCTTTTACAAGAAACCACCAAATGAGGTCTTGAAGAGTTGGACATGACCTAAAAATTACTGAATACACACACACACACAGTCTTTCTTGGATGATGTCAAATATACACATATATTCAGTATTTTTTTCAATCATATCTGACTCTTTGTGACTCCATTTAGGGTTTTCTTGGCAAAGATACTAGAGTGGTTTGTCATTTTCTTCTCCAGCTTACTTTACAGAGAAGAACTGAGGCAAGTAAGGTTATGCGACTGAGGCAAGATTTGAACTCATAAGGATGAGTGTAATGGTAATGGGAACCTGAAGATCTTCCCTGCCCCTTGATAGGCTTAAGTAACTCTGAGAACCCTCCCTGATTTGAAAATATACTCTGCCCCTAATAGGCTGAATGTGGTCACATGGAGCCTGTGGCTTGTTTTTCAGGAACTTTTGTTACTTTGTGATTGGTCAAGAGGGTTGTGACATTCTTTGACCCAGGAGAAGGCTATATATACCCTGATGTGAGGTTTTGCTTTGAGGCTCACTTTGGGAAGAGTTGTGTGATTTGGCCAGATGATACGCTGAGCAGCCATTGAGCACTACAATGACCAATACATGATTGCACATATATAGCCTATATAAAATCGATTACTATCTTATCGAAGGGGTGGTGAGAGAGGGAAGAAGAAAATTTGTATCTCAACATTTTTTAAGAAATGAATGTTATAACTGTCTTTACATGTATTTGTATAAAATAATATGCTATTTTAAAAAGAAATAAAAACATTCATATAATATTATTTTTAGGCTTTGACATTTGAGTGAGGCCTCATGCGTTATTTTCTTGAAAGGATAAGGGTGATTAGGGTAGCTAGGTGGCACAGTGAGTGGAGTAGTGGGTTTGGAATCAGGAAGATTATTCTTCATGAATTTAAATCCAGCCTCAGACACTTACTAGTTGTGTGATCCTGGGCAACTCACTTAACTCCGTTTGCTGCCTCAGTTCCTAATCTGTAAAATAAGCTGGAGAAAGAAATAGCAAACCACTCCTGTATCTTTGCCAAGAAAATTCTAAAATGGGGTCTCGAAAAGTTGGCCATGTCTGAAGTAACACAACAATAGCAACAACAATATAAAGGTCATTAGTTCTGTTAGTCACTGAAACTAGCTATTTTGTACCACATTTAATGTTTTGGGCTTAAAATGTATCTGAGTATCACAATATATATACCCCTGCACTTTCTTCACAAAATCTGATAAATTATTTTGAAAATATGGTCTATTGTTGATTCATTCTCCTTGAAAGTCAGAAAGCTGTATAGAATTACATTGTGGTACTCTACTATTTAAAATGTTATTATCAATTTCTCTCCTTTTTTTAGTGTTTCTGCTGCCTCAGCTAACAGTATCTGAAGAGAACCCAAAGTACTGGTTTTGTCACTAATTACATCCTCCTGCTTCCTGAGGAACCTGTCTCATGACATCTTCCCTTCTGTTCTAATTTTCAGTTTTCTGTTCAGCTGCTAAACCATCTCTGAAGAGCAACTTATTTAAATTACTCTCTACATCTTCAATGGGTGGTGCTAGCTCTTGACTGTTTATCTTCCTGGCAATCTGGAGATCCTTACAAATAGAAATGGAGGGAAATGGAAGACAACTTATTGGCCCAATGGGGGACATACTAAACTTCCCTATTGGGCAAAGTCCTTCAGCTGGTGCTGGTATTATAAATTGGAGCACAGAAGAGTCCCTTGCTTGTGTTTCTTACACTCCTTATAGTGTAGAATATTAATTAGTATCTGGTACATCTGAAAGTGAGCCTTTGTCTATGGTATTTTCTTAAATGTTTTCTATAAGTTTGTGTGCCTTTTCTAAGACTCAGGGAGGAAATCACATATCTGATATTTGAAATGTACAGCCAATATAAAGTCTACTATACAACTTTGAAGCCAGTGTCTTCCTTGTCAGACACTATTAGTCAAGAGCTGATGTAAGATTTCAAATGTTGAAGCTATTTCTGCTTCTATCACTCTTTTCAATATTTTCCTCAACTTGTTTATGTACTTAATAGTCCTTATTGACTGCCTTTTACTTTCCCTAAAGCTGTCCCTAGTATTAGCTGTTACCATGTTTATTAAAAAAGAAAAAAAAATAGGAATACTATCCCTGTCACTGCTTTATTTTCATCCTACAGCTATCCATAATTCTATAGCCCTATTTATCTCTTTATAATTTAACTATTATCTTATCTCTGCTCTAGATATAATATATATCCATAGTCTATGCATAATACATTAAAAAACAACAAAATCTAGAAGTAAGCATGGCTTAATTAATGTTGATATTAAATATCATAGAAAAGTATTACTGTTATTAGTAAAATACTAAAAGTATAGTTGAAGAAACAAAAAGTAATAACAATAATAATTATAGTCAGGATAAAAATGAGCAATTACAATTTGAAATAGACCAAATAAATAAAGACACAAATGAATACATGATTGAGTGAGGTATATATATATATATATATACATATATATATATATATGTATATATATATATATATATATATATAATTAAAAAGAAAAAGTCCAACAATTTCAGGATTAAATAAAATTAATGAAAATTTGTGTATAATAATTGGAACATATTTTAAATAAAATAAAGGGGGAAATTTGACTAAATTTCATGTATGAACATATATGTGTAATTATTTTATATGCTTTAATAGATTAATTCTTAGGTGCTTTATGCATTTTGTATATATCTGGAATGTAATTTTCCTATTACTGCTTCTTGGATTTTATTATCAACAGAAATGCTTATAATTTTTGAGGATTAACTTTGCAGCATGCAACTTTGCTTAAGCTATTGTTTTAATTAACATCTTTGCTGAACCCCTAGGATTTTCCAACTATACCATCATATCATCAGCAAATAGGTGTAGTCTTATCACCTCTTGACCTATTTTTATGCCTTTAACTTCTTTCTTTTGTTTTATTGTATATTAGCTGTATCTTCCATTTCCAGAACTATGCTTAATAATAGTGAGAAGAGTGGACATTGTTGTTTCACTCCTGTATTTTCTGGAAAAGGTTTTATTGTATGTTCATTGCATATGATGTTAGTTTTTGGTTTTAGATGTTTTTATATGAAAAAAAGATCCCTCTATGCCTATACTCTGTAGATTTGTTTTTAAAGCATAAATGAGTATTTTGTTTTGTAAAAGGCTCTTTTTCTACATCTTTTGAGATGATCATGTACTTTTGAATATTTTCAATTTTAATATGGTCAATTATTGATTTTTTCCTTAATGTTGGACCATCCTTACCTCTCTGGCACACATTCAGCATAGTTGTAATAAACCATTTCTTAGCTAAATTGCTGTAGCATGTTTGACAGGATTTCATTAACAATTTTAAAAAATTCACATTCCTTATTGATATTGGCCTCTAGTTTTCCTTGTATGTTTTATCCTTTCTTGTTTTGAGTATTGGGACTATATTTGTTTCACAAAAGGATTATGATAAGGTATTTTCTTTTTCAATTTTTGAGAATAACAATTTGTGAAATATGAATACTAATTTTTTAAATGTTTGATAGAATTCTCCTTTGAATTCATCAGTACTTTTTCTTTTGTGTCTAGTTCTAACTCATTTTCTGAGATTGGGTTGATTAAGATCTCTTATCTGTCAGTGTGGATACTTTACATTTTGGAAGATGTTTTTCCTTGCCTTTTGTGTCCTCAATATTTTTTTTAGCATCTAATTGTGCATAATTGGTTCTGATTATTCTTTCTATTTATTCTGCTTTGTTATTATTCATGTCGCTCATTATCTGTTTTATTGATTTGATTTTCTGCTCACTTTTCTTTAATAAGATTAGTTAAAGTTTTGTGAATTTGGTAAGTCCTCTCAAAGAATCATCTTTTAGTTTTACTTATCATTTCTATTTTTTGTTTCCAATTTATATATTTTTCTCTGATTTTTAACATATGCCCTTTTGAGCTTACTTTAGGCTTATTTATTTTTTGACTTATTAATGTCTAAAAGTGGAAAGTAGATGGCACAGTGGATAAATGTCTTTGTTTTTTAAATGTCCTTTTTATAAAAAAAATATTTTATTTATTTATTTTTAGTGTTCAACATTCGTTACCACAAGATTTTGAATTACAAATTTTCTACCCATCTTTCCCCTACCCCCACCCCAAGATAGCAAGCCTACTGAATACCCCATCCCCCAATCTGTTCTCTCTTATGGATATATGAAGGATTCCCCCATCCCCCCAAAAAATTTCTAGTAGGGCAAGATGGATTTCTATACCCCAGTGCCTATATATTTTATTTCCAAGTTGCATGTAAAAAACAATCTTTTTCACATTTGTTTTTAAAACTTTGATTTCCAGATTCTTTCCCTCTTTCCCTTCTCATCCACCCCCCACTGGGAAGATAAGCAATTCAATATAGGTCATACATGTATAGTTACACAAAATGTTTCCATAGTAGTTATATTGTAAAAGACTAATTTTATTTCCCTCCATCCTATCCTGCCCCCCACTTATTCTATTTTCTACTTTGACCCTGTCCCTTTTTAAAAGTGTGTGCTTCTGGAGTAGAAACAGGACTAATGTGCAGCTCCTGCTTCCACATCCTCCAATTCATATAAAAAAAACAACTCTAAACAAACTTTGGAGCTACAGAACCCACAAAATGACAGAGAGAAGCTAGCCTCCCACTGAAGACAGCCTGGCAGATCAGCAGCTAGAGGCCAGCTCAGCACTCTGGGAGGCAAGTCCAGCCTGGTGTGAGCCAAAGGTTTTAGCCTCAGGGTGGCCACAACCAGCCCCTGGCTGGAGGGACTTCAGATCACTAGCAGCTTTGGCAGTTTCCAGAATTATCAACCCATAGATGTTAAGGACAAGGTGAGAGGTCAGTGCAGTGTGGACTTTGGGAACCAGGAGTCTGGGAGTGTGGTCCGGCCTTTGCCCCCTGGAAGGAGAAGTGACTGAGGCATGGCAGCTGTGCAGCCGCCACCACATGGCTGCTTCAGAGCTCCTGGCCTGCAGATTGTAGGGGGACCAAGCGACCAGTATGAGGGGTAATCACTCTTGCTTAAACCTGCTCAGACCTGGATTACTGTCTAGGGTGGAGGTCCTGGGGTGTGTGACCAGTTTGCCAGAGCATGTGGAGGCTTCAGAAAGGGCACCCAACTAATAGCTCTGGCAGCTGAGAAAACCCCAGTGATTGGGGCTAAGCCCCCTTCTCTGGTAGCAGAGTTCTACTGTGTCAAAAAGCTCAAAAGTCAAGTAATTGAGTGGCAACATGAGCAAGCAAAGGAAGCAAAGCAAGCATAGCAATCTGACTTTACACTCCTATTTTGGGGACAAAAAGGATCAAAACATGGAACAGGAGGAAGACAACAAAGTCAGAATTCCTGCACCAAAAACTTCCAAGAAAAATATGAGCTGGTTACAGGCCATAGAGGAACATAAGAAGGATTTTGAAAACCAAATAAGAGAAGTGGAGGAAAAATTGGTAAGAGAAATGAGAATGATGCAAGAAAATTATGTAGAAACTGCTAGATCTTGAGTTATCCTGATGGTGTTTCCACAGTACTCAAATTGTCTCTTCCTGACTGCTTACAATATTTTCTCCTTGACCTGGGAACTCTGGAATTTGGCTATGATATTCCTAGGGGTTTTCTTTTGGGGATCTTTTTCAAGAGGTGATTGGTGAATTCTTTCAATTTCTATTTTGCCCTCTGATTCTAGAATATCAGGTCAATTTTCCTTGAGAATTTCTTGATTTCTAGGCTTTTTTTTTTATCATGGCTTTCAGGTAGTCCAATAATTTTAAAATTATCTCTCCTGGATCTATTTCCCAGGTCAGTGGTTTTTCCAATGAGATATTTCACATGGCTTCCAATTTTTTCATTTGTTTGTATCTGTTTTATGGTTATCTTTATTTCTCATAATGTCATTAGCTTCCATTTGCTCCAATCTAATTTTGAAGGAACTTCAGTGAGTTTTTGAAATTCTTTTTCCATCTGGGCAGTTCAGCCTTTTAAGGCATTGTCCTCCTCATTGGCTTTTTGGGCCTCTTTTGTCATTTGAGTTAGTCTATTTTTTAAGGCGTTATTTTCTTCAGTATTATTTTGGGTCTCCTTTAGCAGGCTATTGACTCACTTTTCATGATTTTCTTGCATCATTCTTATTTCTCTTCCCAATTTTTCCTCCACTTCTCTTACTTGATTTTCAAAATCCTTCTTGAGCTTCTCCATGGCCTGTAACCAATTCATATTTTTCTTGGAAGATTTTTATGTGGGAACTTTGACTTTATTGACTTCTTCTGGTTCCATGTTTTGATCCTTTTTGTCCCCAAAAAGGATTCTATGGTCTGATCATGCTTCCTCTGCTTGCTCATCTTGCCAGCCAATTACTTGACTTTTGAGTTCTTTGCCACATTAGAACTCTTCTTCCAGAGTGGAGAGAGCTGTGTCCCAAATTGCTGGGGTTTTGCAGGTGTCTCAGAACTGTTGTCAGAGCTATAAGGAGGGCACACTCTCTATACCCACCACAAGTGCTCACCCCAGGACCACCACCCAAGACTGAAACCCAGATGCAAGCAGGTCAAAGCAAGAGTGATTGCTCCCTGAATAGTCACTTGGTCCCCCTATGATCTGCAAGCCAGGAGCTCCGGAGGCAACCATGTGCCTCCTCCACCTCTCACCCTGGCCCTGAGGTGGGACCACACACTTCTCTCACCCAGTTCCAACAGAGTTCCCTACTGATCTTTTACTTTCTCTTTGGCATTTATGGGTTGAGGAGTCTGAAAACCACCACAGCTGCCAGTGATTCACTCTCCTGAAGTCTGCTCTGGCCAGTCTGTGCTGCTGGTGGGGGCCACCCTGGCTCTGGGCCTGCATGGCTCACTCAGGACTGAACTCAGCTCTCAGCCAGGTGTGATAGACCCTTCCTGCCAGGCTGCCTTCAGTGGGAGATTTGTTTCTCTCTGTCACTTTGTGGGTTCTATAGCTCTAAAATTTATTTAGAGTTATAATTTACATGTATTGGAGGTGGTTGATGTGGGAGCTTAAGGAAGTTCCTGCTTTTACTCTGCCATCTTGGCTCCTAAATGTTCTTTTTATAAAAAATAGATTGTGGGGTTTTGTTTTCTTAACCAGCCTGTCATTCTTTTTTCATTTTTTTGGATTTTAAAATCTATTCATATTTAAAGTTACGTTTTTTCTACTTGTCTCTAATATTGATTTTTTTGAAGTTAGGAACTTTCAAGTTTAAATCTCATTCATTTGGTTTTACTTAATAGGTATTATACCTTGAACTCTCCCCTTTGAATTTTTCAGATACGCTATCATGGCCTTTCCTTTACCTACACCATGCCTGCATCCTTATTAGTTTTGTCGAATTAACATTTTTTTAGTAGCCCAACTACTTTTGGGACATTTCAGTCAAATAATATAATTATTTACCAAATACTCTCTAGACCCTCTTGTTACTTACTATTCTAGCTCTAAATCCTTGACAAAAAGATAGAATTACTTTTACTCTTTCCAATGTAGTATAATAGATAAAGCAGTCCATCTGAGTCAGAGGAAATGAGTATGAATCCCAACTCTCCTATATACTATCTGAATGACCTTAGGCAATGGATTTGAAATAGAAAGAAGTCAATGTTTTCCAAAACTCTGATTGGTCTATTACCAAAGTGATTTTGGATTACCAATATCTAAGGAGTTGAGATGAGTGGATGAATTAGTTGATGGTCAGAATTTAAACCTGAAGGGAATATGTACAAAAGATCAGAAAGCCAAAATGGAGAGAATGTAAGAAGTTCAACCCTCCAGACTTAAGACATTTCTTGGAAGCTTAAATCTCTATAGTCTATAGTCATGCATTTCCCAGGCAGCTAATGATGATACCCATTGTGCTCCCAAATACACCTAACTGCTTCCTAGGGAAGTTCCTATACATGGATAATGCTTTCATTATACATAAAAAATACTAGTTGAGAAGCAAGAGATAGTAGTAAATAAATATCTTCAAACTCTCAGATATATCAGAAGTTTCAGTCTGCTAACAGCATAGTAACTGATATATTCTTGGGTTCTCCAGCTAACAATTTCCTCTATCAGAAGTGTAAAGAAGCAAAGAAGGGAACTGTTGTTCTGAACTTTGTATACAGAAATCTAACATGACTTTGTCATCTTGTAATACTCTTAAAAGCAAGGGGAGACATCACATGACATTGCCAGATTCAGACACAAGCCATTTAGAAAAGCTTATTTCAAAATGTTCAAAGAAGAAAGAAAACAATTTCAGAGACCAGGGCTTTAAACTTGAATACCAATTAAGAGAATGGGGTGTTATAAGCAGTGAAATTCTAAATACATAACTTGGAATAATCACAATGAGTAAGGAATGTGAGAAACAGCATATGGAGCTTTTTGGTTTAAACACACATATATACAAAATACTGAAGAAAGGGAAATAATCAAAGACAAAAGAATACTATCAGGAGGACAAGTTAAGAATGCGCTATTGTTTATAAAAATATTAATGGCATAAAGGGTTTTTTTTTTAGTTATATTCAGAGGAAAAGGAACAAGGATGGAATAGATCAGCATTTCTAGACAGCATTAACTGATGACAGGATAAATAGAGAACAATGTCAATTTTGCCAATTTCTTTTCAGCAAAGGGAACAGTTTTCAAATGGAAAAGGGAGGACCAAATATAGACAAGAGGGAATAGAAGCCCAAGATAAATGTAAAAACAGAATACTGAAGGCCTTATTATTGGCAACATTGCAACATAATAAGGGAATATGAGAAGAATATGGAAAGATAGAGGAAGCTATAAGGGGAATGAGCATCACATAAATCTCACTTTTATCTGAACTGGAGTATGAAGGGTTGAACACATATACATACACACAAATAGAGTTTGGTGAGAAATAGATTAAACTCAATAAGAAAATAGGTGGAAACATGGAAAAGGTCGAGGCAGATTTAAGAGGGAGGGAAGTATTACTTTTTATCAAAACAAATTCCACTATTGGAAGATGGAGACCTTTTTAATAATATCAGGGGTAAAATAAAAATTGCCACTATCCCACAAGATAGAACACTATCAAATTCTAGAAATGCTAACTATAGAAATGACAAAGAAATCGAGGGGTTAAGTATGGGAAAGAAGCAAAACTATAGTTCTTTGCAGAATATATAATGATCTAGGAAGAGAACCCTAAAGGGTCTATTTAAGTTAATTGAAATAAGGTATAACTTCAGCAAAGGTGTAAAATATGACCGAAAACACTCAAATCAATAACATTTCTGTATATTTACAATAAAACCCAACAGAAAAAGCTGTGTTCACTTTAATGACTATTTTTAACCACTACCTGGGTATGCTTGGTCCTAGAATTCCAGGGCTTAAAAACAGTCCCATGCTGCCATGGCGGGGGGCTAAGGGGTAGGGAGAGGAGAAGGAAAGGGAGAAAATTTGAAACTCAAGGGATTGTGGAAGTGAACCTTATAAACTAAAAGTTAACAAATAAATAAATAATAATAAAAATAATATTAATCATAAAAAAACAGTCAGAAAATATCTGTGCTTTACCAACCTGAAAAATCTTTACTTGCATGTGGACTATTGGCACTGTGACCTTTGAACTTGCTTCCATGAGAAATAGAAAGACATCAGGAGGCCATTCTCAGCTAATAGTTTCATGTATATTTGAATGTCTGTATGACTGTATCATTCTGTGATAACAGTTGAGATTGCTATCCATGTGTTCATTCTTACAAAATTTGGCACCTGGGAACTTTAATACCTAATTCAACAACCATATGAGAAAAATGTCCCAGGTGACTAATAATAAGAGAAATACATATTAAATAATGCAAGAAAGTTACTAAGCCATTTATTTCCTTTAACCCAGCAATTTCACTACCAGGAATGTGTCGTAATTGTCAACAGTTAAGAAAGACATATACAGATATACAAAATATAGACAAACTACAATATTCAAAATAAAAACAACATACAATATACAAAATTGACGATATACAAATAAACACACAATATCTGTAGTAGTGCTATTTGTGAAAGTGCTATTACTAAAAAAATAAACTAAAATCTGAAAGAATGAGGGATATAACCACTGATTGTGGGAAATGGCTGGACAAATTGTGGTGCATAAATGTAATGTTATATTATAATCCCTGTACTAGTGATCTTCATTTAGATTCCTGTATTTTTATATTGATTCATCTCATAGATGCAAGTATGAGGGAAAAATAGGCACCAAAATAATTTCTCAATATTTGATGGATTAAAAATCCCCCAAAATTCATGTGGCCAAACAGTGGAAAGTGAGTAGAAATAAAATACAACAAACTATGCAAAATGAATAATTCCATGCACTACTGTAACAACTATTTGTTATTCTTGCATAAGGGGCATCTAAAGTCTCATTTAAATGCTTGCTTCAACCCTGCAGTTTTGTCTAAAAGGTCTGCTTTTACAATTGTAGAAATATTTGGTAACTTTCTCTCATATCCTGATCAGGAAATGTCTTCTTATTCTGATAACAAATACTGAAAGCTGAATGACAAATATTCCCCCCAGAAGTTACTACCCTCCCTCCTTTTCTCACTTAAATAATTATCCCTTTCTCTAAACTTCCTCTCCTATGAAATGTCTTACTTATCTTTCCTAAGCTGCTACAGAATGATGTTGATTGGCTGTGTAAAAGTTTAACTAACCTAATACCCCAGGGAGTTGAAGGTCCTCTCAGCAATTTCTTTAGCATGCTAATAAATCTGTTTACAATTTGGCCTCCTTTTGACCCATAGTCATTGATGGATAAATCTTTCCCAAAAGATCTTCTTCTTCTTCTTCAAGAAAATTCTCCAACATAAGACATTCCAATATAAATAGGACTAAAACAAATCTGTGTGATTTGTTCTACATGACTTTAGGGTTATTCAGGGACCACATTAAGTTAGCAAGTCAGCGGAATGATACCCTGTACCAAATTGTTGAGAAACCAGGCAATTTGTTTACTTGCAAGATAGTTGTAGAGAGCCGTGGAGGCTAGTCACTCAGCCAAGAAACCTTTCAATCAAGAAGCATTTATTATGCACTTACTACATGTCAGGCACTGTGCTGAACACGAGATAAAATGAAAGATTAATAGGGAAAAAAGGATCCTGCCCCAAGAAGCTCGAATTCCAACTGGGGAGATAAAATGCCAAAAATGTACATACAAATTACAGATAGTGAAAGTGTAAATTAATCTCAGAGGTAAAGTACCATAAAGATAATTCATCTTAACTACCTTTGTCCAATTAGAGAGGGTCATTAATATAATGATACAATATAATGATATGAGAAACAAAAGAAATGATGATCAATTAGCTAAGTGGACCCTAGGAAGAGATCACTTACCAAAGAAAGACTTTGTAAGCCAGAAAATTATTCAGAAGGTGATATTTTAAGTAAGGAAGACTCATGAGTAATCATCTCAATAGCTTTGTCTCAGATTGATGACTTTAGTTTAGACTATTGGGGGGGGGGGGGGGGATTGAACCTTTCCTGCCTCGTCTTTCCTGACTAGAATTTAAGCTGTGGAGACTTTTAGAGAGACATTCCATAAAGTGTGGAAATGCTATTAGCTAGTCTGGATTCTCAACAAGTTCAGGATTAGGAATATAGATGTGATGATGATTAGCACAAACCATCAAACAACTCAGGTATAGTTACAGAAGGGTCAGAAGGTCACAAAATCAATCTTCTAGGAGCTATGTAATACAGAGAATATAGTATTAACACAAATACGAATGATATAAAGTAGAATGTGATAAAGGAAGGAAAGAAGTGTAGACAAGGTGCTCTAAAAATATTGAGTAAGGAGAAATGCTTTATGAAGAAGATAGTAACTGAACTAAGATTTCAAGGATTAGAACAAGCCTTTCAATAGGCAAAAAGGTGGCAGAACTATATTCCCAAAATGAGAGGTGGCTTGGATGAATGAACAGAGTTGGGAAAATACAGTATGAGATATAGAATTTAGTATTTGAGTTTGACTGGACTAGAATATGTGAAGAATACTATGAAGGAAGCCTAGAAAGTCAAATTGTGGAAAGTCTTAAATGTCAAGCTAAGTGGACCCTGGGAAGATATCACCTACCAAAGAAATTTGTATTTTATCTTGATTTTATAGGGAGTGATAGGGTCAGAACTTTGAAGACTGAATTGAGAGTGTTTTTAGCCAAAACAATCTTATCAGGTGGAAATATCATTATGACCTATATAGTGAGCATTTCTTTTTGTCCTCTTGGTAAATTTATTGTTTTCAGAACTTGTGCCTTTAACTTTCAATAGACATTTTCTCAAGTAAATTTTCTTTTTGTCTTTTTTTTTTTTGTTTTGTTTTGTTTTGAGGGGGGAAGGCAGGGCAATTGCAGTCAAGTGACTTGCCTAAGGTCAAACAGCTAATTAGTGTGTCAAGTGTCTGAGGCTGTATTTGTACTCAGGTTCTCCTGACTCCAGGGCCAGTGCTCTATTCACTGTGCCACCTAGCCACCCCACCTCACATAAATTTTCAAAAATGTATACCTGTTTTGTTTATGATGGCACCATGCACCTCTCTGGAAATTCAAAGCCAATGTATTGAAATTTCTATTTTAATCCAAATATTTAATATTATATATGCATACATATATACACACATAACCCTCTATCTTGCTACACTTTTAGTGTGACCTTGGCTCAAAGGGCTAATTATATGGGACTATCTCCTTATTGATGGAGATTAGATTACTAAGTACCCCCATCCCTGTATGAAGAATGCAGCAGAGCCAAAGAGAAGAGAGATGTAGGGAAAAACAGAAATCTGATCTCTCCAATCTCTTCATGTTCTTCTGGCTTCTAACTTTGAGAGAGAATATCCATGAGTTCAACCTCTATTCACGTCTCTGAAAGGAGAAATAACTCCAGGAAGAAGCTGACATGAGAAGAGTTGATAGTTTCTGTCATGTAGCTATTTTTTCATCTATAAAACAAAAGGGTTGAACTATATGTCCTCTGAAGCTATGATAAGTTATAGAGTGGCTGTAATACTGACTGAAGGATCAGTTATGCTCCTGCCATCTCTAAAAAGCATAAGCAACCTCTGAGGACAGCAGTCTCTGTCAATTGAGAAGATTGCTAGCTCTTTAAGAAATTACTTCTCAAGAGAAAAATGTTCTATCTTTTCCCTTGTCCCTGTCCCAGAATACAGCAGAGTCAGGGCTGGGCGTTGGCAACGAAGTCTTAAAGTCAAGAAACTCACCAATAGTTGTTGTGCCCAGCAGAGGGAAAGTTCAGTAATCGAGTCATGATGAGCTTTGGAGAGGATTGTTCTCTCTGGTCCCAGAAGAGTCACCTACCTAACAGAAACTGCACCCAGGAGCTGGCATGAGAAAATATCAGTGCCAGAGGAGTGATTTGCTTTGGTCATATATGTGCCCTACATGTGTGCCTCTCCCACTGTGAACTCTACATGTATCTACTCTCCTCACTGATACTTTATGCTTCTGTAAGAGAATGTACCCTAAATTTTGAGGGAGATATTTTGTTGCTGCTGTTTTGATAATGTTGTTTCAGGGGATGCCTTTGCTTTGTCCTAATTGAGTCATCTGGCTGACTCCTGAAGGTGAACATCTATTTGGGCTCTCTGGCGTTAACAATGTGGATGCATAAAGTACATCACATGATGGAGAGCCAACCTGTGTGCCAGTTGGTAAGGAGTTTTATACAGGCAAAAATAGAACACAAAGCACACAGAAAGATAATTTAGGGGCGGCTAGGTGGCGCAGTGAATAGAGCGCCGGCCCTGGAATCAGAAGGACCTGAGTTCGGAGCCGGCCTCCGACACTTAATCCACAAAAACAAAAACCTAGCCCTGTAACCTTGGGCAAGTTACTTAACCCCAATTGCCCTAAAGGGGCGGCTAGGTGGCGCAGTGAGTAAGAGTGCCGGCCTCGGAGTTGGGATGATCCGAGATCAGATCCGGCCTCAGAAAATGAGCACCCACACATAAATAATGACTAGCCGTGTAACCTTGAGCAAGTTACTTAACCCCAATTGCTTTAAAAAAAAAAGATAATTTATTTTATTTTTTAAAAATATTTTATTTTTTCCAATCACATGTAAAAACAATTTTTAACATTCATTTAAAATTTTTTGAGTTCCAAATTCTCTCACTTTCTCCCCCTCCCGTCACTGTGAAAGCAAGTAATTTGATATAGATTATACATGTGCAGTCATGCAAAACATATTTCCATATTAGTCATTTTATAAAAAAAAAATACAGACCAAAAAAAACCTCCTGAAAAGGAATAAAGTAAAAAATAGTATGCTTAGATCTGTATTCAGACTCCATCAGTTCTTTTTCTGGAGGTGGATAGCATTTTAGAAAGATAATTTATGCATTTTGAAAATTAGATATCAAGCATGCAAAATATGTTCAGATCAACAAAACAAACTTTTGGGGAGAGACTATATAAAGAATCTACCTCAGGAAGTTTATAATATCAAAACTTTTCCCAGATAAAATATTGGTAAGGTTAAATATGATTCAAAACTGTTTTCCTTTTTAGCATAGCTTTCAAAATGAATAAGCTCTGATAGAATAAAAAAAAAGCAATGAATGGACCTGGAATTGAGAGAGACCTGGGTTCAGATCCTACCTTTGACTTTTACTAGCTGGGTGATCATGGGCAAGTTTACTAACTTAATAAGTGGCCCATATTCACTAATGTTGCCACCTAATAGGAATCCCATTTGTTTCTGAATACAGGCAAGCAGGGCATGATGCTTTCGTTCGAACAGTGATTGTTTATGCATTAATGGTATTCATGAACATTTAAAATGACAGTACATTAATTAGAAAATTGGTGATGGTGAGGGACTCAGAATCTTACTGTTCAAGCTGATTTGTTCAGTGAGGAATACCAGGCTGATTTTATCCTTATAGTCTTCATTCTGTACTCAGAAATTAGACTCACTAGCTATAATATTTTATTATATTGGGGTAGGTGTAGGAGTGATCATAAAACAATTTTCCCTTTTAAAATCATTACATTAATATGTCACTTTAATAACAATCACAAGCAGAAGCTTGTGGTTAATTTTTAGATTAATTAAAATTGTTCTTTCTTTAGTAAATACATTATGAGTCCACTTTATGATATAGCTTCATTTTTATTTGGGATAGACATGAGGGTATTTGGTCATTTTCAAAGTCAATTTTCATTAGTTTGTCACATATTTATTTTGAAAGACAATTCTTTGTGTAGCCTCACTTCACTCCCCACTCCCACTCCCTATATTATATATATATTTTTTTGGGGGGAGGGCAATTGGGGTTAAGTAACTTGCCCAAGGTCACACAGCTAGGTTTTTTTTGTTTGTTTGTTTGTGTGTGTGTGTTAAGTGTCTGAGGCCGGATCTGAACTCAGGTCCTTCTGACTCCAGGGCCAGTGCTCTACTCACTGTGCCACCTAGCCGCCCCTCCCACTCCCTATAATACACACCATCCCTCAGAGACCTAGACAGCTTAAAGTAATGTGAAGAAAATTTGGAAAAGAATAGTTAGGTAGTGTCTACATTGAATTATTGTCTCAAATAAGGGACATGTAAACATAGAAGGGGGTTTAAGAGGAGGAAAACCTTTTCTGTTGTTCTAAAATGTGTGATTTGTGGATCCTATCTCTCTAGAAACTGAGTTGTGTGGCTCAGCAGAGTGAAGTGCTTAATAAAAAAATTTCATTTCTATACAGCACTCAAACACTTTGCATACAGCTGCATTTGTGGCTTGGTCACACCTCTTAGTTTCATCCTAGCTCCTAGAGGTAAAGAAAGAGGTCAAACTGGTGTGTGTGTGTGTGTGTAGCTACCTTAAAGTGATGTTACACAACATGTTTCAGTGAAAATATTGAGGTCACTCCAATAGAAGGTAAACTCTTTGAGGACAAGGATTGTTTAATTTTGGCTTTGTATCCCTTAATATCCTTTGTATATCATCATATTACTTAATAAATGTTTTTTGAACTGAATTGAATTGAATATCAATAATTGGTTTGTCTCATAATCCCAAGTAATCAATTCTACTGGTTTATTCCCTTCAAAAAATTCTCTAAAAACTTTCATCCCCCAAAGATTACACATACCAATATTTTCTCTTGAGCCACAATATAGCCCAATAATGAATACACCAAGAAAAAGAACATAGGGGTTTTCAGAGAAGTATATTGGTAACTTCCGTATACTACATGGGTACACTATCAAGATGATGATGGTAAAAGACCAACTAATTCTTTTTAATGCCCACAATTCAATAGGAAGTGGATAGTAAAATCATCAAAATTTACTGAAGATATAAAAATATAAAAAAATTATTCATATCTTTTGGCGATGTCTAAAAGTGACTGTTGCCAAAACAGATCCAGAAAAAGAGTAAAATGTATATGGTGCTTTATAATTTTATGAAGTTCTACATGTAAATGATAAAAAAAATATGGTATGAAGTTTAGTACTGATCTGTTGTTAATGAACAACAATATGTTGTTCAGAGAAAATAATCTCCTTTAATTTAAGTATCAGGATACTGTGGCAGCTGCTGGTCAGGATCTCTCTTTTTTTTCAGTTAACAAGCTCACTTTAATCAAACAAACATATATTACCTAGTTCAGGGGGGAAAGGTCAGCACCCTGAACTTCAAAGTATATAGACAGATCAAACAGACAGGCTTCCAAACTGTCCAACAATTATCAATACCAAAATCACAGTTACCAGAGAGGGAAGCATCAACATCTGGGTTTTCAAAGCTGGGGGACTCTCAACAGCTGCTCAGAGTCTCATCTGGTCAAATCACACAACACTTCTCAAAGTGAGCCCCCCAGGATCTCTTGATATAGACATAACAAGGAAAATGGGGGAGATTTTAGAAAGTATTATTCAAGTATTATTGCTCTTAGGAAACACAGACATAACTTTACAAATCTCTGCTGTAGTCTGTGCCTAAGAATTCAAGCATTACATTCCTCAAAAATTTAGTATTCATTGTTGTTAAACAAAACCAATGACTTATTATAAAGACTCTTACTCACAGTTGTTGTGACTTTACTGGTATTTTACTTAAAATAGTTAAACTCTGTTGAATTATTACCAGTTACAATTCTGTTGTTCCCTAAAAGATAAAAGTACCCAAAATCTTTTAAAATGTTCTTAGCAATTATAAAAACTTTAACAGCTCACAAAAACTTTGTCTATTCAAATAACAATTAGGTTTTGGTACATTATTCAGAGAAGTGACATAAAGAAGTTATCCAAATAAATTTCATATAAATTTCAAGTTGCTTTCTTAAATAAACTTCTTTTTTTGTGGGTAAGAAGCAAAACAGTTTTCAATCCCAATACATAATCTATTATAAAAAATTGGTAAGAGTCTCATATAATTTTTTTTTCTTTTATAATCAAGATTTTATTAGTTCATTTGGTAATCAGTACATAGACACTATGAATAAATTGTACATTTAAAAAATGCTAGAAAAGTCTAAAAATTATGTAGTTGCAATCTTTTTTCTGAACTGTTATTCCAGTGACTTTCTTACTTTAAGTTTGGAGGCAACTCTCTCTCAAAAAGAGGTTATCAAATACCAGCATCCTGAATATGGATAAGGTATCAGGTCTTTTACAAAGCAAAGTTCCATTAATTCTGTATTTGATAAAACTACACTCATCATACACATTTTCCAGTCTCTTACAGCACATTAACAAAGTTACTGGAAAAAAATTGTACCACCACTATCAAAGATGACAATGTCACAGATAGCACACAATTCTGAAAGGGAGATCCAACACCAGGGAGCAGTTTTATTTAGGAACCAATTGTACCGAAAGACAATATGGATACAGATTAGTTAAAATAAGAGCTTTAAAATTTGTGGTCACAGCTCCAAATTGCTTCATTTAACATGATATCAAAACTGACTATGGAATGTTAAGCCAATGCACAAGACACACACCTTCCTAGTCAACATTCTAGTAATTTCTGGTTGTATTAAAACAAACAAGCAAAAAACCAAACTGACAACCAGCACATGATTTAACTCTTTAAACAAGACTCTAAATAAAGCCACTTTAGATTGACTTATATTTATCTAAATGTTTTAAAAAATTAATGTGATGAGGCGGGACTGCCTCCTTCTTAAAAATGTGTTTCCAGAGCTACTAAAAAACTGGCATTTACAAAATAGTTGATAAAAATATTCCTCTGAATTGTACAAGAAGGGAGGTAACAGGGACAATTGTTAAAACACTTGGTATAAGATGTTATTCAGATTTGGTTTCTTTCTCCCCTGCTGAATCAGAGACTGGAACCTCTCCACTTTTCATTTCCCCGTTCTCTGCAGGCAGGTCCTCTTTACTCTCCTCTTGGTTAGTGGCTTCTGCTTGTTTTCCTTTTGTTCCTTTTTTTCCTTTTGTGTGAGCTTTTTTGTCCTCAGATTTACCCTTTCCAGCTGTCTTTTTGGGCTTAGCTTCAACCTTAGCAAGGACTGGTTTAGCTGACAATCTGGCCGACCTCCTCTTGGGCTCCTCCTTTACTTCCCCTTCTGCAGAGTTCACCTTCCTCTTGGGCATCTTGGCTGCGAGTGTGGATGGGCTCCCTCTCCCCAGACACGGGAGAGCGCCGACCGGAGCGACTGGGCTCGGGGGTCGGAAGGAAAGGCATATAATTTTTTTTTAAAGCAATTGGGGTTAAGTAACTTGCTCAAGGTTACACGGCTAGTCATTATTTATGCGTGGGTGCTCATTTTCTGAGGCCGGATCTGATCTCGGGTCATCCAAACTCCGAGGCCAGCGCTCTTACACACTGCGCCACCTAGCCGCCCCTTTAGGGCAATTGGGGTTAAGTAACTTGCCCAAGGTTACAAGGCTAGGTTTTTGTTTGTGTGGATTAAGTGTCGGAGGCCGGCTCCGAACTCAGGTCCTTCTGATTCCAGGGCCGGCGCTCTATTCACTGCGACACCTAGCCGCCCCTGAGTCTCATATAATTTACAACAAAATTTCTAAGTTCAAAACACCAATTTAAAAGTTACTCTAAATTAATCTCTAATTTGTAAAACTCCCAGGTATCCAATTAGATTTTTAAATTCACAATAAACCTTTTTCTTTTTCATGAACCAGGAAAGAGTTAACATTTAAAAGAGGAGTTTTAGTCCTTTTTCCCTAAGAATCTAGGGATACCAAGAGAGAGACTTGTTCTGAGGGCTTAAAAAACTAAAAAAAAAATCACAAGAGAGATTTGCTGGCAAAGTATTTTCCTTCTAAGCTCTATGCACACACAGCTGTATTCATATAGACTCTGAGAGACACACAAACAGAAAAAATCCCACCATACAAATAGACCAACAGCTATGAGACAGTGGACCTAATATTCCCTTAAGAGCAAGGCTTTTCAGTTACCAACCTTTTGCACAAGCATGTTGCTATTCTCAATTCGATCCTTGCTAGATGTCTCTCATCCCAGCAAGATGACCTCTTGCTAACTCACACACACAAATACACATAAGCACATTTAACACAAATAGTATTATGTAAAGACAGGCAAAAGACTACAGCTTTCTTAAAAATAATTTTGTGTGCACAAATGAAAGTTCCCTTTTTAGGTCATGTTCATATATATGTATATGTACATATGCATATGTATAGATACATATGTGTGTATGTATACACACACAATTTAGATTTCAATTCTCATTTACAGTTTTCTAGATAACAAAGAAAGAATGTGTCCCATTGGGTTTTTTTTTAAAGTTAACATTATAATTTATTTTAAATACCTACATAAGTGTATATTGTATGCATGAAAGAAACTAGAAGAATTCTTTCTCCATGCATGATCTCTTTTAGCTATTGCAGTCCCCAACTTGACACCTGGTTGTTGGAATAGTGAACACGATCTTATATGACAGGTAGCAGAGCAGATTTAAACGAAAAAAAAAAGTGTCGGGTGAACAGTTTTGAGTATCTAGATTCTTCAATTGCCAGCATTACAAGTTCAATAGATGTACTTGTATCAGTCAGAATGCTTCTTCCACTAAGTAGAAAAACAAACAAACAAAACTTCAGGCCTCCCACTTGCATCAGTATATAAATATCTGGATCAAAGACCTTTATAAAGAACAGAAGTATAAGAACGTAAGAGGTAACTTTATCACTATTATTTACCCCTACTTTCTTTTCTCATGGAATTGAAAGACCATTCATTATTGAGAGTAATCCATACACACACTTTACAAAATATTACTAGAAAAAAATCTGAGTAGTAAAGATGATACTACTTAGAAAGGCAAAGTAAATAATACATGGTAATTACTAAGTAAATGAAAACAGATAATCTGAGCATGCTTACAAAATATTTGTCATAACTGAAACTTAAAATAGTCAGACCAATCAAGTTGATCAATAAATCAAAACCAGTCATTAAATATTCTACAAAATTATCTAAACTAATTAAAAATTTATTGCTATGAAAAAATAGAACTTGCCTTGAACATCCTCCTTCATGTCATTTTATGTTAGCTTTTTTTCTAGACAGTAAAGTCCAAGTATAAAGAATTTTCTATACTATAGATGTGTTTATACTCTAGGTCAAAGAATATCCTCCATGGCCTTGGAAATCTATAATCTATGCACCACTCTTTAGGAAAAGTTATGAGACAGTCATTTACATAGCACACCAGAACTCAGGATTTATCTACTATACTATGAAAAGTCTTTCTCTCATTTGCTTCCTCTATTACCTGTCATTTCAAATTGAAACATACCTTTACTGTTATGGTGCTAAATTCCAGATTCCAGATTATTATTACAGATGTAATGTATTACAGATAAGAGAGTAATCCTGCATAAATAATGGACATTCTTTGCTAAATGTTAACCAGAGCCATCACCTGTAATGATAATATTTTAACATTAATATTCCCCCCAAATATTTATTGTTTCATTTTTTTAATAAGACACTGTTGTACCTACTAGAGGACATGCTTGGATATTTCAATGGATCCATGATCTCATCTATGAGTGAAATGCTTCTACTTGGGAACACCACAACCCTTTCTGTATTCTCATACTTATGCATCTTTATTTTTCTTAATTCTTGCCCATAAATTTTCCCCAGAGGATTTGACAAATATTCTAGAGGCTTTTCTTTTGCCATATTAATGTCTTATGAATATCAGTGAAGAATCACCTATATCTATTCATTTGATATAATTCACTTTTTAAACATTCCGAGTGTATTTCCTTTCCATTTACATGTGATCTTCTTTATATCACTTCTGGCAAACAATTAATTGTTGTCAATATGCATTATCCTAGTTATGTGTTTGTCAATTTTTCCTTTTTATAAGCAATTTTGATTTTTATATAATTCTAATGGTCTGTGGCTTGTTTTAATAACACATTTGTATTAATAACACATTTGTATTTAATAACACATTTGTATTAATAACACATAGCTGAAATATTAGGTTTGTTGTAGGAGAAAGCAGCTCAGGACCATTGAAAGGACTGCAGTTGAGTTTGTGTTTTTTGCATTCTGACTCTAACTCATCACTCATCCGCAGTGTCTATCCAAGGAAAAGGATGTCTTTCAAACATAATTTTCTATAAAACCATCTGTATAACCCCATAATTCATTGAGAAATGTTAAAGTGCCATTGTGTTGGAGCAAGACAGCTCTCCTCAAACTAGATGTTTCCCATGAATGTTAATAACATTAAAACTTTCCATAAGAGATGCAACCAGAAAGTTAACTTCACCCAATAATCCTGAGTATCAATGGTGAATAAAGCATAAAGCAGGAAGACATGTGCATCAAAGATTTTCTCTAATGACATAGAGGATGTTCCATGCAAAGTGCTGTAGAAGAGTAATCCCCTATCAATAGCAAAGTCTGGCAGATATTTCTGACTGTGGCAAACATTGTGCTGTTTGTATCAATTTCCAGAACACTGCATGACATCAACTAAGTGAAATAAGTTGACATTAAAACAGTTCATATCAGAAGTTCATGAAAGAAAAAAAGTGGGAGAATAATATATTTCAATAGACTATTACATACTATATATATTATACATAATATATTATATATTGAAATATAATATATTTATAATAATATAATATATTTATAATAATACATAATATATTATATATTGAAATATATTATAATATATTTCAATAGACTATTACATACTATTGCTAGTTAATGCCTTCCAAGTGTCTGATGTATACAGGCATGCTGCTGCTGAATATTCTATGTGTCACTGATTTGTTTTATTTATTGAGATAATCATATTTTGAGATAAACTTTTTATCTACCCATTTGCCCAACTTTGACTTCAAATCACAAAATATCAAGTTACTACAGGTAAGACTTATTTTAGAGAATTTTGTCAACTTCTCCTTACAATTTATTGCTTCATTATTCCTAATATTTTACTTGTTTTAATCAGCCAAAATCCACTTTTGTACCCTCCCACTCCTGCTTCCCCAACCCCAATTGAGGACACAAAGGAAACAAAGCTGATTATAAACCTAATCAACGAAAACAAATTTGTCCTTTGGCCATTTAAAAAAAAACAGGATATGGTGCATATTTTCTCATTAGTCTTCTGGAATTCTGATTTATCACTATATTAAGTAAGCATTCAATTTGTTGTTTAGTCATTTTTCGGTAAGTTTCTGATGTCAGATTTAAACTCTTGAAGATGTTTTCTTGATTCCAAGACCATTGCTCCACCTACCTGCTACCTTTGATCCACTGCACCACCTACCTGTTCCAAGAATTAAGTACAATAGCAATATATCACATTTATATATCATAACTTTTTCATCTATTCTCCAATTTATGGGTGTCTCCTCAAATTCCCATTCTTTGCCACTTCCAAAACAGCTATAAATATTTCTATATATCCTTCATTTATTGTTGCTGTTCAGCCATTTAAGTCATGTTCAATTCTTCATGACCCCATTTGGGGTTTTCTTGGCGAATGTACTGGAGCGGTTTGCCATTTCTTTCTACAGTGCATTTTATAGATGAAGAATTGAGGCAAACAGTTAAGTGACTTGCATGAGGTCATACAGCTAGTAAGTGTCTGAGGATGGACTGAACTCAGTTCTTCCTGATTACGGGCCCAGCAATTTATCCACTGTACCACCTGGCTGCCTGAGAGTTCATTTTGGTTATAATTAATCCTTCTTTTAATCTATTATTTACAATTCCCCTTCCTTATTTCCCCATTTCTCTATTTCCCTGTTAAGTGAAATGTAGTTCTGTACTCAACTCTGAGTGTGTATCTTTGTTCTTTTGACGAATTTAGATGAGAATAATGTTCAAGGGTGAACCCCTCTCTCCCACCCCTCTTCTTTGTATAGATATCTATTTGTGCACCCTCATTTTAAGATATTTCCCCCTAATTTTCCTTCACTCACCCAGCATAATCCTCTTCCCTTCTCTTTTCATTCTTTCCTTAAGATCATCAAAGCATAGCAAAAGTATTCCCAGGAGTTGTTAAATTGTACTCCCTTTATAGACTGATGCTGGTAGACTTTAGAGGGGACACACATTGTCTCTCATATTTAAATATAAGTAGTTTACTTTCCTTTGGTCCTTTGTGATTGTTTATTAAGGTTTGCCTTTTTTATGTTTCCATTTATTACTCAGTGCAAATTTTCTACCCAGCACTAGTCTTTTCATCACGATTTCTTGGAGTTCCTCTATTTTATTGAAAGTCCACTTCTCTCCAGGTAGTCCATTTTGCTGGATAAGTTATTCTTGGCTGTGAGCTCATATTATTTGTCTTCTAGAATTTCATATTTCAAGTTCACCAATTCTTTTTTTTTTCTTTCTTAATTTGTTTGTTTACTTTGAGTTTACAAGATTCAATTCCCCGGTTCTTTGAGTTTCAGATTTTCTCCCCCTCCATCCCCTTCCCGTCCACACCATGGTGACATACAATCAGGGATAGGATCTGCAGATACTTTCACAATAGACATTGGTCAGTTTGAAAAGAAGGATTATAACAGATGGAATGAAACCAAACAGGAAAGAGAAAGAGAGCAGGTAATTTGATTCAATCTGCATTCAAACTCTGTTCTTTCTGATCTTTCTCTGAATGTAGACATCTCTCTCCATCATGAGTCTTTTGGAGTCTACTTATAGACCTGCATTTCTGAGAAGAGTCCTTTCTATCAAAGTTGGTCATCACACATACATTGTATCTGTAATTGTGTACAAATTTTTCCTGGTTCTGCTCTTTTCACTCAGCTTCAGTTTGTATAAGCCTCTCCAGGTAGATATGAAGACCATCTGCTAGCCATTCCCCAATTGATGGTCATCCCCTTAATTTCCAATTCTTTGCCACCACAAATAGAGCTGCTATAAATATTTTTGTACATATGGGTCTTCCTCCTGCTTCTGAGATCTCTTTGGGATACAACCTTAGAAGTGGTATTGCTGGGTCAAAGGATATGAAATTACTTATAGCCCTTTGGGCATAATTCCAGATTGCTCTCCAGAATGGTTGGATCAGTTTACAACTCCACCATCAATGTATTAGTGTTCCAATTTTTCCACATCCTCTCCAGCATTGATCATTTTCCAGTTTTGTCATCTTAGCCAATCAGACTGGTGAGATGTGATACCTCAAAGTTGTTTTGATTTGCATTTCTCTAATCAGTAGTAATTTAGAGCATTCTTTCATATGCTTATAGATATCTTTAATTTCTTCCTCTGAGAACTGTCTTTTCATATTCTTTGACTATTTATCAATTGGGGAATTATTTGTATTCTTATAGATTTGACTCAATTCTCTGTATATTTTAGAAATGAGGCCTTTATCAGAGACATTGGTTGTAAAAATTATTTTCCAATTTCTCATTTCCCTCTTAATCTTGGTTACATTGGCTTTGTTTGAACAGAAGCTTTTCAGTTTCATGTAATCAAAGTTATTCATTTTGCATTTTATAATGCTCTTTAATTCTTGTTTGGTCATGAAATCTTCCCCTCTCCATAAATCTGAGCGGTAAACTATTCCTTGCTTTCCCAGATTGCTTACATCCTTTATACCTAGATCAAGCACCCACTTAGACTTAATTTTAGTATGATGTTAGATAATGGTCTATGCCCAGTTTCTACCATACTATATGCCAGTTTTCCCAGCAGTTTTTGTCAAATAGTGAGTTCTTATCCCAAAAACTGGGGTCTTTGGGTTTATCAAACAGTGGATTACTATAGTCATTGACTGCTGAGTCTTGTGTACCCAATCTATTCCATTTATCCACTGCTCTATTCCTCAGCCAGAACCAAGAAGTTTTGATGACTGCTGCTTTATAATACAGATTAAAATCTGATATAGCTAGGCCACCTTCCCTAGCATTTCTTTTCATTAATTCCCTTGATATTCTGGACCTTTTGTTCTTCCAAGTGAATTTTGTTATTATTTTTTCTAGGCCTATAAAGTAATTTTCTGGTAAATTGATTGGTATGGCACTAAATATGTAATTTAATTTGGGTAAAATTGTCATTCTTATTATATTAGCTTGACCCAACCATGAGCAATTGATCTTTTTCCAATTAATTAGACCTGACTTTATGTGAAAAGTGTTTTGTAGTTATGTTGATATAAGTCCTGGCTTTATTTTGTCAGGTGGATTCCCAAATATTTTATAATGTCTACAGTAACTTTAAATGGGATTTCTCTTTCTATCTCTTGCTGTTGGATTTCATTAGAAATACACAGGAATGCAGAGGATTTGTGTGGGTTTATTTTACATCCTGCTACTTTGCCAAATTTATTTATTGTTTCAAGTAGTTTTTTACTTGATTCTTTTTTTTTTTTTTTTTTAGCAATTGGGGTTAAGTAACTTGCTCAAGGTTACACAGCTAGTCATTATTTGTGTGTGGGTGCTCATTTTCTGAGGCCGGATTCGATCTCGGGTCATCCCAACTCCAAGGCCGGCGCTCTTACTCACTGCGCCACCTAGCTGCCCCTTTTAGGGCAATTGGGGTTAAGTAACTTGCCCAAGGTCACACGGCTAGGTTTTTGTTTGTGTGGGTTAAGTGTCTGAGGCCGGCTCCAAACTCAGGTCCTTCTGACTCCAGGGCCCGTGCTCTACTCACTGCGCCACCTAGCCGCCCCTACTTGATTCTTTAGGATTCTCTAAGTATATCATCATATCATCTGCAAAGAGAGATAACTTGGTCTCTTCTTTGCCTAATTTGATTCCTTTGATTTCTTTTTCTTCTAATTGTTATTGCTAACATTTCTAGTACCATATTGAATAAGAGGGTTGACAGTGGACACCCTTGTTTCACCCCTGATCTTATTGGAAATACTTCTAGCTTATCCCCATTACATATAATACTTGCTGATGGCTTTAAATAGATGCTACTTATTATTTTAAGGAAAGCTCCATTAATTCTGTACTTTCTAGTGTTTTTAATAGGAATTGATGTACTTTGTTAAAAGCCTTTTCTGCATCAATTGAGATAATTTTGTGGTTTTTGCTAGTTTTATTGTTGATATGATCAATTATACTGATGGTTTTACTAATATTAAACTATCCTTGCATTCCTGGAATAAATCCTACCTGATCAAAGTGTATTATTCTTGTGGTAAGCTGTTGTAGTCTTTTTGCTAATATTTTATTTAAAATTTTTGCATCTATATTCATGAGGGAAAATGGTCTATAATTTTCTTTTTCCATTTTATCTCTTCCTGATTTAGGTATCAGTACCATGTTTGTGTCATAAAAAAAATTTGGTAGGACTCTTTCACTAATTTTCCCAAATAGTTTGTAGAATATTGGAATCAACTGTTCATTAAATATTTGATAGAATTCACTAGTAAATCCATCTGGCCCTGGAGATTTTTTCCTAGGGAGCTCACTGATGGCTTGTTCATTTTTTTCTCTGAGATGGAGTTATTTATGTAATTTACTTCCTCTTCAGTTAATCTGAGCAACTTGTGTTTTTGTAAATATTCATCCATTTCACTAAGATTGTCAAATTTATGTGCATATAAATTGGCAAAATAATTCTTAATTATTGTTTTAATTTCCTCTTCATTGGAGGTAGATTCACCCTTTTCATTTTAGATACTCAAAATTTGGTTTTCTTCTTTCTTTCTTTTTACTCATATTGGCTAAGGGTCTATCAATTTTTTTTTGTAAAACTTGCTCTTAGTTTTATTTATTAATTCAATAGTTTTCTTAATCTCAATTTTCTTAATCTCTCCTTTGGTTTTCATTATTTCTAATTTAGTATTTAATTGGGGATTTTTAATTTGTTCTTTTTATAGCCTTTTCAGTTGCATGCCCAATTCATTGACCTCCATTTTCTCTATTTTATTCATGTATGCACTCAGGGATATAAAACTTCCCCTAAGAATCACCTTTGCTGTGTCCCACAAATTTTGGTATGTTGTCTCATTATTGTCATTCTCTTGAATAAAATTACTGATTGTTTCTATAATTTCTTATTTGACCCACTCATTCTTTAGGATTAAATTGTTTAGTTTCCAATTAGTTTTTAGCCTGTCTTTCCATGGCCCTTTATTGCATGTGATTTTCATTGCATCATGATCTGAGAATGATGCATTTAATATCTCTGCCTTTCTGCACTGAATTGTGAGATTTTTATGCCCTAGTGCCTGGTCGATTTTTGTGTATGTGCCATGTGCTGCTGAGAACAAAGTATATTCCTTTTTATCCCCATTCAGCTTTCTCCAGTGATCTATCATACTTACCCTCTCTAAAATTCTGTTCACCTCCTTAACTTCTTTCTTGTTTATTTTGAGGTTGGATTTATCAAGGTCAGACAGGGGGAGATTAAGGTCCCCCATTAGTATCGTTTTGCTATCTATTTCTTCCTCTAATTACCTTACCTTCTCCTCTAGGAATTTGAATGTTGTACCACTTGGCGCATAATTGTTTAGTAATGATATTGCTTCATTTTTGATGGTGCCTTTTAGCAGGATATAGTTTCCTTCCTTATCTCTTTTAATTAGATTAATTTTTGCTTTTGCTTTGTCTTATTTAAGGATTGCTACCCTTTCTTTTTTTTGCTTTAGCTGAGGCATGATATATTTTACTCCAGCCTTTTACCTTTACCCTGCATGTATCCCTCTGTTTCAGATGTGTTTCTTGTAAACAGCATATTGTAGGATTATGGTTTTTAATCCATTCTGCTATCTGCCTCCATTTTATGGAAGAGTTCATTCCATTCATGTTCACAGTTATGATTACTATTTGTCCCTTTCCCTCCATCCCCTTTGGGGGTTTTGATGGAGGACCATATGTTGTCTAGAAATGATCTGAATTTGTCACAATCAAAAGAACCCACCTGTGGCTGGCAATGATGGGCATCAGATTTTGTTAAATTCTGCCAATTATCTAAGTACTTGCAAGTAATTCGTCCATAATTTGAAAATATGTTCCCTTAAATTGCTCATGGGTCCTCATCAACCCTCAATCAAAGAGCCAGGAGTTCAGAGATTCAGGAAATCACTTAGCTAAATTGAACCATCAAGTCTTTTCCAGACTGGGCACTAGAGGTCCATGCTGTTACCTGGTTCCTGAGTTTGAAAACAGTGGCTAGACATGTAGTGGTCTTAGAATCCCACTTCTGACTCCAAAAATGTCAACCTGAAATAAAGAGAACTACCAAAATAGCAATAGGAAGGCATGGGAATTATATTTCAGGACACTGCACAGCACTGATGTACTGGAGTGGCTGAGAAGGGCAGAGAGGGGGTAGGGTTTAAATATGTTTCAATAGGGAGGGAATCTCATGGGAGGGCAATGGCATGAAGTTTATGCAAAACAAAACAACTTCCATAAGTTGTTTTGCATAACAACCAAAACTCCATAGAGAAACCTGGGGAGGCTTGGGGACTGGTGACATCTGGTCAAAACAGAGGGCTCCGGTTAAGAAACACGGAGTTTCTGGAGATATCACAGGACTGGTTCCAAATGTTTTAAACCTGTTCCAACCATGCGGTCAGGGTCAGAGTTAGGTAGCCCCTTCTGATGATTGCATTTAACACTATTCATATATCTAATTTGTACTAAACCCTAGACTGTTGATATAGAAATGTCCAAAGATTCATTCACTCATTTATAGGTAGTGCTGCTAATAATACTTATTAACACAGAAAGACATTTTATGAACCAATTTTATTGTATGCTGAGAACATAGACTGGGGGTATCTATGAAATGGCTCCTGAGCATCAGATAAAGTTTTCATAAAACTTATATAGTTTCTAGTTGTCATTATTTTTTAAATACAATTGGAATTTAAAGCTACCAAAAGGGAAAGAGAAAGATTTACATTTCAAAGATAAACTTGTAAAATTTTTAGCAGAGTTGATGGAGAAGAAGGAGGTTTATATGTCAAAGAGACCAGAAGGGAGAAATTATATCAGGTATAGCTATAGATTGACTAACAGATTAGTCAATATGTTCCCTTAGAGTTACTCTGGAATTAACAGCTAGCAAATGGATATCATAAAATGGAACCTTTGTAACAGTTTAAGAATCCTTTTTCTTTTGCTAAAATTTTGCCTTTTCTCGTGTAAGGTGCCCTACCTGAACTTAATCAAAACTGCTTTGTAAGCTTGCCTATATGAACTTATCCAAATTCTGTGTCATATTGCTCAGGAGGAGATGATATATGAAACACATATGTTCATCACCTATTGATGGTATGTGTCTCACTCTTGAGTAGATCAATAAATTGAAATTTCTGTTTGCCTGCAGCCTGTGCTGACTTATTTGTGCAGTAGCTAGCAAGAAGCCTAAAAATTCTTGCAATAACCTATAACCAGTTAATTGTCTTAGTTAAATTATTGGATACCTTAGCTAAATTCCACATTGTAAGGAAAATCTCAGCCGGTTATGTTATTTTACTTACAAATAAAATGGTCACACTAGAACCAAATAGAAAGCCAAATAAAAATTTATGACCCTGTAATAAATTATTTTTTTTGCCCAAATGGTAATGAGGTATATTTTTTTTAATTCTCCATGACCCAACAGAACCTCCACAGAGAGGTTTCCAGGTTAAAATAAATACTAAAGACAGACTTGAAGAGTAAAAGAAGTTGAGGGGGGAGGAAGGGCAGGATTACATATGATGTAGAAGTTGGGAAACAGTGCTTCAGTGAGGTTTAAGACAATGTGGGGAGATTGAAGGCTAATAGTAAATTGTATGCATACAAATTTCTCAGGGCTTTTCCCACTCCCCTACTTGCTGCCTACCTAAATCACTGTCTGCATACGAGTTACTGCTGAGTCCAGGCAATTACTCTAATTCACCAAACCCAAGGGAAGGCTCTGTAGCCCTGAACCTTTCTTCAAGTTGCAAGATTTCTTTTCTCTTACCTCTGTAGACCTGTGAACTATAGTCCTCTCTTCCCCCCCCCCACGCCCACACACCCTGTGATTCACATTTCCTCTCACTCTGAGACACAGCTTATAAAAATGGCAAAATATTCCAGTCACATTGGAGAGGAGGAAGAGGAGGAGGAGGAAGTGCCAATGAAAGATATTTAGTGCTGATTTGGTTTATGTAATGCTTCCCCATCCCTATCCCTATCCCCATCGAGTTGTGTGCCATTTGTCCCAGACCAAATTAATGGCAGAAGAATTAATTCCTTGGTATACCAAGCAAATCCTAGAGATGACAGGAGACCTTTCCTTATAACTAAAACGAAAATGCTTTTGCTTATTTTTATCCTTATGCATTTATTTGACATCTTCTGACCAACAAAGGGGCTTTAATAAAGACTTAGAAAATCAACACTATTCTTGCCTTTGCTGTTGATCATACACACACACACACACACACACACACACACACACACACAGATAATGAATTAAAAAGTCAGTTATCAAGCAAACTACAAAGATATATTGAAATTCTCCTTTTGAGGATGGGAGAGTGAGGAAGCCATTTAAAGTAATTTTATAGAAATCTGTTTATCTGGATTTCTATGAAAGCAGGTGTATGAATTTATTGGGAAATCAGGTTATTTCCACCCATCACCTTCTTATGATATTATATTATTTCCCATCAAGCCCATGTGGTAGGTTACTACTTCTGAATAAATCAATGCAGAAATTATAGAGGTTAAAAACCTAGGTTTTATTAAGCACATGTTCAGGTGAGGAAAAAATAACCCTGAACTCAGATTGGAGTTTCTGAAAAGCCTTTATAGAGAAAATAATGTCAGAGAGACAGGGAAATAATTTTTAATTATTTTAATTAATTAATTTTAATTAACATGATATCTTGAAAAGGTACTTGAATGGACTAGAGTCAGTCTCTATAGATGATTTTCTTTTACATAAAGAAAAGAAGATTCAGGCTCCATTTGGCAAAAATTTAGAATTTAAATAAATTAATTTGGGCATTTTCTCCCAGTTTTATGAGGCTAAAATTTTAAATTGTATCATTTAGATAAAAACTCACAAATTAGATCATTTAGATTTGGAGCCATGGGGAAAAAATCATAATTCAACTAATACAACATTAAGAGTAATGAAACAAACGAAAAGGCCAAGAGACACAGTGTCTGGGTAATTAATAATCAATTTATTAATTAGGCTAGCTGAGAATAAATAAATTGATGACCAGTAGTTTCTCTTGGTAACCAAAGACCCCACCATAGAGATCACTGAGTGCTTAAATACCTTGGAAAAAGGTGTTGTCCCTGAAAGGTTGAAATCAACCTTGATTGGTGAACATTTAATGAGGGGGTGGACATATTAATAAGGGGGTAGGCTAAAAGTTTTTAGCTCCTCCCACTGAGGATGTGACTTGACCATGAGACTCAGCCACCTCTAACAATCTAGAAAAAGGAATCTCTCTCTACCCAGACCACTCTGGTTGATTCTCTCTGTCAGGAGCTGAGTTCTCCTAGATTGCAGTGGAGGGTTACCAGGGGTGCAAGGGCTTGGGTTCAGTGCTTTAGACCTGGAATGCACTTAGATTAGATTCTATTTACACTATAAACAAAAATAAAGTCCCCTAGTTTGGTGGGATCCTGCCCAAAATCAGGAAGCATGTACCCGGAGGATTTGGCCAATCTCATCTATCAGTTTTGTCCTTCAGAGACTGGCTAAAGGATTTACAAGGACTGGTCCCTGAATGAGAAAATCAAAAGAAAAACCTCAGTCCTAATTTAGTATTTGGTTATTAATATAACAGAAAAATAATCACTTCTCTGTACTATTTATAATCATTTCTCTATACTATTTATTATAATTTATAATCATTTCTCTATACTATTGCAAGGCCCTATGCTAAGAGCTTTACAACAATTATCTCATTTGGTCTGTGCAACACTCCAGAGAGGTAGGAGCTATTATAATCCCTATTTTCCAGTTGAGGAAATTGAGGCAAGCAAAGGTTAAGTGACTTGCCCAAAGTCATATAGTTGGATAAGTGTCTGAGATAGGATTTTTTAATTCAGGTCTTCTTTACTTTAGACCCAGTGCTCTATCCATTACACCACCTAGCTACCTACCTGGGAGAAGTATTTCATCCTGACATCCTACAGCTCTTTACTCAGAAATGAATGTGTTTATTAGTTTTAATGTTAATCTTTAAATCACTAAAGACAATTTTGTATTTCCCAAATAATATTATCATTAGCATCATTCAGTTTCTTTTTGACAGTATGACTAGAATGCTATTTCTTGGGCTTTTAAATAATTAACATTAAGCAAGATGTCGCTTCTGTCATTTGAAATATTTATTGACTCCCATCCTGTAGTTAATCTAAATCAATTTGATTCAACAATTACTTTGGACACCTTAGCATTAAGCACCTGGAATTGTCTGGATATTCCCAGATCACCTAACATGGAGGCTTCTGCATCCCTTACATGGGTGAGTATAACCTCTTTTTATGGATTGTATTTTTTAAAACTATTAAGATGGAGATAGTTTATCTTTTTTTTTTTTATGCCACCCAGAGATACTGGAGTCATTTTCAGGGAGCCTAGACACTCCACACTTCCTTAAGGGTACCTAGAGAACGCTGGGAGAAGGATGAAATGTTAACAAATCTGGACTTCAGGCTATTAATGCAATGGTAGTCATCATTACATGTGGGACTTTGTTGAGGATAAACTGGGCTCTTCACTTTTGCAAGGATTTCTAGATAGATTATTGGCTTGGGACTTTTGATTTTGAGATACCCTAGTATGTGAGATCCTAGAGAAATTTGGCAAAATAAAATTTTAGGCTATACAATTGAATCTTTTTTCCTACTGTGTTCACAAATCAATTCCATTAGTATAATTTCACAAATTTTCATTTAACTATTGATACTTTTTGTATTCATGAATTACAGGTTTGATATACTGATACATTTTGTATTATTAAGTATAAGTATTGATATTAAAGTTTTATGTGAGAAACCTCTGGAATTACCAGATTGCTACTGGCTGGTAGAAATGTTCATATTGTTCTGCATTTAAATAGACTAAGACAACTTGCCTTTTGTGAAAACCTTTTGCTGTGCCTAAAATTTACAAATACCTAACATTTCTTTGCTACTTGTCTAATTGAGGTAATTTGCCTACTTGTACTGAAGAGTGAGTTTACCCTGTCAGTAGCAAAGATCCCTGGAGGGAAATTTGGGTGCCCTTTGGCATAAGGGATGCAGAGGAAATTTCCTGGACCTCTGTGCAGATCACTTATGCACCTTAGGGACCCTTAAGAAAATTTTGGTGTGCCCTGTGTAGATTTTTGGTGGAGCACAGTTGGATGACGTTATGCATTGAGGGAATCACTGAAAGAGTTTCTACCCTAGACAGTTTTCTTATTTGAGAATGGGTTGACTCTTAACTAGCCGTGTGACCTTGGGCAAGTTGCTTAACCCCAACTGCCCTCCAAAAAAAAACAAAAAACCCAAAACACGAGAATGGGTTGACTCCAAATTGACCCAAGTCCCAAATCTCTGTGGGGAGAATTCCATATAGCTTGGACAGCAGCTGAGTGTGGGCACAATTTTTCTTCCAGGTGGAAGTTATTTTTCTTTATCATTGCTTTTTCTTTTGCTTGTGGGTTGAGAAAGGACCTGTAAAGCTAAACTAAATAAACATAAATATTTGGTGAATTTTGTAAGATGTTAATTTTTTTTAAATCCACAAAACTTTATATTTGAAGAGAATTTTGATTTTTATCTGTACATGTAGTATTATATGACTGTGAAACACTGGGACATTATTGAAACTTTCCTGTATGGCACTAGGGAAGCAAATGAAAATGATGAGGTAGAAAGGAGTGTTCAAGACAGATAGAACAAACAGGATGCAGGATGTGACCAGCCAGAAAGTGTTCAAGAAGACAATGCATTGAAACTCCCCACTATGGCCCTGTTTGTGTGCTTTCACAAAGCATGGCCCAACTACCGGATATTCTAGAAGAGCTCTTCTCCTCCCCTTTCCTGTTACCTTTTCTTATTTCTATGGATGTCCAAGGCATTCTGGAGCAGCGCTTCCCCTCCCCTCCTCCCTATCCTGTTAAACTGTATATAGACCAGACACATAACCTGGCTCAATGCTATGTCTCCCGAAGAAAGCAGGGCCCTCTATGGCCTCCCACAAGGAACAAAACTTGCTGGGCACATTATCCCAACAAATGCCTTTATTAACTTGGAGACAGTCTGAGTGAATTCTTTCAGGACAGATACCATGACTCATGCCCAATTCTTCATCAAGAGGACATTGCTTATATCACCTCAGAAACCAGAGAAAAATGTTCTATATTTGGGATAAGGACTGGAATTTGGGGTGAGGGTCTCCATGCCAGCAAACAAAAATGCTCCTCTGCCTATTTGCTGGGGGCAGCAAATTTCAAATAGGGGGAAATGTGTAATCTGGGCTTGCACAAGCACGTCATGATCTCTTAACATGGAGATTATGCTGAGGGGCCTTTAGAGATGTGCAGATTGTCTAATGATGGAGGTCTCTGAGTCCCCATATGGGTGATTGTATAACCAAATCAAGTGGCATCTTTAAAACTGAGGATACTGAGACAGTCTCTCTCTTTTTGCCCCTCTGGTTCACACTTTTTCTTGTTGCATCCAGAATATGAAGATCTCAGTTTATTTCTAGCACAGACACCATGAATTGAACCAGTGAGAGAGTAAGAACCTACCTGGTCTTGCTTTTTCTCAGTACCTCAGAAAGAGGTACTGAGAAATAGGCCTGGGGTGGTCGTGTTCTGTGTACTTTTTCCTTCCAAGTTTCACGTACTGAGGGAGATCTCTTGCTGAACCTAGGAGTTTGAGCCATGGCACATGTGGAATCAGGATTCCAGGAGGGATGTCAGCAGCTAGCCCAGCAGGGAGGTGCTGAGAAACCAGGATGTCTTGGACTACTATAACCCAAGGGGATTTTGGACTTGGAACTAGAACTGTGTGCTCTGTAGGAACTGAGTTCATCTACTTTCCAGAGACTGAGTAGTATGAGGGGTGGAGGAGTAAGTTTGCATATTTTATGACTGTATCTTCCAAAGTAAATATTTCTTTATAAGAACTACTCTGACTGCTAGTCACTAAATGTAACAGGGGACTTATAACCTACACATGGAAGAACATCATCAATGGGGACTGGAGTCATTTTGCAGGAATCCTAGATACTTATCAATAGCCTAAAGGGGACTGAGAGGTCTGAAGGAAGGGTGAATTTTGATTGGCTATGCAGTCAACTGAGGGTTTCATAAAAGGCTGAGTCAGTGTCAGCCCGGGCTCCTTTCTCAGCCCTAATCAGGGCTCTAGACCACTCCTTTGCTTAGGGAGAAGCAGTGTTCTAAGGGGAGAAGGCAAGGCTGAAGTCATGTGATCCTGTGATCACATTAGCTCTTGGCCTCTGCATTTGTTCTTTTCTATTTTAGATGAAGGAATTGGAGCCTCCAATTGTGTGAGTTTCAAAAGGTTGGGAGAATGCTCCCGCATGCAGGCATTCCATAATTTGGATTTTGTAGTCAGAACAGCACTGGTGTCCAGAGAAACAAGGAGTAAACTTCAGGAGCTATATTCTGGACCCAGGCCAGTGATGTCTAGATACTAACTCTGCCTTGGTGCCCAGGGGTACAAGAGAGCTGAATGGCCTGAAAAAAGTCTCATTAATGGGACAAAGAAGGGTGCCCAACCAATATTGAAGTAATCATGAGATGGGTTTGTAAGGAAGAGAAATAGGACAAGAAATCACGGTGTTTAAGCATAGTTCTGTGGCTACTTTCTAGGAATGTAGAAAGCAGAGCTCAGCTTCAAAGACTAGACTAAGAAACAATTGTTTTTTATGTGAGCTTAAAGAGCTAAGGCCCAATTAATAGCTCTAGGGACAATCCATATTAAGGGAGCTCTGGAATTGCAGGCAGACCCAGGAGTGCTTACCTGGTTATTAAACATGAGGTTATGAACCATAATACATTAAAAATAGAAATTGGTTCAGGGACCACAAATAGATCCAAATGGAGACTTCCAAATGGAAACAATGAAATCCTAAATACTGATGGGTCAATGAATAACTCAGTAAATAAAATGATGATGATAAAACAACATACCAAAATTTCTGAAATGCAGCTAAAGCAGTCCTCAGGGAGAAAACTCATGTACATTAGCAAAACAGAAAAAGAATTAACAAACTGAATATTTATCTTACAAATGAGAAAACTATCAAATAAATATAAAACAAGTATGACAGATGAAATATTAAAAATTAGAGAAGAAATAAACTGGAAACAAAAAACCCATAGAAATGATAAAACTAATTGCTGTTTTTTGAAAAGATGATAAAATTGATAAATAAACCCTCAGCTAATCTGACTAAAAAGAGAAGAGAAAACCAAACCAATAAAATAGCAAATAAGCAAGGTGAAATCACAACAAAAGCAAAAGAATTGAAAAGAATAATCAGAATCTATTCTGCATGGTTACATGTTAACAAGACTGAGTACATAAAAGAAATGGATGAATACCCTCAAAAATATAAAATACCCAAATGAACAGAAGACCAGAAAGAGAGCTAAAATAACCCAATCTCAGAAAATGAAATATATCTAGCTGTAAGGGATCTACCAAAGGGGGGAAAATCCCCCTCTGGTCATGATATATTCACAGAAGAATAATACCAAACATGTAAAGAAAAATTAGAACAAATTTTTCATAAATTGTTCTAAAAAATTTAGCCTTACATATCCAGGAGAGATAATCTAAGAATTATTGGTCTACTGGAAAATCATGATGAAAAATAGAGTCTGGACAACATCTTCCTAGAACTCATCAAGGAAAACTGCCCTGAGGTCCTAGAACCAGAGGGTAAAATAGATATCGAAAGAATCCACCAAACAACTCCTGAAAGAGATCCCAAATTGAAAACTCTGTGAAACGCTGTAACCAAGTTCCAGAACTATCAGTTAAAGGAGAAAATACTGCAAGAAGCTAGAAAGAAACAATTCAAATATTGCAGAACTACAGTAACTACAGAACTATCTAGCAGCTTCTACATTGAAAGATCAGAGGGACTGGAATATATTTCACAAGGCAAAAGAGCTCAGGTTACAACCAAGGATCAGCTATGCAGCAAAACTGAATATAATCTTTCAGTCAAGGAGACTGTCATTCAATGAAATAAGAGACTTCCATACCTTCCTGGTGAAAAATTCAGAGCTCAATAGAAGACTGGATCTCCAAATACAAGACTCAAGAGAGACATAGAAAGGTAAATAGGGAAAACACACACACACACACACACACACACACACACCTTGTTATTTAATAAGAGCAAACTGTTTACATCCCTATATGGGAAGATGATAACCTGTTAATATTGAGAATGGCATATTTATTGTGACATTTAAAAGGGATATAGATAGAGGGTGTGGGTAAAAATTAAACAAAATTATGATAAAAAACCCCTTATTAAGGGGTGCAAAGGGACCACAAGGGGAGAAGAGGAAAGAATGAAGCAGAAAAGGGTATATTATGCCACCCAAAGAGGCATAAAATCATATTATAGTCGAGGGAAAGAAGGCAGAGAGATGAACATTATATGAGCTTTGCCCTCATTGGTTCTGTTGTAAGCAGGGAATAACATAATCAATTAAGTATAGGACTCTATTGTGAAGAGACATAAAACTTATCATAATAGAGAGAAAGAGGGGAGGGAGAGGAGCATTGCATGAGATTTATTCTCATCAATCTTGGTTCAAAGAAATAACATACTACATTAAATATAAAAATCTATGGTACGGGGTGGCTACGTGGCACAGCGAATAGAGCGCCGGCCCTGGAGTCAGAAGGACCTGAGTTCCAAGCCGGCCTCAGACACTTAACCCACACAAACAAAAACCTAGCTGTGTGACCTTGGGCAAGTTACTTAACCCCAATTGCCCTAAAGGGGCGGCTAGGTGGCGCAGTGAGTAAGAGCGCTGGCCTCGGAGTTGGGATGACCCGAGATCAAATCCGGCCTCAGAAAATGAGCATCCACACATAAATAATGACTAGCCGTGTAACCTTGAGCAAGTTACTTAACTTAATCTATGGTACCCTACAGGCAGTAGGAGCAGGGGAAGGGCTAAGAAAAGGAGGGGTGGTTAGAAGGGAGGGAAGAATTAGTAAGGGGGAAGTGTTGGAAAAGGGAGGGGGGCAGATAAGGAGGGAATACTGAGGGAAACAGTAGTTAAAAGAAAAACTCTTAAGGAGTGTGTTTACAAGAAACACATTTGAAACAAGGGGATACACACAGGGTAAAGGTAAAAGGCTAGAGTAAAATATATTATGCCTCAGCCAAAGTAAAAAAAAAAAAGCAGGTGTAGCAATCCTTATATAAGATAAAGCAAAAGCAAAAGTAGATCTAGTTAAAAGAGACAAGGAAAGAAACTATATCCTGCTAAAAGGCACCATCAAAAATGAAGCAATATCATTACTAAACATTTATGTGCCAAGTGGTACAGCATCCAAATTCCTAGAGGAAAAGTTAAGGGAGTTAAAGGAAGAAATAGAAAACAAAACAATATTAGTGGGGGACCTCAATCTCCCCCTCTCTGAACTTGATAAATCTAACCTCAAAATAAACAAGAAAGAAGTTAAGGAGGTGAATAGAATATTAGAGAAAATAGATATGCTAGACCTCCAGAAAAATTTGAGTGGGGATAAAAAGTAATATACCTTCTTCTCAGCAGTACATGGCACATACACAAAAATTGACCATGTACTAGGGCATTAAAACCTCACAATTCAGTGCAGAAAGGCATAAATATTAAATGCATCCTTGTCAGATCATGCTGCAATAAAATTGTATGTAATAAAGGGCCATGGAAGGATAGACTAAAAACTAATTGGAAACTAAATCATTTAATCTTAAAGAATGAGTGGGTCAGGACCAGGTGGGGGGGGTGGGATGGGTGAGAGGGAAATATAGCCAGTCTTTTACAATATATCTACTATGGTAATGTTTTGCATAGCTATACATGTACAGCATATACTGAACTGCTTATCTTCCCAGCCGGTGTGGGTGACAAGGGATGAAGGGAATGGATCTGGAATTCGAAGTTTTAAAATTAAATGTTTCAAATATTAAAAAAAAAAAGAATGAGTGGGTCAAATAAGAAATTATAGAAACAATCAGTAACTTCATTCAAGAGAATGACAATAATGAGACAACACATGAAAACTTATGGGATGCAGCAAAAGCAGCTCTTAGGGGAGGTTTTATATCCCTGAATGCATACGTGAATAAAATAGAGAAAATGGAGGTCAATAAATTGGGCATGCAACTGAAAAACCTAGAAAAAGAACAAATTGAAAATCCCCAATTAAATACTAAATTAGAAATAATGAAAACCAAAGGAGAGATTAATAAAATTGAAATTAAGAAAACTATTGAATTAATAAATAAAACTAAGAGCTGGTTTTATGAAAAAAAAAACCACAATAAAACTGATAGACCCTTAGCCAATATTAGTAAAAAAAAGAAAGAAGAAAACCAAATTTTCAGTATCTAAAAGGAAAAGAGTGAATCTACCTTCAATGAAGAGGAAATTAAAACAATAATTAGGAATTATTTTGCCCAGTTGTACGCACATAAATTTAACAATGGATGAATATTTACAAAAATATAAATTGCCCATATTAACTGAAGAGGAAGTAAATTACTTAACCCCACTGCAGAAAAAGAAATTGAAAAAGCTATCAATGAACTCCCTAGGAAAAAGTCTCCACGCCCAGATGCATTTACTAGTGAATTCTATCAAACATTTAAAGAACAATTGATTCCAATACTCTACAAACTATTAAGGAAAACTGGAGAAGGAGTCCTACCAAATTTTTTTAAGACACAAATTTGGTAGATACCTAAATTAGGAAGAGACAAAATGGAGAAAGAAAATTGTAGACCATTTTCCCTCATGAATATAGATGCAAACTTTTAAATAAAATATTAGCAAAAAGACCAGCAATTTATCATGAGAATAATATATTTTGATCATGTAGGATTTATTCCAGGAATGCAAAGATGGTTTGATATTAGGAAAAATATCAGTATAATCAATCACATAGACAACAAAACTAGCAGAAACCATATGGTTATCTCAATAGATGCAGAAAAGGCTTTTGACAAAATACAACACCCATTCCTATTAAAAACACTAGAAAGTATAGGAATAAATGGAGCCTTCCTTAAAATAACAAGTAGCATCTATCTAAAACCATCAGCAAATTTTACATGTAATGGGGATAAGCTAGAAGTACTTTCAATAAGATCAGGGGTGAAACAAGGATGTCCACTATCACTCCTCTTATTCAATATGGTACTAGAAATGTTCTCAGTAGCAATAATAAGAGAAGAAAAAGAAATTGAAGGAATCAAATTAGGCAAAGAAGAGGCTAAGCTATCACTCTTTGCAGATGATATGATGATATACTTAGAGAATCCTAGAGAATCAAGTGAAAAACTACTTGAGATAATAAATAAATTTGGTAAAGTTGCAGGATATAAAATAAAACCATGCATTCTGACATATGTCTAATGAAATCCAACAGCAAGAGATAGAAAGACAAATTCCATTTAAAGTTACTGTATACATTATAAAATATTTGGGAATCTACCTGCTAAAACAAACCCAGGACCTATATGAACACAATTACAAAACACTTTTCACACAGTCATATCTAATTGGAAAAACATCAGTTGCTTGTGGCTGGGTAGAGCTAATATAATAAATATGACAGAACTTTACCTAAATTAAATTACATATTTAGTGCCATACCAATCAATCTACCAAAACACTACTTTAAAGAACTAGAAAAAATAGTAGCAAAATTCATTTGGAAGAACAAAAGATCCAGAATATCAAGTGTATTAATGAAAAGAAATGCTAGGGAAGGTGGCCTAGCTATATCAGATTTTAATCTGTATTACAAAGCAGCAGTCATAAAAATTACTTGGTACTGGTTGAGTAATAGAGTAGTGGATCAATGGAATATATTGAGTACATGAGACTCAGCAGTCAATGACTATAGTAATCCACTGTTTGATAAACCCAAAGACCCCAGTTTTTGGGATAAGAACTCACTATTTGACAAAAACTGCTGGGAAAACTGGAATATAGTATGGCAGAAACTGAGTGTAGACCAATATCTTACAGAGTATACCAAAATCAAGTCAAAATGGGTGCTTGATCCCTACAGATATAAAGGCTGATAATGTAAGGAATCTGGGAGAGCAAGGGATAGTTTACCTGTTAGATTTATGGAGAAGGAAAGTGATGAAGCAAGATTCTGAGAGCATTATAAAATGCAAAATTGATCATTTTTATTTCATTAAATTGATAAGTTTCTGTACAAATAAAGCCAATGTAACCAAGATTAAGAGGGAAGTGGGAAATTGGGAAATAATTTTTACAACCAATGTCTCTGATAAAGGCCTCATTTCTTTTTTTTGGGGGGGGGTTGTTTTTTTTTAAGGCCTCATTTCTAAAATATAAAAGAATTGATTCAAATCTATAAGAATACAAGTCATTCCCCAATTGATAAATGGTCAAAGGATATGAACAGGAAGTTCTCAAAAGATGAAATTAAAGATATCTATAAGCATATGAAAAAATGCTCTAAATTACTATTGATTAGAGAAATGCAAATCAAAACAACTTTGAGGTATCACATCTCACCAGTCTGATTGGCTAAGATGACAAAACTGGAAAATGATAAATGATGGAGAGGATGTGGAAAATTGGAACACTAATACATTGCTGGTGGAGTTGTGACAACTGATCCAACCATTCTGGAGAGCAATCTGGAACTATGTCCAAAGGGCTATAAATAAGCGAATACCCTTTGACCCAGAAACACTACTTCTAGGTTTGTATCCCAAAGAGATCAGAGAAGTGGGAGGAGGACCTGTATGTACAAAAATATTTATAGCAGCTCTTTTTGTTGTGGTAAAGAATTGGAAATCAAGGGGATGCCCATCAACTGGGGAATGGCTGAACAAGTTGTGGTATATGAATGTAATGGAATACTATTGTGCTATAAGAAATGAGGAGCACATAGCCTTCATAATAACCTGGAGAGACTTATATAAACTGATGCTGAGTGAGAAGAGTAGAACCAGAATCTGAACATAATTACAGACCCAACATGTGTGTGATGACTAACTTTGATAGACTGGGCTCCTCTTAGTAATGTAAGCTTATAAGACAACTCCAAAAGACTCATGATGGAAAGAGATCCACATTCAGAGAAAGAGCTGCAGAGTCTGAATGCAGATTGAAGCAAACTACTTGCTCTCTTTCTTTTTCTTGTTTTGTTTTGTTTCCTCTTTCCCACTGATCATTCTATTATTTATAATCCTTTACAACCTGACTAATGTTTAATGTAAAGATCCTATATAGGATGAATTCAGTGAATTTTTTTCCAAATGCTTTATTAACTTCTGGTTTACATCATTCATTTCCGCCAGATTTTGAGTTACAATTTTCCCCCCATTTTCCCCCTACCCACCACCCCAGAATAGCAGTCCCACAGGATATCCCCTCATACAATCTGCTCTCTCCCATGTCTTCTCCCATACCCCCTTCGTCTTTTCCATTAGGGCGAGATGAATCTCTGTGCCCCAATGCCTGCACATATTATCTCCCAATTACATGCAAAATAGTATTAATAATAGTATTTATATATATTTGAAACATTTAATTTTAAAACTTTGAATTCCAGAGCCATTGCCTTCGTCCCTTGTCACCCACTCCCTCTGGGAAGATAAGCAATTCAGTATGTGTTGTACATGTATAGCTATGCAAAACATTACCATAGTAGATATACTGTAAAAGACTGGCTATATTTCCCTCCCACCATCCCACCCCCTACCTGGTCCATTCCCTACTTCTATCCTGTCCCTCTTCAAAAGTGGGTGCCTCCAACCTCCCCTCCCCCTAGCATGCCCTCCCCTCCATCATCCCTTCCTCTCATCCCCCTCCCCCCTACTCTCCTGCAGGGTGAGATATCACGTTTAGTATGTATGTCATTCTCAACCTGAGCCAAATTCAATGAGAATATGGTTCTGCCTTTTTGCCTTCCTGTTCTTCCCTTCCCCTGCAACTACTTCCCCTTGCCTCTTCTACATGAGATAGTTTACCCTACCCTATCTCACCCCATCTCCTCTTGCCACTTTCCTCTCTCACCTCTTAATTTCACCCCTTAAGTATCATCCCTTCCCACCAAATTCGACTTGTGCCCTCTATCCATGTATACCTGTAAACATATATACACACATTCACATATGTATTCATATGCCCATATACCCGTCTTCAATTATTTTCATACTGAGAAAGGTTTCATCAGTCACAGTTATTGTTTTTCCATGTAGGAATGTAAATAGTTCAATTAGGATAAGTTCCTTTTGATTTCTTTTCCCTGTTTACCTTCTCAAGCATCTCTTGCTTCTTGTGTCTGAATGTCAAATTTTCTATTCAGCTCTGGTTTTTTCCTCAAGAATGCTTGGAAGTCCTCTATTCCACTGAATGACCATATTTTCCCCTGAAACAAGATACTCAGTTTTGCTGGGTAGGTGATTCTTGGTTTTAATCCCAGGTCCTTTGCCCTGTGGGATATCATATTCCATGCCCTTCTATCCCTCAATGTAGAAGCTGCCAGATCCTGTGCTATCCCGATTGTGTTTCCACAATATTGAAATTGTTTCTTCCTGGCTGCTTGTAGTATTTTCTCCTTGATCTGGGAATTCTGGAACCTGGCTATAATATGCCTAGGAGTTTTCTTTTTGGGATCTTTTTCAGGAGGTGATCTGTGGATTCTTTCAACCTCTATTTTGCCCTCTGGGTCTAAAACATCAGGGCAATTTTCCTTGAGAATTTCTTGAAGGATTATTTCTAGGTTCTTTCTTTGATCATGGCTTTCAGGTAGTCCAATAATTTTCAAATTATCTCTCCTGGATCTATTTTCCAGGTCAGTGGTTTTTCCCATGAGATATTTCACATTGCCTTCTATTCTTTCATTTGTTTGGCTCTGTTTAACAGCATCTTGATTTCTCATAAAGTCACTAGCTTCCATTTGCTCCAGTCTAATTCTGAAGGAATAAATCTCTTCAGTGAGCTTTTGAGATTCTTTTTCCATCTGGCAAATTCGACTTTTTAAGTCATTCTTCTCCTCATTGCCTTTTTGGGCCTCTTTTGCCATTTGAGTTAGTCTATTTTTAAGGTGTTATTTTCCTCAGTCAGGCTGTTGACTCTCATTTCATACTTTTCTTGCATCCTTCTCATTTCTCTTCCCAATTTTTCCTCCACTTCTCTTATTTGGTTTTTAAAATCCTTCTTAAGGTCCTCTATGGCCTGTAACCCACTCATATTTTCATTTGGGGCTTTTGGTGCAGGATTTCTGACCTCACAGTCCTCCTCCTGTTCCATGCTTCGATCCTCTTTGCCCCCAAAATAGGAGTCTAATGTTGCATTTTTCTGTTTATTTTGTTTCCTTTGCCTAGACATGTTGACAGTTAATTACTTGACTTTTGGGCTTGTTGCCACAGTAGGACTCTGCCACCAGACAGGGGAGCTTCTGTCCCAAACACTGGGGGTCTTCTCAACTGCTGGAGGTATTAGTTGGATGACCTCCCTGTGGCCCCCCCACACTCTGGCAAGCTGGATACACACCCTAAGACCTCTACCCCAGACCACAATCCAGATCCAGGGAGGTTAAAGCAAGAGTGATTACCCCCAAACTGATTGCTGAATCCCCCTGCAATCCACAGGCCAGGAGCTGAAGCTGTAACTGAAGCTGCAAAATGGCATCTGTGCCACTGCTCCTCAGCCATTTCTCACCCCCAGGGGAAGAATCTGACACGCCCCCAAATACTGGTCCCAAAGTCCATAGGGCACTAACCTCTCACTTTGTCCTAGGCATTTATGTGTTGATAATTCTGGAATCTGCACAGCTGTTGGTGTTCTGGGGTCCCTCCAGCTGGCTGCTGTTCCAGCCACCCTGGGGCTAAAACCTCCGACTCACGGGGTCCTGGACTCAGCTCCCAGAGTGCTGTGCTGGCTGCCAGGCTGTCCTCAGCAGGAGGTTACCTTCTCTGTGTCATTCTGTGGGTGCTGGAGCTCCATAGGTTGTTCAGAGTCCCCTTTTACATGATTTTGAAGTGGTGTGGGCTGAAGTGCCGTGGAAGTACTGTTTCTACTCTGCCATCTTGGCTCTGCCCCCCCCTGAATTCAGTGAATTTTTAATGTAGATCCTATATTTGTTTGTATGCTGCCATGGAATGGGGAGGGGGCGAAAATTTGAAACTCAAGGGATTGTGGAACTGAATGTTGTAGACTAAAAGTAAACAAATTAATTTTTAAAAATTGAGCCTTACCAGAATTATTTCACGTGACAGATTTAATCCTAATACTTAAAATGGGAAAGATAAACACAGTGGTAAAACTCTGGACCAACACCATTAATGAATATTGACTCAAAAATTTTAAACAAGATCCTGTCAAATAGACTACAGGTATTTCTTAAAGAAACCATTCATTATGATCAAGTGGGATATATACAGTGAAAGTAATGATGGTTCAAAATTAGGAAGATAATCAACATAGTCATATTAAAAACCAAAACATTGAAAATCACATGGTCTCAGAAGAAATGGAAAATGCCTTTGACAAATTCAGCCCTATGTTATGCTAAAAATTCTACAATACAGGCATAGAGCGACCTTTTTTAATATCGAAAGAAGTGTCTACTAGCAGTGTGACCTTAGGAAAGTCACTTAACTGTTAGGGTTCCTAGGTTCTCGAACCTACAAGAACATATTTACCTTTTCCCAGCTTCGGACGTCTCCGGATTCTAGACTTTCTAGAAGAACTACCCATGCAGAACACCCTTCTGTTTAGGAGAACTATCTTTATTTGTCTCAGGACATACACGCGAACTCAGCCAGATCTCTCCCCGAACTCCTCCCAGAACTCCCCGCCCCGTCAGGCAGCCTCCTTTTATCCAGCCTCCAGTTCTGGGTCTTTAGCACCGCCTTCCCCGCCACTGCGAGCCAATCGCATACTGCCCCGAGAGTGAGGGGTGGTAACCCGCTGCCCACATGGACATGTCAGCTCATCGGGCTAAGAGGTTTCCGGTGTAACAGACCAGGAAGTCTCCTAACCAGGAAGTCTCTCTACTGCCACGTCTACACTTATGATTGTTTTGCTGACGGTCCTTTTGGCCTTCCGGGTTCCTCCAGTAGCCTGTTACTGATAGGCCAGGGACCCTCCTGCCACTCCCAGGCTGTCACGCTGCACCCCAGTTGGCTAAGGACTCTTCACTTAACCCCAATTACCCTCCATTATCCCCTCCAAAAAGCAAAAAAAAATGTCTCTCTAAAACCACAAGCAAGCATAATATGCAATTGGGTAGAATCTTTCCTATAAATAACATAGTGAAGCAAGAATGCCTACTCTCACCACTATTATTTAATGTAGTTTTGAAAATGATAGCAACAGCAATAAAACAAGAGAAACAGCATTTTGAGGGTTGATTTTGTAGCCATCAACTTTGCTGACACTATTGACTCAATCAATATCCTTGCTGATTCCCTTTGTTTTTCCAAGTATACTATTATATCATCATCAAGTGAGAATATTTTTATTTCTTCTTTATCTATCTTTATGTCTTTAATTTTTTTCTCTTGTTTTATTGATCTCCAGAATGGTTGAATCAGTATACAACTTCACTAGTAGTATGTCAGTGTTTTAATCTTCCCATATCCCTTTCAACATTTATCATTTTCCTTTTTTGTCATATTAGCCAATCTGACAGGTGTGAGGTAGTATCTCAGAGTTGTTTGAATTTGTACTTCTCTCCTCAATAGTGATTGTAGAGCATTTTTATATGACCATAGATAGCCTTGATTATTTTGTCTGAAAAATGCCTGACCATATCCTTTGACCATTTATCAATTGAGGAATGGTTCTTATTTTTATAAATTTGATTCAGTTTTCTATATGTTTCAGAAATGAAGTCTTTGTGGTGGCTAGGTGGCACAGTGAATAGAGCACTGGCCCTGGAGTCAGGAGGAACTGAATCTGCAACAGACTGGTCTCAAACACTTAACACACTTATAGCCATGTGACTTTGGACAAGTCACTTAACCCCAATTGCCCTCCAAAAAAAAAAAGCAAAAAAAAAAAAGAAATGAAGTCTTTGTCAGAGAAACTCACTGTAAAATTTTTTTGACAGTAATGATTACCAGCTATGTGTTTCCCTCCATCCTTTTTTCTCCCTGTTTATCCTATTCTCTCTCTCCTTTTACCCTATCCATTCTCAAAAGTGTCTTGCTTTCCAGGTAAGTTGCTTTTCCAATGAGATATTTCACATTTTCTTTCTTTTTTTCCCATTCTTTTGAATTTGATTGTTCTTTGATGTTTCATAAAGTCATTAGCTTCCACTTGTCCAATTCTAATTTTTAAGGAATTATTTTCTTCAGTGAGCTTTTGTACCTCCTTTTCAATTTGACCAATTCTACTTTTTAAAAGACATCTCTTCAGTGAATTTTTGTATATCTTTTTCTATGTTGCCAATTCTGCTTTTTAAGGCATTCTCTTCATTGAATTTTTGTGCTTCTTTTAACATTTGGCCTATTCTATTTTTTTAAGCTATTATTTTTTCCCCAGTAGGTTACTAAGAGAGAAAACTGATGATTTATTGTTAGCCTGATTAATATATTGATTATTAATTACTCAGAAACTCTGTCTCTTGGGCTTTTTATTCATCTCATAAATTGGGAAATGACTAAACAAATTATACAACATAAATACAATAGAATATACTGTGCTATAATAGCTTATGTATGTAATGAATTTAGACAAGTATGGAATGATATATTTCTATATGTATGCATGTTTACACAAATACATACATTTATACACATACATACATACATATGTGTGTATGTACACACACACACACACACACACACACACACACATAGAGCCAATAAAACAATATACAGAATGACAAAAATAACAAATAGAAAGAACTACACACTCAAAAATCAAAAGTGAATGTAACAAAATTATAAAGCTCAAGCATGATTCAAATGAAGACATGAGGAGATATGTCCAACCCACCACTTCATGAAGGCAGGTTGCTCAAGGTGGGGTTGGTCCACAGTTGTCAAACATTGCATATTTGTCAGACATTTTAAATGTATTGATCAATTAACTTTTTTTCCTCTTAAAAATTATTATATGGGATGGCTTTCTGGGAGGGGGAGAAGGATACTTGTGTTAATTATGATAAAGAAACAATTATCATATCAATAAAAACTTATTTATAAAAAGAAATAGTGCTAAAGTCAAAAGGACATTTAGACACAGAGGGCTTAATTTCAGATCCTAGTTCTTTCCCTTTGTTTTGTCCTGGATAAAAATATTTTTAGTTACAGTTTTGGAGGTGTTAGCTGAGAACAAAATCCATAACTGAAATAATTTAGAAAGAAGTTTATTAAGTCATCTAGCAGGGGGGAAGAACTGAAAAACGGGTGGCCCCCTCCCTTTGAGTGTTTATTTCTTACACATTATATAGGATTCAAACAAAGGAACAATGAGACCATAGTTGGTTGACCAGCATAGAAGCAGTTTTCAGAGGAAAAAATCAAAGCTTTATAAAGTCAAATGAAAAAATGCCCTAAATCCCTATTGATTAGAGAAATACAAATTAAAACTACTCTGAGGTACTTCCTCATACCTATCAGATTAGCTAAAATGACAGAAAAGGAAAATTATAAAGGTTGGAGGGAATGTGGGAAAATTGGGACACACAAGTACTCTTGAAGGAGTTGTGAATTGACTGTAACCATTCTAAATTGTAATTTGGAACTATGCCCAAAGACTTAAAAAACTATAACTTTTGACCCAGCAATAGCACTACTAGGTATGTATCCCAAAGACATAAAAAGGGCGACAGTAACAGCAATATTATACAATGATCAACTGTGAATGACTTAGCTGTTCTTAGCAATACAATGGTATAAGACAATTCCAAAGGACCTATGATGAAAAATGCAATACATGTATTCTTCAGAGAAAGAAGTGACAGAGTCTGAATGCAGATTGAAGCATACTTTTTTACTTTCTTTTTTTTTCTAAATTTGCTTGTGTTTTCTTTCACAGCATGACTAATATGGAAATGTTTTACATGAGTGCATATGTATAACCTATATTAAATCGCTTGCCTTCTCAATGAGGAGGGAACAGATGGAGGGAGGGAGAGAATCTGGAATTCAAAATTTTAAAAAACCAATGTTAAAAATTGTTTTTACATGTAATTACATCCAAATTGTTATATGTAATCGGGGAAAAAATAACTACACACCATTTAAAACACTTGGTTGTCTACCCACCAAATCATATACAGGAAATATGTGAATATAATTACAAAACTCTTCATACAAATGAAGACAAATATAAATAATTAGAGAAATATTGATCATGTGTAGGCTAAGCCGCATAAAAAATGACAAAACCACCTAAATTAACTTAATAGTGCCATACCAAACTAACTATCAAAAATTACACATCTAGAAAAATTAATAACATCCTTATGGAGAAATAAAAAGTCAAGCACATGAAGGAAATATGTGAAAAAAATATAAAGAGGCTTAACAGTAGTACATCTCAAAGCTCTAATCATCAAAACAATTTAGTACTAGATAAGAAATAGCTGATCAGTGGAACAGATTAGGTATACAATATACAGAAGGCAATAAGCTATTAAGATAAGGACTCATTATTTCACAAAGTCTCTTCAGAAAACTGGAAAGTAGTCTGGCAAAAACAAGGCATAGACAAATATCTCACTCTGTATACCAAGAGATGCTCAAAATGGGTATACATGATTTAGACATCAAAGGTGTTACCACAAGGAACTCAGTGGGGCATGGAAAAAAATTACCCATCAGACCCATGGATGAGGAAGAGTTCATATCTAAACAAGAGACAGACATTTATAGGAGGTAAAAGAAATAATTCTGATTATATAAAATTCAAAAAAATGCAGCTAAAATTAGAACAGTAGGAAATTGGAGAAAGAAGTTATTTCTCAAATATATGCAAAACAGTCAATTTTATAAGAATATGAGGCATTTCTTAATTGATAAATGATTAAGGTATATGAACAGGCAGTTTCAGAGGAAGAAATCAAAGCTATCAATAGTCTTATAAAATGCTCTAAATTACTATTAGAGAAATGCAGATTAAAACAACTCTGAGGTACTACTTCATGCCTTCAGTTTGTCTAAGAAGTCAGAAAAGGAAAATCACATATTTTGAAGGAGATATGGGAAAATAGGTACACTGTTGGTGGAGCAATGAATTAGTCTAAGCATTCTTTTTTTTTTTTAGTCTAAGCAATTTTTGAAAACAATTTGAAATAATACTGAAAAAGCTATTAAACTGTGCATACCTTTTGACTAAGCAATACTGCTCCTAGATCTGTATCCCAAAGAAATTAAGGAAAAAGTGAAAGCACTCAAGTATGCCAAAATATTTATAGCAGCCAAAACCATTTATTTTGTGGTGACAAAGAATTGGAAACTGAGGGGATGAGTGAAAAAGTTATGGTATATGAATGTGATGGGATGCTATTATGCTATAAGAAATGATGAAGGGGATTGTTTCAGTAAAAACTTGGGAAGAGTTACATGAACTGATGTAAAGTAGAGCAAACAGAACCAGAACAATTTACAGAGTAACAACAATATCATAAAGGTTATCAACTATGAATTATTTTAGTAGCCTGGTCAACACATTGACCCACTGCAGTTACAAAGAATTTATGTTGAAAAATGCTATCTTCCTCCTTGTAGAGAGTGCAGATCAAAACATTTTTTTCTCTTTATTTATTTATTTTTTTTGGCAAGTGGGGCAGAACTTAACTAACGAGGATAATGGTTTCGTATGACTTCACATTGGTAATGGGTTTTGTATTTCTTGCCTTTTAAATGGGTGGGTGAGTGGATGAGGATTTGGGAAAGGGAGAGAATATGGAACTGAAAATAAAATAAACTTGAATGGAAAACAATTAATTGTTTTTCTTTATTATGAAGGAATGTTCAATGAGATGGGGAGGCACACAAGAACAGTAAAATGTTGGTGGCAGGAGATTGATTGAATTTATGAAATCATCCTATTGTATTTAAAATGTTATGATGTTAAGTTCTATTACCTTAACCAAGTATTGAACTAATCAGTTTTTGGGTGAAATTGGAAAAATACTTGATCAACTAGGAACACACAGGAAATATGTTCACATTGTCTAATGAAATTCTTTTCATGCCCTGTGGGGTCATCTACAAAATAGAATTAGTTCAGGCCCAAGAAAGTAATTCATATGCCTGGAGCAGAGAGTAGCAATTATTTCAGATAACCTCCTTTTTAGGTGAAGGATATGAACTTTAAAAAAAAAATTATTGTCCTAGCAGTGTCCTTGGGACAGCAGTGGTTAGCAGAAATGTGTGCATCAGGAGCTAAGAACAGACTGGATATGATGAGAAAAGGTCCAAAGATCTATGAAGAGCCTCAGCCACATCATATCTTAAGAGAATTTCATGAGTATGCCATGAAGGGATGAAAAGAATTTACAGCAACAGGGAGCTGTTTTGAGTTATCCCTTTGCTATATGTACTATGTTATGAGTCCACTTTCCCCTGGACACTGTATATACCGGTAGTAAACTGGTTGACTAATTAATAATCATAAAGAGAAGTCCACTGTTGGAGGCTCATATTAGGAAGGCAATCCAGCCCTTCCTTCAGAGCTACTCCTGGATCCCAAGAAGAGATTTAGCAGGTATACTTTGGGGAGTCAGTCTGCTAGCACAAGTGTGGGTAGTCCCATATGCACTACAGAGGTAAAGACAAAAATGCATAAAGAATTTTTTCAAGATCAAGGAAGAAGCAGAGGAGGAAAATGAGTCTTTTTTTAGGTGTACAGCTTCTAATAAGATTTTCTTTCTCCTGAGATTATAGGACCTTCAGTAGTCAAAGTTTTACAGATTAATACAATTTGTATGAACCTGTGCCAATCCCTGGATCTGGGGTTTGGGAAAGTTCTATTAACTTTTTCAGTAACCTTTGTTGTTAAAATACCCTTTCTTCTCTTCACCTATCCAAAAACTTTCTATCTTTAAAGGCTCTCTTAAAGTACTACCTCATTAATGATGCCTTCCCTGGTAACTAGAACCATCATTTTATAATCTTTCCTTTCTGACAACTCCAAACTTAATGCCATTGTCATTGGCACCTAATTTTTAATTTATTCTAGAATTTCTTGATATGTTGCTTATTTCAACAAGATTACAAATTCTTTGAGGGCAGAGACCTTTTGTTCTTACAGGTAAATTTTAATTTTTCTAACTCTAAAAAGTAATCCTTTGCTTATTTATTTATTTTTAAACAAATGCTTTATTAACTTCTGTTTTACATCATTCATTTCCACCAGATTTTGAGTTACAATCATTTCCCCCCCGCCCCTGTTTTTCCCCTACCCACCCTCCCAGAATAGCAGTCCCAGAAGATATCGCTTCCTCTAATCTGCTCTCTCCCATACCTTCTCCCATACCCCCTTTGACTTTTCCATTAGAGGAAGGTGAATCTTTGTGTCCCAATGCCTGCACATCTTATCTCCCAATTACAAGCAAAAGAGTATTAATAATAGTATTTATATATATTTGAAACATTTAATGTTAAGACCTCAAATTTCAGATCCATTTCCTTCCTCCCTTGTCACCCATTCCCTCTGGGGAGATAAGTAATTCAGTATATGTTGTACATGTCTAGCTATGCAAAACATTATCATAGTAGATATATTGTACAAGGCTGCTTATAATTCCCTCCCACTCATCCCACCCCCACCTGGTCCATTCCCTACATGATCCTGTCCCTCTTCTATAGTGGGTATTTCCAACCTCCCCTCCCCCCAAGGATGCCCTCCCATCCATCATCCCTCCTCTCATCCCCCTTCCCCCTATTCTGCTGCAGGTTGAGATATCCCATTTAGTATGTATGTCATTCTCTCCCTGAACCAAATTCAATGAGAATGTGGTTTTGCCTTTTTGCCTTCCTATTCTCCCCCTCCCTTGCAACCACTTCCCCTTGCTTCTTCTACATGAGATAGTTTACCCTACCCTGTCTTTCCCCATCTCCTCTTGCCACTTTCCTCTCTCACCTCATAATTTCATCCCTTGAGTATTCTCCCTTCCCAACAAATTCAACCTATGCCCTCTATCCATATATAACTGTAACCATATACACACAATTCACATATGTATTTATATGACCACACACCCTTCTTCCATTATTTTCATAGTGAGAAAGATTTCATCAGTCACAGTTATTGATTTTCCATATAGTAATGTAAATAGTTCAACTTTGATAAGTTCCTTTTGGTTTCTTTTCCCTGATTACCTTCTCAGGCATCTCTTGCTTCTTGTGTCTGGATGTAAAATTTTCTATTCAATTCTGTTTTTTTCCTCAAGAATGCTTGAAAGTCCTCTATTCCACTGAATGACCATATTTTCCCCTGAAACAAAATACTCAGTTTTCCTGGGTAGGTGACCCTTGGGTTCATTCCCAGCTCTTTTGCCCTCTGGAATATCGTATTCCATGCCCTTCAATCCCTCAGTGTAGAAGCTGCCAGGTCCTGTGCTATTCTGATTGTGTTTCCACAGTATTGAAATTGTTTCTTCCTGGATGCTTGTAGTATTTTCTCCTTGATCTGGGGATTCTGGAACATGGCTATAATATTCCTGGGAGTTTTCTTTTTGGGATCTTTTTCAGGAGGTGATCTGTGGATTCTTTCAACCTCTATTTTGCCCTCTGGATATTTTCCTTGAGAATTTCTTTTTTTATTATTATTTTTTTTAAGCAAATGCTTTATTAACCTCTGTTTTACATCATTCATTTCCGCCTGATTTTGAGTTACAATCATTTTCCCCCCATTATTCCCCTACCCAACCTCCCTGAATAGCAGTCCCACAAGATATCGCTTCCTCCAATCTGCTCTCTCCCATACCCTCTCCCACACCCCCATCGACTTTTCTATTAGAGGAAGATGAATCCCTGTGTCCCAATGCCTGCACATCTTATCTCCCAATTACAGGCAAAAGAGTATTAATAATAGTATTTATATATATATTTGAAACATTTAATGTCACGACCTTGAATTTCAGATCCATTTCCTTCCTCCCTTGTCACCCATTCCCTCCTGGGAGATAAGCAATTCAGTATATGTTGTACATGTCTAGCCATGCAAAACATTATCATGGTAGATATATTGTACAAGGCTGCTTATAATTCCCTCCCACTCATCCCACCCCCCACCTGGTCCATTCCCCACATGATCCCGTCCCTCTTCTATAGTGGGCACTTCCAACCTCCCCCCACCCCAAGGATGCCCTCCCTTCCATCATCCCTCCTCTCATGCCCCTTCCCCCCATCCTACTGGAGGTTGAGATATCCCATTTAGTATGTATGTCATTCTCTCCCTGAACCAAATTGAATGTGAATGTGGTTTTGCCTTTTTAGCCTTCCTTATTCTCCCCCTCCTTTGCAACCACTTCCCCTACATGAGATAGTTTACCCTACCATGTCTCTCCCCATCTGCTCTTGCCACTTTCCTCTCTCACCTCATAATTTCATCCCTTGAGTATTCTCCCTTCCCAACAAATTCAACCTATGCCCTCTATCCATATATAACTGTAACCATATACACACACATTCACATATGTATTCATATGACCACACCCCTTCTTCCATTATTTTCATAGTGAGAAAGATATCATCAGTCACAGTTATTGCTTTTCCATATAGGAATGTAAATAGTTCAACTTTGATAAGTTCCTTTTGATTTCTTTTCCCTGATTACCTTCTCAGGCATCTCTTCCCTCTTGTGTCTGGATGTCAAATTTTCTATTCAATTCTGGTTTTTTCCTCAAGAATGCTTGAAAGTCCTCTATTCCACTGAATGACCATATTTTCCCCTGAAACAAAATACTCAGTTTTGCTGGGTAGGTGACCCTTGGGTTCATTCCCAGCTCTTTTGCCCTCTGGAATATCATATTCCATGCCCTTCAATCCCTCAGTGTAGAAGCTGCCAGGTCCTAGGCTATTCTGATTGTGTTTCCACAATATTGAAATTGTTTCTTCCTGGCTGCTTGGAGTATTTTCTCCTTGATCTGGGGATTCTGGAACCTGGCTATAATATTCCTGGGAGTTTTCTTTTTGGGATCTTTTTCAGGAGGTGATCTGTGGATTCTTTCAACCTCTATTTTGCCCTCTGGATCTAAAACATCAGGGCAGTTTTCCTTGAGAATTTCTTGAAGGGTGATTTCTAGGTTCTTTCTTTGATCATGGCTTTCAGGTAGTCCAATAATTTTTAAATTGTCTCTCCTGGATCTATTTTCCAGGTCAGTGGTTTTTCCCATGAGATATTTCACATTGCCTTCTAATCTTTCGCTTGTTTGGATCTGCTTAACAGCATCTTGATTTCTCATAAAGTCATTAGCTTCCATTTGCTCCAGTCTAACTCTGAAGGAATGAATCTCCTCAGTGAACTTTTGAGATTCTTTCTCCATCTGGCAAATTTGACTTTTTAAGGCATTCTTCTCCTCATTGCCCTTTTGGGCCTCCTTTGCCATTTGAGCTAGTCTATTTTTTAAGGTGTTGTTTTCCTCAGTCAGGATGTTGACCCTCATTTCATACTTTTCCTGCATCCTTCTCATTTCTCTTTCCAATTTTTCCTCCACTTCTCTTATTTGATTTTTAAAGTCCTTCTTAAGGTCCTCTATGGCCTGCAACCCGCTCATGTTTTCCCCTGGGGCTTTTGGAGCAGGACTTCTGACCTCACAGTCCTTTTCCCGCTCTATGCCCCCAAAATAGGAGTCTAGGGTTGCATTTTTCTGTTTCCTTTGCCTTGGCATGTTGCCACTTAATTGCTTGACTTTTGGGCTTGTTGCCACACTATGGCTTTAAGGCCAGATAGAGGAATTTTCGTCCCGAACGTGTGGGGGGCAACTTCCGTTTCTGGCAAGCTGTAAACCCACCCACAACTTCCACCCTAGATCACAATCCAGATCCAGGGAGGTTAAAGCAAGAGCGATTACCCCCCAAGACTGATCGCTGGATCTCCCCATGATTTGTAGGCTGGGAGCCGGAAATGCCTATGAAAACTACAAAATGGCGTGTCTCCTCAGCGGCTTCTAGCTCCCAGGGGAGGGAGCTGACGCATTCCCCAAATACAGGTCCCAAAGTCCATAGGACACTAACCTCTTACTTTGTCCTAGGCATGTCTATGTTGATAATTCTGGAGTTGCCACAGCTCCTGGTGTTCTGGGGTTCCTCCAGCTGGCTGCTGGCCCTGCCGCCCTGGGGCTAAAACCTCGGCTCATGTGGACCTGGGCTCGGCTCAGCTGGGCTCCTGCACTCTGCGCTCTGCGCATTGCCGGCTCCCAGACCGCTGCGCTGGTCCTTCCTGCAGGGCTGCTGGGCTGTCCTCAGTGGGAGGTTAGCTTCTCTGTGTCGTTCTGTGGGTGCTGGGGCTCCAGAAGTTGTTCAGAGTCCTTTTTTACATAGTTTGTGGGGAATCTGGGGGCAGAGAGTCTTGGAGGAGCTGTTTCTACTCCGCCATCTTGGCTCCGCCCCCGAGAATATCTTGAAGGGTGATTTCTAGGTTTTCTTTGATTATGGCTTTCAGGTAGTCCAATAATTTTTAAATTGTCTCTCCTGGATCTATTTTCCAGGTCAGTGGTTTTTCCCATGAAATATTTCACATTGCCTTCTAATCTTTCATTTGTTTGGATCTGCTTAACAGCATCTTGATTTTTCATAAAGTCATTAGCTTCCATTTGCTCCAGTCTAACTCTGAAGGAATGAATCTCCTCAGTGAACTTTTGAGATTCTTTTTCCATCTGGCAAATTCGACTTTTTAAGGCATTCTTCTCCTCATTGCCCTTTTGGGCCTCCTTTGCCATTTGAGTTAGTCTATTTTTTAAGGTGTTGTTTTCCTCAGTCAGGCTGTTGACCCTCATTTCATACTTTTCCTGCATCCTTCTCATTTCTCTTTCCAATTTTTCCTCCACTTCTCTTATTTGATTTTTAAAGTCCTTCTTAAGGTCCTCTATGGCCTGCAACCCGCTCATGTTTTCCCCTGGGGCTTTTGGAGCATGATTTCTGAGCTCACAGTCCTTTTCCTGCTCTATGCCCCCCAAATAGGAGTCTAGGGTTGCATTTTTCTGTTTCCTTTGCCTTGGCATGTTGCTACTTAATTACTTGACTTTTGGGCTTGTTGCCACACTATGGCTTTGCCGACAGATAGGGAAATTTTTGTCCCGAACGTGTGGGAGGGCAACTTCTGCTTCTGGCAAGCTTTAAAGCCACCCACGACTTCCACCCCAGATCACAATCCAGATCCAGGGAGGTTATAGCAAGAGCGATTACCCCCCAAGACTGATCGCTGGATCTCCCTACAGTTTGCAGGCCAGGAGCTGGAGCTGCCTCTGAAAACTACAAAATGGCATGTCTCCTCAGCGGCTTCTAGCCCCCAGGGGAGGAAGCCGACGCATTCCCCAAATATTGGTCCCAAAGTCCATAGGGCACTAACCTCTCACTTTGTCCTAGGCATGTCTATGTAGATAATTCTGGAGTCGCCACAGCTGCTGGTGTTCTGGGGTTCCTCCAGCCGGTTGCTGGCCCTGCCACCCTGGGGCTAAAACCTCGGCTCAGGTGGACCTGGGCTCAGCTCAGCTCAGCTGGGCTCGGCTCCCCACACTCTGCGTGCTGCGCGCTGCCGGCTCCCAGACCACTGCACTGGTCCTTCCTGCAGGGCTGCTGGGCTGTCCTCAGCGGGAGGTTAGCTTCTCTGTGTCATTCTGTGGGTCCTGGGGCTCCAGAAGTTGTTCAGAGTTCCTTTTTACATAGTTTGGAGGGAATCTGGGGGCAGAGTGGCTTGGATGAGATGTTTCTACTCTGCCATCTTGGCTCCGCCCCCCTTTGCTTATTTATTAAATAGGCTAATTAGGTAGTACTATTATTTTTATTATATTGGCCTAGTCAATTTTCTTTTTTGGAGTGGGGAAGGCAGGGCAATTGGGGTCGAGTGACTTGCCCAAGGTCACACTACTAGTAAGTGTGAAGTACCTAATGGCAGATTTGAACTCAGATCTTCCTGCCTCCAGGGCTGGTGCCCTATTCATTGCACTACCTAGTCAACTCTTGACCAACTATTTAATGTCTTTATTTTCATAAAGCATTTTGTAGTTGTATTCATATAATTTTTCTGTGTCTTGGCAAGTATGCCCTCAAATAATTTATATTTTCTGTAGTTATTTGGTGTCAATATACAGAAGTGCTAATGATTCATGTGGGTTCATTTTATAGCTTGCAACTTTACTAAATTATTTCAATTAATTTTTTAGTTGATTCTCTAGGATCTCATCATATCATCTGCCAAAAGAACAGTAGTTTTGTTTCTTCTTTGCCTATGCTTATTCCTTCCATTTCTTTTCCTGTCTTACCACAATAACTAGGATTCCTACTACTTTATTGAACAGTAATGAAGATAATAATGGACATCTTTGCTTTTCCTTCTAATCTTACTGTAAAAGCCTTCTATTTATGCCCACTATTGATAATGATAGCTTTAAGTTTTATCTTTTTGTTTGTTCATTTTTTTCAATCAACAAAAACCTTTCTCCTGTTCCTCCCACAAACTCCCTTATAGTCAAGCAAACACTTATAGTCAAACAAAACACATTATCCCACTGGCTATGTCCAGAGGAAAAACAAAAAGGTCATTACCTGTCAAGAGGTGGGCATGTTTCTTTATGGATGCTCTGGCATCATGTTTGGTCACTGTGTTGATCAGAGTTCCTTAAACTTTAAAAGTCATCTTTACAACACTGCTGTTCCATAACCCTTTTTACTCTCTTAATTCTGTTCCTTCATTCTGCATCAATGCATATCAGTTTCCCCAGGTTTCTCTATAACTATCTCCTTCATCATTTCTTCTAGTACAATGGTATTCCGTCTTTGTGTATCATAATGCCATTTTCCTGACTCATGGGCACTCCCTCAGTTTTCAATTTATTATTACCACAAGAAGAGCTGCTATGAACACTTTGTACATGCTTAGTTTGATTTGCTTAGGACCATTCCCTCCTTTTTTCGACTTTCCTTTTCATTCCCCTCTTTTATTTCTCCCCTTTTTCTTATGTTTCTCTATTGAGTGGAATGTATTTCTTTACCCAACTATGGGTATAAATTCTTCCTTCCTATGATCATTTCAGATGAGTGAGCCTCAAGTGTTGTTTACTATCCCTGTCCCCCAATCCTTCATTTTTGTTCGTATACACTTTTGTTTGTGCACCCTGATGAAGTGACATTATTTCCCCCATCTTTTCTTTCCCTTCCCTCCACACCCACCCTAGTATATTCTTCTTCCTCTGATAGAAGCATTTTCTACCACCATTTCCTCCAAAACAAATTAGGCCAATCCACCTTTCCCTTGACAGGGATTAGTTTTCCCTAAAAGGAGATGAAGCAGTCATGGAACTGGATTGGCTTATTTCCCTGACTCAGCTTCCTGGTTAACTTAGGGACCTACGTATGCATGGCAGGGGTCCCTGCAACTTGGTGTATTTCAAAAGACAATTCAAGTGACCATGTCCAATTCAAGTCACATGCCCTTCACCATACCTTGCCCCAATGAACAATATGGAGACAGAGGGGAAAGGAGTGTCCAAAGAAGTTAACTGACACTACTTCCTTACTGCATAGGGGCAATTTACTGTGTCAGGGCAAAGTAAACCATTTGTAAACTGTTCAACAATTTGTGAGGGTTTCTTTTCATCCTAACATCAAACCTGAACTAAGAGTATTGGTATTAGAACCACCTTCAAAATCTGACTTAGTTACAGCAAGACAGGATATGATGAATTTGGGGGTCACATCATGACTGAGTTGAGGAAGAAGTGCTGCAAATTTGGAGGGTATGGTGATCAGATGGTAGGACAATGCATAACTCCCAGTGGCAAGAGCCTTCCTGATCATGTAGTGCTCTTATGGAATTGGAAGCAGGCTCCTGCTCAGGCAGAGGAATGAGCTCAGTGGGTCTTAGAAGAGTTAACAAAGGAGAGTAAACAAAGCAACAAATTCAGCATTTCCTGCTTGTTGTTAACTGTTCTGCATAAGTTGAATTGTCAGTACAAAAAAACTTAAGTAAACTGGGCCAGCATATTCAGCTACTAGAGACAGTGCTCTCAGCTTCCAGGGAATGTGCAATGAAAGCTGAGGGGCAGCTAATGGAGCTGGGAGGGCATGCAAGTAAAAGGATGTTTCTGATGGGGCTGGAGATGGTTTCTGAAGGGCTCCAGTCAGCAACTCACTTTTTGTTTCTGCTGAGATCAAAGCAAGATGGGAAGAAAATGAGATATTTAGGAACCCTCGATAGTACCAAGAAAACTCCAGGCATATCAACACTGCTCCTGAGGATAATTCCCAGCTCTGAAGAAACAGAGAACATACCTTCTCCACTAAGAAACGATTATTTGTAGGAGTTCAAACAGAAAATTAAGTCAATGAAGAGATGGCTGCTGAGGGTACGGTCTAAAGGAGTCAATGTTGACAGTTTCTCTGATCTCCACTGTTTATACTTCCATAGGCCAGGAGAGTTCTCTGAGAATGCACTTTAACAATCAAGTAAACTTATTAAGAGCCTCTAGACGAGAAAATTTACTTAGTCCCTTTTTTAGGTGGCTAAAATGGGGATTTATTTCCATATGGCCATATATTTTCCACTGTCATCAATGATCACTCCTACACCCCATGGATTACTGCAAGGGAAGAGGTAAAGATTCAAAAAGAAATGGGTTTGACAGATTTTTATGTGTTCTTTTCCCATGAACTGCCACCCTTTATGCCCTGTCAGTCTTGGGGCGATTAGATTCCACCTTCATCATGAGCCCCAAAGAATGGCTTCAGGCATTCGTTATGGGTCTTCTTGGCCACACAATTTTACACAGGAAGTTGGGACAGCTGTGGCTTGGGCAAAAACTACTGTCAATGCAAATGGGCAATCTGGGAATTGGGGGAAGAGTCTCAGAATTCACCACCCTCTTAAGTGTGAGAGGGCAATGATCCCTTATCCCAAACAGAGCTTTGTGTGTGGACTCTGAAACATGACGTTGATAAGAAAATAACTGATAGACTCTTGCTGGGGGCATTAGAAAAACTGTACAGGAAAATGCAGCACCATGACTTTCCAGGCCCATCCAAATCTGAGATATTCTATAAAGTCACAATCTCATTTGGTATTTAGGGGAAACCAGAGGGCAGACCATGGAGGGAAGGGGTATTATGGACTTAGTTGAATTCCCTTTCAAAAAACTCAAGGCATTTTACCAAGCAGGGTCACATGGAAACTATTAAAAGCTACCTAAACCACCCAATGTTATTACCATTACTGTATTCCTCAGAAGGTGAAAGATATATCTTCATAATGACAGAGATGAAGCTGAAGCACTACATTATGTCAGCTCCCTTCACAATAAATCTGTGTTACTTTTGAAGAAGGCAGATGGAAAATGGAAGCTTACAGTAGATTAGAGGGATGAACAAAGTTGTCACTCTCATCACTACAGTTCATTTCTGACCTCATTAAGGTTATAACCGTGTCAATGTTTTCCTCTGTTTCTGTGACTGAAATTAGTCAGGAGTAGTTTGCTCTCACATGGGAAGGAGTCCCATATACTTTCATCGTCCTTTCACAGAACTACTTGAATTCTCCCTCAAACTGCCAAATTATGGTAAGCAGAGACCTAAAAGAGGCCTTCCTTCCTGAGGACATTAATGTATACTATTATATTGATGTGGCATATTATTGACCAGGTCACAGTAACAGAAGCCCTAGATCAGATGGTGTCCCATATGAAGGACAAAGGATCAGTAATCAATCCTAAGAATATCTGGGATACAGCCCAAACAGTTTGGGGAAATAAAGTGGCTAGGGAAAACCCAGAGGAGTCTAAGCACAATAAGCACTGACACTTGCCCTCCCCACAGTCTAAGAAGGAAGGTTAGAAATATTGTACTCTTCAGGTTTTGAAAAATCCACACTTTCCACTTGGGTATCCTGATGGTTATTCTACCTTCTTCAAGTGGCTATATCATGAAAGGTCTAAAGCAGTGTTCAGAAGTCAGTTTCTTCCCTTGGGTCCTTACATCCCTGAAAAATTCATGATTTGTCTGTCTATAAAGATCAGGTTGAACGAAGCCTTTTTTTTTTTTTTTTTTTGGCAAGCACCAAAAGGTATCTAGAATAAGCAGTTGTTAGGCACCTAGAGTTCCAAGCTCTCTAAAGCACTCAATCATTATGCCACCTGTGAAGATTCTATTATTGTGCCCTAGTTGCTATTGAACAGGTTATGGGGAAAGTTGCCTTTGCCTAGAGTTGTCTTTTATGAGCTGGGTGGTAAAACATGGTCCTTCTAACAAGATAAACAGAATAGAGGCTTCTATTGCCCAGTGAAAATGGTATTCAATGCTTGCCTGGAGCCCTCTGGTGTTACTCTTCATTCACAAAGAGGTGCTAACTATCCTAGAGACTGAAGTCCCCAATCCAGATCCTAGAACCCTGCCTCCTCTGGTCCAATGGGCTTCCACCTATAAGGACCTGGCTCCTAAGGAATACCATTTTTCCTGGTATACTGATGATTCCATCTACTATGAGAGAGGCATAAACAACTGGACTTCACTAATCTGATAACAGCAAATATTCTGGGGAATGTGGGTACACCCAGGGATTCTCAGTGGAATTAGCTATAGGCTGCATGGATAGTATGTGAGACTGAGGGATGGGGCATAGATCTTTACTTAAACCAATTTCTAGGTGGTGGCCATGAAGCTAGTCAAATGATTTGGGGCCTGGAGAGCATAGAACTGGATAATCAAATTCTAGTCAGAACCAATGGAGCAATTTAGCAGATTCCCTCCCCCCTCAGCAAACAGTTGTTTGTGGGGTATATGACCATTCATTAAGAGACATAATAAGCTAAACAATCATTCTGGGGTTATTACTAGAACAGCAGAGGCTGGGGAGTGGGTTCATTGCCAATATGGTCATTTCTGGTAATTTTTAAAGTAAAAGCAAATTATTTGTATCCAATTGGAGTCTTTGGACCAAAGAACTTGTCTAACCCAAGTGGTCCTCAACTTATCCCCAAATGGTAAAAGGACATTTTCCTATCTCAGGGCAACAGGTTTGCCCCACTAGTGAAAATCTACATTGTTGTATTCCTTATCGTCTAGATGGCTTCTGACCTCTAAGAAACCATGTCTATGATAAATAAATGATGTCCTAAAAAGGGGAAGCCCTTTCCAGGGCTGTTTCAGTAGTTTCTCAAATGTAGGCTCCAGATTTACTTGATATGGACTTCTTTTGATATAAGTCCAGCTCACCTTCTCCAGTCCTTGCCCTGAGAGGTTTCCTATACTTTAAGAAATAGGTCATGTCCCCCATTGGCAGGCTTCCGTTCCACTAGAATTATTGGGACAACTCCTTCCTAGAAAGGGTTTAAGAGACCAAGGGGTGGTAAAGATGAGAGGTGTCTAACTCTGTAATAGCACTGAGGAGGTGAAACTTGCTACATAAATATCGTGGGTGTATATTCACTTAGAAGAAAAAGCACTCCTTAACTGACTTGGAATTTCTGAGTCCCTGGATGTGAGTGAGGGAGAATCCTTATTTAGTCCCTGAGAAAGAAGGAGGTAGCCCATCTACAGAGGCTTCTAAGGGGAAAAGACTCCTCATCCTTTCCCTGATGTAGCTCTGAGGGGGAGGTTTTGGTTAGAGGATACTGAATGTACATATACATTCCTATATGTACAACTTAGACTCTAAGATAGGTTGCATAAAGAAGAATTATGACTTATTTACTATATATGACTGATATGTGATTAATTCCCTGTCCCCCTCCCCCAACCAGCTACTTTCTAAGTGCAGTCCTTTCTTTTTTTTTTAAATTTATTTTTTGTTTTTACCATTCACTTTCTTAAGTTTTAAATTTTCTCCCCCTCCCTTCATTCCTCCTCTCCTGAAGACATCATGCAATCCAATATAGGCTCTACACATACATTACCATTTAACATACTTTCACATTAGTCATGTTGTATAGAAGGACTAGAATAGGAGAAACCACGAGAAAGAAAACAAAATAGTCTGTTTTGCTCTGTATTCAGACTCCACAGTTCTTTTTCTGAAAGTGGATGGCATTTTCCATCATGAACCCTTTGGAATTGTTTTAGGTACTCGTATTGCTGAGAAGGGCTAAGTCCATCAAAGTCAGTCATTGCACACTGTGGCTGTTACTGTGTAGAGTGGTCTCCCAGTTCTGCTCATTTCGTTCAGCATCAGTTCATATTAAGTCTTTCCAGGTTTTTCTGAAGTCTGCCTGTTCATCATTTCTCACAGTACAATTGTATTCCATTACATTTACATACTACAACTTGTTCAGTCATTACCCAATTGATGGGCATCCCTTCAATTTCCAGTTCCTGGCTACCACAAAAAGATCTGCTGTAATTATTTCTGTACATGTGGGTCCTTTTCCCATTTTTATGATCTCTTTGGGATACAGCCTTTTAGATGTGGCCAAAGGGTATGCATGTTTTTATAGCCCTTTGGGTATAGTTCCAAATTGCTCTCCAGAATGGTTGGATCAGCTCACAACTCCACCAATAATGAATTAGTTTTCCAACATTCCCACATCTTCATCAACATTTGTGATGAAGAATTCATTACTGTAGCAGAAATATCTGATGTTCCTCAAGCTATTCTTGCTTGTTGTTAGCTCTTCACCTCAAAGAAGAAATCTGCCTCTACTGGAGGTGTTATCTGTACTGTCAATTTTTATGTGCCTGGTTTTGCTCTGATTCATCATTACTACCTTGTATTAGGAAACTTACCACGAATTGCAAAGATCTGGTATCACCCACCACATGGAGTACCATTGAGACTTGAAACTTGGTCCTTCTGAAGGAGGGAGGAAAAACCTAGAACCTCTAGCTTAACCTTTAATTTTTTCCCTTTTCTTATGCCTCATTATGGTGACTCTCAGAGGGTGAGCGGGAGAGGGGTGGGTTGTAATTTTATTTTCTTATTGTGTTGTTGTTGTTGACAGTTGCTTTGTTTGTCCCTTCTCTGTTCTCCCTTTCCCCCTCAGTATTGCCCTTCCAGAAAAATCCCAGTTAAAAAAAAAAAAATTCCAGTAAAAGCTTTAAAAGAATTAAAATGGTAGAAGACCCTCTAGAAGATTCTTAGGACCATACCACTAAAGGATGGTATTAAATACGACTAATATCTAATAGCATTTCTTCATAACATAGGTTAGGCCTACCCTTCCTCCTTCCTTCCTGCAGCAGGGATTAGTTTTCCCTAAAACAGAAAGCTTTCCCAGGGCTGACAGGCTCACTGTGACCTCTCAAACCTCTCCAAAATGGGAATTATGTCAAGAGATTAAGCACTTTCAGCTGTCTCCATGGTCTAGACTCTAAGACAATAAGGTTTCTTGCAAGGTAACAACCTGACAAACTAGGAGAGATAGCTAATTTCACTCAGCATAACCTAGTCCCCACCAATCACCAGGCCTTGATTGGGCTGCACAAGCCAATTTACAGGATTACAAAAGAATTAAACTTCCTACCCACTTCTACCCTTTCCCTCCCCTACCCCAGTCACTGGAAAACAAAAAGCTTTCTCTGTAGTAAGACAGCACTCTGAGGAATAGGGAACCAAATTACTATGCAGTAGTACATAGCTCCACCACAAAGATAAGCACTATCCTATACAGGAATCAATATTTCCAAGAGAGGTACAAAAGAAAAAAAAATAGGATAAGATCATAGGCAATACCACAGATACTGTTTAGAAGAGAGAATTCAAAATAGTTACCTTAGAAACTTTAATTCATGAAGAAATTACAAATTAAACAAGAACCAAATATGAATAGGAGCCACCGGAAAAAAAAAAAAAAGAAAAGAAAAAGAAAAAAGAAGAAATGTCTAGAATAGGTAGAGAAAGAAGAAAATAATGAAGAGAAGAAAAAAATTCTTTTAAGAAAAAAGTGCAGAAAAATTAAATAATCTAAAGAGAAATTTTACTTGACTTTTTAACTGAGATAAAAAGAAAAAATAAAAAGGAATGAATAAGTTAAGCAAAATTCTAAAACTAGGGAAAGGAAGTATGGGGGAGGAGGAAAGGGGCAATAAGGGAAAAGGGAGGTCCTAGGAATATGGTTGCTTTAAAAGAGATCAAGCTAAAATAACTGAAAAGAAGTACTGTCTTTAGAAAGGAATAGAGAAAGAATCCTAAAAACAAAAACAAATTCTAGCCAATATTAGGGGCAAATGGAAGAATATATAAAATACATAAATCTGGATGAATTAAACAATTTAGTAAAATGAAAAAGTGACAAACTGGATTAGAAAATATAATCCTACAATGCTTTGGTTATAAAAACATATGTAAGAAACAAAGACATACAAAGAATATAAATTAGGGGCTTGCAAAAATTTATTATGAATCAGGTGAACACAAAAAAAACCAGGTGTTGCAACATGCTATCAGACAAAACAAAAATAAACATAAAAAACATAAAAAGGGAAAAACCAGCCACATTATGCTGAAAGGAACCCACAGATTACAATCGAATATCAATATTAAACTTATATACTACAAATACCTTGACATCTCAATTCAGGAAAATTTAACTTAATTACAATTACTATTTTTTTTAATAAGCAATTGGGGTTAAGTAACTTGCTCAAGGTTACAAGGCTAGTCATTATTTATGTGTGGGTGCTCATTTTCTGAGGCCAGATTCGATCTCGGGTCATCCAAACTCCGAGGCCGGTGCTCTTACTCAGTACCCCACCTAGCCGCCCCCCTGAATTACAATTACAATGACAGGCAGCAATCCACTAGTGGAAGAACCTTTTAATACCCCTCTTCTCAGTTGTGGATAAGTCAAACAGAAAGATAAACAAAAGGGGAAGTATAGAATCGCACAAATTGTACAACTGTTGGGAGTTAATAAATATGGAATTGTAGTATAGCATATTACAAATATAGAAGTATAGAACTGTACAGTTGGAGAAACTAAAAGCTAAGCTAAAATAATTATGATATCTTTCTAAGTGGGACTGCTAAAGAATAAACATACTTTTAAGCATGCCATGGAAGTTTCACAAAAACTAACCATGTATTAGGCCACAGGAGTATTGCAGACAGAGGTCAAAAAAGCAGAAATAATAAACATATCCTTTACAGACCATAATGCAATAAAACTAGTAATCAGTCGAGGGAGCAAAAACAAAAGACAAAAACCCAAAGGGAGACAACAATGAAATCCTAAATAATGAGTAGGCAAAAAGAACAAATCATAGAAACAATTAATAATTAAGTGAAACAAAATGATAATGATGAAACAATATACCAAAATCTCTGGGATGCAGCTAACACAGTTCTCAGGGGAAAAACTATATCCCTAAAGTATACATTAACAAAATGGAAAGAAAAGAATAACAAATTGAATATGCATTTTAAAAACTAGAAAGCCAACAGATAAACCTAAAATAAACACAAGAGATAATAAAAAAATTAGAGAAACAGATAAACTAAAGCCAAAAAAGTTATAAATAATAAATAAAACTAAAAGCTGAGAATGGACCTGTGATTTCATGAGCACAGGGAACTACCAAGGAAGGAAACTACCTCTAACAATGCAGGTCAACATTTTCTCTGTAAGTAAAAGTCTGTGGTACTAAGAAGTTAAGAGACTTGTCCAGAGTCATACAGCTAGTACTGTGTCAGAGATAGAACTTGGACCTAGGTCCTCCTGCCTTTGAGATCAGTTCTCTATTTATTATGGAAAGGCACATTTCTGGGGGTCTGCTGGGGGAAAATTACTTTACTGCTTCAGGACAGCCATTAATAGCCATTTCTTGAGCAAGAAATTGACGGATTTAGATCAGGAAAGAAATGTAAAGGTCATCTCATCTATCGCCCTCTTACAGAGGCCAATTGGACTTCCCTACAGCCATATAAGTAATAATTGGCAAAGTCAGAATACTCCACATACTCCAAATTCAGTGCAACACTGTCTGCCTAAAAGCTGTATTTAAAAAAAAAAAAGGCAGTCAAACATTTATTAAGTACCTATCTTGTGCTAGGCACAATGTTAGGTTCTAGAGATTCAACAGAAAGGCAAAACAAACCAAAAACTTAAGTTTCAGTTCTCAAGTAGCTTATGGTATAATGGGGGGAGACAACATGCAAACAAAATATATACAGGATAAATTAGAAATAATAAACAGATTATCCAATGGTCTTACAATACAATAGTGTGTCAGATGGTTTAAAGTTCATAGCAGATTGATTATAGGGGGAGTCAAAGAGGAAGCATTTAATAAATGCTTGATGTTCAAGTCAGTGTTGATTGATGAATTTGATAGAAGAGTCAAAGAAGACTCCAATGTTTCTTGCCTAAGAAAATGGTAGTTGAGAGAACCTGGAAAGAAAATATAATGAGCCATATTGAGTTTGAGGTGATAAATCTCAAATCTACCACTCTAGTTTGCAGGCAGCTAGAAAGAGGACTAGAATGAAAAAGATAGGTCAGAGCTGAATTATAAGATCACCCAAAAAGTCACTACAGAAAGAGAACAATGTATGGTCAAGGAACGAACCCTTGGGAAAACTCAGATTTAGAAGTCAGAAAGAGAAGAAGAGCCAGCAAAGGGGAAAGAAAAAAGTACAAAGGTAAAATAATCAAACAATAAAAAGTACCACCTCTTATTAATAAAGAGAAAATTTCAAGAAGTTGACTGTGTCATAGAGAAGTTAAGGAGGAAGAGAAGAGTACTATGGAAAAACCCATTTGATTGGCAGGAGTGGAAACCAGCATATAAGAACCAGAGCACAAATTAGACTGCAGAAGGGAACAGAAAGTATATGCAGGAGGTTATGTAAACCTCACAGAAGAAAGTGCTGACAATAAGAAAGGAACTGATAACTAATTAGATCCCAATGTTAGGTGAAAATAATTTTTTTTAAGAAAATAAACATGTAAATTTCAATGACTAGAATTTGTAGCCTGGAATACATTTATAGGCCTATCCAAAAAATTTAATTTATTGCTCCTATGACATTCTACAAAATCTATTCTAACACCGTGAGATTTTACATAGCAAGGAGCTAACATCTATCCACAGCAATAAACAGAAGAAACATTAGTCTTCTCCCATTCCCAAACTATCCTCTTTGTCAGTACAACCACTAGAACAGGCCTATGCTGCACAATTTGGATTGTGCTTTCCCTTTCTTTGTATCCCCAGTAGTGTATGGTATATAATATAGTAGGTACTTAACAAATTCATACTGATTGTGGATTATGAGGCGCTCTTCATGCCTAGTTCTTTGTTAAAACTCCCTATATAGTTCAGTCCAAAGGGACTCTGCGCCATTTGATTAGAGTGCAAAACCTTTGCACAGCTGCATATTTAGAACCATCCCACTCACTGTGTGCTGCTGTAGGACTATAGGAAAAGACGGCCACACACTGACTTGTTCCCCACTGGCATCTGTTCTCTTCCTCCCTTTCTGAGTAGTGATAAGTTTTTAGAGCTACTCCATGTGTGAGGCTGCCTCTCTTTATCTGAATTCCGCTGCACTACAATTTAAAGTTCTTTATAGTCCCTAGAATGCCACTGTGTGAATAAATAGAAAAATCATTAAATAATAACCTAGCAGCTTAAAAGAAATGATATACCACCCACTTTTTTTCAAGAAGAAATTCTTTCAAAGTTTAATCTACATAGCATATGTAACTTATTTCAGGTGTTCAAAGCCTGACACTATTTGAGGAATATAATTCTCAAAGTATCTTAATATACATTAATGTGGCATTTCACATGTAGGAAATTAATATTAGGATGTCACTATTTAAAAATATATTTAAAGTTTATTTCTCCCACTACCATAACTTTCATTTAATAAATATATCAATAACTCATAATTTCTATATAAAATCTGAAGTACAGAACAAAGTTAAAAAGAATTTTATTCAAAAAGGGTAAAACAAACCTTTCTTCCAAATTAAAAAAACTGTAAAATGCTAAAAACAGGATCTAAATAAAATATCTACATTATCACTAAGCTGTAACAAGTTGCTATTACAATATAATAAAACTGAGCCCTGTAGAATTTCAATCAAATAGAATGTCAGGAAGTACATGTAAGAAAGTAAAACTTCTAGGTATAAATGGAAATATCAATCACCAAACTCACATTTTTTTACACATGCAAATGTTCACATATCAACATATAATATTCTTTTAGAAAGAAAAGAAAGAATTCTCAAGGTCTTTTGTTGACCCATAATTTTTCATTTCTTAGAAGTTAGGAGTTTAAAATAAAAGGATTTTTCTAATAGTTTCTAAATGAATAAGAAAAATGCCTTCTCTGAGAGTTGTTAGTCAAACCTACTTTATGTATAGTAACTATTACTTCTAAACTTCTTAATCATTAACCATGACCTTCATAAAGTCTCTAAGTTTTAAATATGCAATCTGTAATAGCAAATAGAATACTGTTGCCAAGTGGAAAAATTTTAAGTGCTTCAATCAAAACAATAACAAATGTCAAGAATACTTAGAGAGTAATGACAAAGTAATCATGTGTTAATACTAACAAAAGCTTAAATTTCAAAGTGCCAAAAATGGAATAATGATTTAAAATATATACAGAAGATACTATTTCCCCATGATTTACTGAGGGGAAAAATGAAAAAAAGTATGGGAAAAGAAATTTCAAAATTCTGCTAAGGATATTTTAGTGTGAAAGACATATCTCTTTGTTTTAATATTATATTGTTCACTGTTAGGTGATTTTTTGCTAAGCCCTTTGCTTTGGCCTTAGTAAGAATGGCTATTTGCTAAGCTGAATCAAATCATTCTAGCCAAAACTAGAACATAAATACTACGTCCACATGTTATGAGAATCATTTCAGCAAAATAAATGAAAACAACACTAAATTAAATGGGATTTGTCATAAAATTGAGTCTAGTCTATAATCAAGAAAAACACCTTTTACTCAAATTTTAATGTAACTGGTAAATTATGTGATCATTAAAAAAGACATTTTTTTCCCCTCTATGTGTCTTATATTAACTATGGTCAAATAACTAGCCCTTCCCAATATGAGTTCTGTTACAATGACATTTTGAAAATTTATGTTCTCAACAGAATGATATAAATCCTGAAAGCTTTACCCAGATTTATGGAACCAATTAAGGGTTTTTGAGAAAGAAAATAATTTGCTACATTTAAAAGTTATCAATAACAGTCTTAAGATAATGCTTTAAGTAATTTCAATTTTTTTAAATTTGAAAATGTATAAAAGAAGTGCCATTCAATGTCAAATGAAGAAACAAATTTATTCCAGTTTTATTCAATTAAAAACACTGCCAACATACACTGTATTATCATTCACTATGATCTTCAAACATTAAAATTATTCTTTTTTGTTTTGTAAGATGGTGATTTTAGAGCAAGATCATGAATTACAAGGGCCCAGTCATAAGTCATTACTCCCACATTCAATTTTTGTAAGTCGTGCATCCAGTGGTCATGAACAGACATGACACTGCATCTAAAGATCTTTTTAAAGTGGCTTAAAATACTTAGCTTAAGTCCTTTATCAACATAAAATAGTATTTAGAAAACTTCAACAATACCTCAAGGTATGTTACCATAAGCTAAATGTCAATCAGTTGCATTTTTCTCTCCTAAAGGAATACGTTCCCATAACTGTAAAAGTTGTTCTCCAACCTGGGGCTCCAATTCCTATGTGGAAAAATAAGAAAAAGTAAATATAAAAGAAAGTAAGATATCTCTCATGGGCTAGATGTAAAAATAAGTGAAGCATAAGAAACTTCCAATTTCAAATACTTAAATGTCTACTATGTAAAGAACACTGTACTAGGTGCTGGAAGAACACAAATGTTTAAATGACTCACAGTTTCTTTAAGTCTTAGGGAGTTTACAATCCCCAACTGGAACAAGAGATTTAACCAAATGTAAATAAACCCAATACAAAATATTATCTAAAACATATGAAAGAAGTCCAGAGTGAAAAGACAAGATGGCTTTGGAAAAAAGGGGGAAACTTGAACAGGATTTTAAAGGATAGGTAGAATTTTAACAAAAATCAGGGGAGGGTGGGAGGGGATAGAATTCCAGGCAAAGGCAAGAGAAAAATTAAAAAGTATTGAGATGGAAAGCAAAGAGTATGTGATTTAGAATGACAAATAATTCAGTTTGCCTAGACCAGTGAGTATATGGAAAGAGCATGGTAGAAGATAAATATGCTAGAGAGGTTGGGTGACCAGATTGTGTATAACAGCCTCACATGTGTCAACCAAAAGTCATGACACCACAAGACATGAGTTGTGACTTGATTTATTACAAGAAAAAGGCATATGCATGTGGGAACTCCCTATGCCAAGTACAAAGGAGTCCACACTATAGGAAGAGCCTTGAGTATTTTTATGTGTTACAGTGAGAATGGGAGATTGCAGGAGGAGGAGGGGGAATAGGGGAAATTCCTGAGTGTCAAGTCATGAGAAAAGTGAAGCATGGCTGGGGCCTCTCCTGGGAACTGCCAAACTATGAAGGTAGGACAGTCTTGCTTATCTGAAAAAAAAGTCCCAGCTGCACAAATGGCTTATTAGTCTACGTTAGGCTGGCCAAAGCCAGGCTTGTAGCTGATTTTAATTCAAGGGCACTGAGAGGTTAATAGCATTCAGTCGCAAAAGATGACTGTTATGTTAGTTCATGAGGGCTTTATCTCTGGAAAATAGGGCAACTCAAGAAAATAAGTTCGGGGGGCCCCATCCCAAATGCTAGGGTAAAGAGTTTAGAGATGATACCCATAATAATACCTACCCCACAGGGTTGTTGTGAGGACACTGTATACATTTAAAGTATGAAAAGGGCTCTGTAAACCCTAAAGAACTATATAAGCATCAGCTATATAGTACTCATGTTTTGAAAATATGGTAGGTATTATATAATAGCTTCTGTTCAAAATTTCAAGATTCAAGAGGCTAACTTTCAGCATTAAGACTATAGAGTGGCCCTACAAAACCTACCATTTTAACTGAAAAGAGAAAAGGATTTCTTAAGAGCTGAAAACAACATAATAGGGAGATTCAATGAAGCTAAAGTTTTGTCCTATTATGTTAGATTGTATAATATTTTAAGAATTTTAATTTTTTAAGAACTATAATATTTAACTTAAGACAATTTTACTTATATCTAGAAAAAAAGATTTTTCACAAAATAATTATTTTAAAAATAACATTACTGAATAAAGATCTGAATATCTTCATATTGGTGAAAAGGAAGATTTCATGTTATGAGCTGCAAGGAGTTGACTTAGTTCATAGATGGCCTCAGATATTCTTTTCAGCTCCAGATTTTACATAGCGAAACTTTTTTCCTCCCTTTAATATTTAAGTCAGAAGACAGTTTTAAACTTTGCAAACCTTTAAAAATTTAATCACAAGTAGAGAACATCATATACAAAAGATTGGTCCATTAGTCCTTTTTCTAAAAAGTAAACAAATCTAGAAGACATCCATTTCCAGAGGAAACCATTCTACTGATTTGAAAATTATTATTAGATAAATATATAAGCTTTCAAATCTTATTTTTTTTTTTTGATTCTTCAGGAAAAAAAAATACTATTATATATCTGAGGAAAAATATTTTCTGGAACTTCAACAAAAAGAAAACATTAAAATCATAAAACACTAAGTTATTATATTCTAATGATTAAATTATATCAAAATTAAGTACTCCCATCTTTAAGAATTTGGTCAAAGGCTCATGCTTAGTCTCTAGAGTATCTCCTTGACAATACATATTCAAAGAAATCAAGAAGGTGGGAAAAAAAAGGCAGTGACTAATGAAAGATTTTATAATTTAACGAAACAAAGTTAAATTTGAAAAAAGTTCCAATTAGTAGTAATGAAGTTTGTGAAATTAATATAAGTCAATGGTATTTAACCTAATTCTCAGCTTTCCCATCTACAAAACATGAATAATGATACTTATAATAACCATCTCAAAAGCTCTTAGGACTCAATCCACTATTTCCTGTATGTAAGTGGTCAACATGATTTATATTCTAACCATTAATATTCCAAACAAAATACTGAATAATAGAGGGGGAAAAAGTGTTTTTCTATAATTTAAAAAAGCAACATATTTAACATACCTGTCCATCTCTGCTTATTTGTACTTTCTTATTGTCATTCCAAGGATTGAGTAAGTGGTGTGCAAACTGAAAAGGAAGACTTTCTTTCCGTATCCATTCCACTTTGAACACTCCTCCTAGACCTGCTGAGCCCCAATCCTGACTCTTTTCCCGTCCTATCTCTGAAGACATCCTAGAAAATCCCTGTAGTGAAATTTAGAGCAAAAAATTCAAGTTTCCAAATGTTTGCTTTAATATTTTAAAATGTAATTTTAGCATGTAAGACAACTACCAGGAAAATCTACAAAGACTTAGAGATATTAATTTGCTAACATGTCTACATTTTTTTTTTTTGGAAATAGATAGCAAGTATTATCAATCTTCTGATAATAACTCTAAATATCTTTTTTTTTTTTAAAAGATCAGACCTATGGTTTTGTCAAATTAGATCAGCACCTGTTCTACAACTTATAGCCTTAATCAGTTACTGAGAGGTTAAGGGTCAGAAGTGAGACTTAAACTCAGGTCTTCTTGGCTCTGGAACAGACAGACCACTATCTACTATATGGCAGTGCCTCTTTAGGGCAACAAACATTTATTAAGTACCTACTATGTGCCAGGCACTGGCGCCAAGCTTTTTAAAAACCTTTACTATCTATGTAGGTGTGTGTATGTGTGTGACAAACATATGTAACAGAAAATCAACAAATAATGCTAAAATAATGCAATTTTGTCTATATTCATTCCACATCAATCTTTACTGCTAAACCTCTTACCCTTTATTTCTAAAAATCTACATAAATAAGAATTTCATTATTTCATAAATTTCAATGTTTTAAGAAATGACTGTCCTCTTCCCTTGGAGAAAATTACTTCTTACTGTTTATTTCCTAGAAGCAGCATGGTGACATGGATAGAGAGTAAGGCTCAGGGAACAAGGAAGACCTAGATTCAAGTTCTACTTCTAACACATACTGGCTCCACAACCCTGTTAATTTCTAAGTACTCTAGGCAACCTGATAAGATTTATGTTGCAGAAAATACACTTAACTACAACAGTAAAGAAATTTCCTTATAAAGCAGTTCCACAATACCAATGAAACTACAGATTCTGTCTCTATCTATACATGAAGTAATTTTTTCTATCACAGGAAATAGGAACTTAATGGGTGATAACTTTTCAAGAGCTGATGATGCAGTTACCATGAAGGCAAAATTCTTGCTGGTTAGACTAGGCCCAGGTACTAGTTTAGAGTCGAGGAGGTCTAGTTTTACTGAAGGATGGAACCAGCTTTAACAATCCACTAGTCAATGTGTTTTAAAGCAAACTGAACATATCACACACACACACACACACACACACACACACACACACACACACACACCCCCCCATAACTCAGAGAGCCACAACTCCAGGATCCCAGAAACATAAAGTCATTCTCCTTGACCTCCTTAACTTCTTTCAAAAATGAGAGATGTCTGTAAGGTCAATACAACATGGTCTGAAGTCCCAGGGTCTAGGTAGTAAAGGGGAAGAGGCCCAAGGGGAGAAAAATCAAAAAAAGCCAAGCTGATTACAAAGTAGAAATGTAGCTCACTCCTCAGAGATCATGAAAGAAGCAAAGTTGGAATGAAGCAAAGAGCTATATATTGTTTTAAAGTGGTATGGAAAACTTGAAATTACGTTGCTAATTATGGTCCTTTCTGCTACCCATGGAGAACTGGAACTACAAACTAAGGTATTAGGATTTTCAAGAGATTAGGCACACAATATCATACTGCTCTTTAGTTGAAATAGCAGTTAAGTTCTGTGGTTGAGCAGTTTTATATACACCAGAGGGACAGGAAATTTTAACTAGAATATCATATTTGAAAATTTTATTGGAATCCTGACCACTTTCTATACTTCATCCCAAATTCCCTCCCCATCAGTGGCAGCTAGGTAGCACAATGGATATTGCTGGACTTAGGATCCAGAAGATCTGAGTTCAAATCCTGTCTCAGATACAAATCTTTTATATGCAAATATAATGTGCCTCAGTTTTCTCATATGTAAAATGAGAATAATAATAGCATCTACTTACAAGGTTGTTGTGAAGGTCAAAAGAGCTAACATTTACTTTGCAAACCTTAAAGCCTATATAAATATCGGGTATCAGAAATGAAGATTAATATAGTGTGAGGCACTATATGTAACAGAATACATATTAGACTAAAATTAGAATATAGCTCCTGGTTTTTACACTTTGTAGCTATGTGACTGCACAAATCACTAAATCTAATCCTTAGTTTCCCCATCTATAAAATGGGAATGCTTATGATAATTTGATATGATATGATAAATATGATAGAGTTGTTAAGATTTTTATTGTTCTATAGGTTAAAGAGTGTTTCTAAATGTGAACTATTATAATTATTCTTAAGGTAGTTTATATACATATATATGTACATATATATGTACACATATATATGTACAGACACACAGACATACTGACACATATACAGCCACATCATAAAGTTCATTTTATTAGATTCTTTTTTTCTCACACATAATGCTTTCAGACATGATACAAAAAGTAAACAAAGTTCCAATGTCTATTTAAGCGTTTACTAACTACAGAGCAGTGTGCTAGTTGACTGGAATAAAAAGAAATTAGACTTTTTTTTTAGAACTTGAGATAAATGCAAAGGACAGAGAGGTCAATGCAAACCAGTGATAAAAATAATTGGGTGGGGGGAGGGCCTGGGAGAATAAAAGATATTTCAAAGAGTGGAGATACTCCTGTGGCATAATCAGTAGTCATAAGCAAAAAAACAAAACAAAAAAACCAAAAAACTCAAAACCATTTAATTGTATCAGGATAACTTACCTGGAAATGTCCAGATCCTTGAACAGAAAATACCAAATAAACCATGCTGCTCTCCCAAAAGGCTCTATTTAATTTCCGTTCATTGCTAGGGGTTGTAGACCATATACCCTTCTGTTGAGAAATCTCAAGATTTCTCAGATTGCTACTTTTCATTATGAAGTATCGAATTGGCATATTTGGTCTTGGTGAAGGGGATTTTGAGCCCTGCAAAAGAGTATATAAATTCTTGAAAGGTAACATAAAATCCAGAGACTCATACATAAATGCTACGAAAAGGCAAATAAAAATAATCTAACAGAACACTTCTCAAAATGTGTTCTGTAGAATCCTAGTTTTCCATGAGAATATGTTGATATTAGTGTATTTCCCTCCAAAATGCTAAATATAAAATTATGTATCTATCCAAAATAATTAATACTTAATATAATTTTTCAGTATTAAAACAGGTTAAATTTTCTATTCTGATCCCACTTAATTCTGGGTAAATTCCATTACCTCAAATCTCCCCAATCCCATTTATAGGCCCTTGTAAAGAATAAAACCTCCAGGTATTATGAAGCCAAATTCATTTGGAGAAACTAACCTAACAAATATTTAAAAGTCAAATAATTCTAATGTGATGAAAATTATCTGCAATATGTAGTTAGTAGAACTAGAGTGCATTATTTTAGTGACTTCAAAAGATCTATTATGGAAAAAAGGAACCAATTAAGATTAAAGGACCTATTTGCCATTTATTAAAACAAATTAAAATACAATTTCTCAAGAATAAAAATACAAATTCTTTTTTCATTATTTAATTCTTGGAAATGTAGATTTATATGAAATGACAAAATCTGGGTAATCTTTAATTCAATATTTACAATATAATACATTTATATGTACATGTATATGTGTATACACACACAATACAGAAATTATCAAAGATATGAAGTTACCATGTAAGTGCTAGAAATCACTCATATAACTAACTCCTTAAAAAATTCTACTTTCAAACTTATCACTAAAGAATCTTACACATGGCAGGCACTTAACATGTGTGTTTAATTATGTTTGCTGAATTTCTTTCAGTCAAGTTTTTAAGATTCAACTCAAAGATTAAATATGGTTTTCAAACTATTCTTTGAAGTAATTATAAGCCATGTCACAAGAACTAAGATACTAATTTTCTGACCCAAAGGCAAATGTTTATGAATGAATAAAATAGAAAGTACATATGAAATTGTCTATTTTCATGCTCATAATGGCCTTAAAAGGTTGTAAATATAACATTAAAATAATGGCTAAACTCTGGTCATATTCACCTATTTTTAAGTTTATTGAAAAAGATACTCTACCTTTCCTGAGGATGGAGGAGGACTAGCACAAGGACTGGGGTAACTACTACTATCTGTAGATTTCACAGAAGATTGGTCAGATCGATCATCAGAGCTTCGTTTAGGGTGTAAGTTACCTCTATCTTTGTATTTCTGGGGTGGGTGGAATGCTGGAGATGGAGACTTCATCAAGACTCTTGGGAGAATGGGAAGGATAGAAAAGACAACTTGGTAAGTAACTTTATAAAAACAAAGTTAATTTAATTTCAATAAAAGCTTTTTAAAATGTGTGGTAAGGGTTTTAAAATTACATTTTATGGAATAGTAATTTATAGAGAAATTGCAATTCCTATATCAATATTTGGAGGTCAAAAATAGAAATCTGGATAATACATTTACTTTCATGTAAAAAGTTAATCAACTTCCCAAGAGCTAAAAAACTTTCATCAGTAAACCCTACATACAATCCTATTTAAAAATTCCTAACTGAGGGGTGGCTAGGTGGCCCAGTGAGTAAGAACACCGGCCTTGGAATTGGGACGACGTGGGATTGAATCTGGCCATAGAAAATGAGCACCTACACATAAATAATGACTAGCCGTGTAACCTTGAGCAAGTTACTTAACCCCAATTGCTTTAGAAAAAAAAATTCCTAACTGCTTTTTAGGAAACAATAGTGATGTCAATCATTTATAAATTTTAAAATCACTATTTTTATAAGAGATTTGTGATTTCATTGTCTCTTAGTGAAGAAACTCCCTTTTATCACTGTGGAACGAAATTGGTTTGCAATTAATTTATAGTCTTAGTTGCCTGGGACAATTGAGAGGCTATGACTTACCAGGCTGACATGGCCAGTAAGTGTCACAAGCAGCACTCAAAGTCAAGTACTCTGACCACTCCATGAGGATTCTCACGAATTTTTATATACCTATTTTATACCAAAGGATCTTTTAAACTTCGGTGGTTCAGATAAACATAGCATACATAACATTATGCTACTAGTCTTTTAAAAAAAAAAAATTAAAAAGTCTTAAGGGCTATGTACAACAGACAGAAACAGCACCACAAAAGGGATTAAGAATACTAAACTAATTAAGAATACTAAACTAATTGGGTTCTAGTTCCAGCTCTGTTACCAACTAGCTTCCTTTGGCCTCAATTTTTTCATACATAAAATGAGGGGATAATCTTTAGGTCCCGTCCAGCTCTAACACTCCATAATTCTCTATATACTGTGAATAAGATATTTTGCAACATCTTAACATTTTCTATCTTCAACATTTTGCAAACTTTACAAAATTCTTAAAAGATGTACAGATTTCAAGACAATCTCAACTAATGTATCCAAAGAAAGGTTCTTCATCTCACTGATCTAGAATTATTTCTAGGATGTTACTTGAAACATCATGACATATATGTAAATTGAGATATAAAATACATTAATAATGAAAACCAGGAAAAGGCCATAAAAGTTCTTTAGTACTTTTTTCACTCATTTTTTTCAATTACTTTTGATATAATAAACCATCTAGTTGTGAAACCTGCAAAATTTCACCACGTTTAAGAGATGAAGAACTGAATAAACGTGAAGCTAAATAAAATTGAAATAACGGTGCTGATATTAGGACATTGTGAGGTAGTTTAACTATCTTCTCTTACATGAAAAGAAGTTGTTGTGTTTGTCCTTCGTTTTTGAGGAGAACCATGTCATCAGGGAAATGATGACATAACTTGCAGTGGACTTTGATTTGGCTAAGGGAGGGCTGTGCAAAGTCACCAGCCTCACTTTCTCCTCCAGAGCCATCTGGTTCCAATGACCATCATATTCATCAGGATGACTGGAGATGACTCAGGATACAATGGGAGACCCTGCTCCTTTTAGGTTAAGGCCTCTTCAGATACTCATTTAGAGTGAGGTGCTTGTGTCCGTTACCACCAAGATTCTAGGGAGTTTGGGGCGGCTAGGTGGTGCAGTGAATAGAGCACCGGCCCTGGAGTCAGGAGGACCTGAGTTCAAGTCCATCCTCAGACACTTCACACATACACACAAACAAAACAAAACAAAACAAAACAAAAACAACTAGCCTGTGATCTTGGGCAAGTCACTTAACGCCAACTGCCCTCCAAAAAGCATAAATAAATAAATAAAATTCTAGGGAGTTCTAGATAGCTAGTGAGTTGATAATTCTATTAGCTACATAAAATTTTTATTATCTTGTCTTAAAAACTTTGCTATACATTCTTAAAATTCCTCAATGGGATAATGTCAGTGGTTATCCATACTTTTGTAATCTCAATACTGGATTACTGAAATAAAATTAGATACCCTTGAAAACAAGACACTTCAGAAGAATATGGTTTTACTTCTAAGTAGTACAAACCATAGGAAATTTGTAAGAAAGCTCCGTAAGCAACTCACAGCCCACCGATTCCTGAGTATGAACCAGTATTGCCTTTGAAACAAAACTTGTCAATATTTTTAGCCTTATTTATAGCAACTCATATTTATCCCTTTAATCAGAGAATTTATTAAATACCTACAACTTGCCAGGCACTGTGCTAGGTGCTGGGGTGTGTGCCATCATACCCAGAACCAAAAAGATCAGGACCTCAGTAATATTAATACAATTTATCAAACTTAAAGGATACATTACTCCTTTCATTTAATAATCAATAAAATTTTCAGAGATGAAGAAAGAATTGTTTGGGTGTGCAGGAAATAGCTGTACTGTCAAAACAAAACATAGCAATACATTTATCTTTTTTTAACTTGAGGCAAAGCCTAAAAGCACTCTCACTAGGGCTTGGATACCAGTCCTTGCTTGGAGCCAAGTAAGTGATCCATGAGCAGGACATCTTCTGAGCAAGCTTCATCCCCCAATGAGGCCTCACCTTATGATAATGACTGAACTGGCACTTTTTCTGAGTTTAATCTGGTCCCCAGGAATCCAGATATCTTCAATACTACTCCCAGTTATTCACTTACAATATATGGAAAGGAAGCTCCTTGAGGGCAAGGACTATCTTTTTTTTTGTATCTGTATCCCCAGCACTTAGTATAGTACCTGGCACATAGTATGCACTCAATAAATGTTTTTTCATTTAAATACTATACCAATGCTACCTTTTATCCTATTCCTACCAACAGGTACGGAAGATTAGGAAATCTAAAGCTTCAGAGACCATTACCCATAACTAGCATTTTAGCATTACCCTTCATAATTATAATATCTTTTTTCCCCATCACTTCTCCTCTATTCTTTCTTTTTTTTTGGTTGGGTGAGGCAATTGGGATTAAGTGACTTGCCCAGGGTCACATAGCTAGTGTCAAGTGTCTGATCAGAGGCTGAATTTAAGCTCAGGTCCTTCTGACTCTATCCACTGTGCCACTAGTTGTCCTATATTCTTCCTTTTCATAGAAACTGGCAGCATTCTTCCATCCTTCTCTATTCTGCCATGCCACTATCCCTGCTCTGGCCTCACCACACTGTTTTCACAGCCAATTCTTTATTTGACTGATTCAGCTATAAACTGTCTTCTACCCTTGCCCCCTCATCCTATCACATTTCAAATTAAAATAATTCTTAACCCTATATTTCCCTCAACATACGAATTCTCTGGTGCTACTCCCAAGCTACTAAATGGCACTGGAAGAAATCACACTTACCATGTTGACTAGGACCAACTATAAATTTTGAATCTCATTTTATTTCCATATTAACATTCCATAGCAAGGCACTTAATAAATGCTTACTGATTAATTTATTCATATGTCATAATGTTTTCATTTCTTATTACATTTCAACTCCCTTTTAACAAACTACTCTTCTAGCTTAAAAACAATCTCGTTTTTGCTTGTTTCCAGCAAGAACCATCTATCTCAATGTGAGAGAAGGCACAGACATTAATCTGGCCATGAGTCTTGTAAGTAGGCCTTTACATTCTGGAAGCTTTCTTGATCTGATGTACTCAAACATCTAAACCCTTATGTACTGCATTTTTTAATAAGTGAAGTAACTCAAAAAATCTGGGGGGCCAAGAGGCTTGTGTTTAGCCCACTACTCAACCTGGATCTATTTGCCAAATCCATTATTTTAGTGACTGAAAGGAACATCTTTCCATATGACATTTTAAAAATACTTAGTAACCCTTCAGTATGTATGGCCTTGCTACTCTGGGCAGTTTTTTTTCCCTAACTGGTTTACATCATTCATTTCCACCAGATTTTGAGTTACAATTTTTCCCCCTACCCACCACCCCAGAATAGCAGTCCCACAGGATATCCCCTCATCCAATCTGCTCTCTCCCATACCCACTTCGACTTTTCCATTAGGGCAAGGTGAATCTCTGTGCCCCAATGCCTGCACATCTTATCTCCCAATTACATGGAAAATAGTATTATTAATAATAGTATTTATATATATTTGAAACATTTAATTTTAAAACTTCGAATTCCAGATCCATTCCATTCCTCCCTTGTCACCCATTCCCTCTGGGAAGATAAGCAATTCAGTATGTGTTGTACATGTATAGCTATGCAAAACATTACCATAGTAGATATACTGTAAAAGACTGGCTATATTTCCCTCCCACCCTTCCCACCCCCGACCTGGTCCATTCCCTACTTGATCCTGTCCCTCTTCAAAAGTAGATGCCTCCGACCTCCCCTACCCCCAGCATGCCTTCCCCTCCATCATCCCCTCTCTCATCCCTCTTCCCCCTACTCTCCTGCAGGGTGAGATATCCCATTTAGTATGTATGTCATTCTCTCCCTGAACCAGATTCAATGAGAATATGGTTTTGCCTTTTTGCCTTCCTGTTCTTCCCCTCCCCTGCAACCACTTCCCCTTGCCTCTTCTACATGAAATAGTTTACCCCACCCTGTCTCTCCTAGTCTGGGCAGTTTCAAGTACTCCTGAAGTAGGGTCAGAGATCTGGGACCCTTTGTCTTAAATGATATTATAAGGCTTTACAAATTCAGTATCAAACCATTTTCAAAAATCACTTCATAGGGCTGACCAAAGGAAGAGAATTTACTCTATAATTTTTCCTCCCAGTCTGGTCCTATGATTTCAATATGGGGAGTGAGAAAGCTCCTACCTGCTCAAAAATCTTTTCTGCCTCCATCTCATATAGGATAAAATATAAACTCTTTATGATGACATTTTTATCCCTTTGCAATCTACTTACCATTTTTCTAGTCTTATTTCAATTATTCTTTTCTATGACCTCTATGTTCTTGTCATTATCCAGGGTATTTTGCAATTTTCATTGGAAAACCTTGTGCTTTATATTTCCCAGGACGAGACACATCTGTATCTCCCCACGGCCTTCCAGTTCTGTGCATATGTAAAAGATGTTTCCCGTGACTGGGATTCTCTCTATCGTCACTCCCACTTCTCAGAAGTCTTCTCTTTTCCAGGCTTAGTTCTGATGCTAGCTCCTGTAGGAAACCTTCCCCATCTCCCTGGAAGTTAGCTTTCTTTCCTCTTTCAGTTGTGCTGTTATATCTACCTGTGTATATCTGCTGAACACTTCATTAAAATCTAAGATCCTTGAAGGGAGGCCTTTGTTACCTCCTGCCTGAGGTAATGACATAGTCACAGGCTGTCTCCCTTGCCCAGGAAATACTCTGTCCTCACCTTTACCTTGCGGGATCACTGGCTTCCTTTAAGGCTCAGCTCAAGTGCCATCTCCCACAAGACATCTTGATCCTACCTTGATGCCTATCCTGATCCCTCTGGTTATTATAGTCCCTATACCCACAAGAAAATTACTTTGAATTTATGAGGAAGGGGCTAGGATTTCAATAGAGCAATTATTTTATACTGATACTGTCACTGCTGTGTAAGTGCTTTGCTTAAACTTATGTTTTAATTTTGTCCTTGAATTCTGAGGGAAGAGGAAAACTGAAGGGTAGAGGATGGAAGAAAAGGGAAAACAGTAAAGAAGGAGAAGAGGATGGAAAGGGACAAATGTTACCGTGAATTTTTCTATATACAGAAATTTTCTTCATATAATTTCCTGAAGCTAATGTTAATCTTCATGAAAATCTAAAACAGTTACCTTTCTGCATTAGAAGAATCATCAGAGAATTCAGTATCTGCTGAACTTTTCCTGCTATTATTTGACCTCCAAGAAGATGCCAAAGGAAGTTCCTCTGAAGACATTGGTCTTGGTCTCTGGCCAATCCCCGATGGTTGCTGCAACCCTGCAGACTGTTCTTCTGTGCTTAAAACAGCTATAATTGCTCTTATAGTTGCTTCATCAACTTGAGACCAAGGCTTAGAAGGAGCTCTCATACGACGCAAAAATAAGCTATGCCATTTCTGTCTGAGTTGCAGCAATAAGCTGGCAGCCTGTAATTAATTTTTATTCAATTAGAATTCACATGGAAGCCAAGGATAAACCATTTGTTATTCCATTATTCAAGGCATTTTATAATTTTCATTGAATGAAACTTGTGCTTTATGTTTTCCTCAGAATTTTATCTTATTTTTTGGGGAAGGAGGGGGATTGGATTCTTTTTTTTCCTGGTTCTTCTACTAAAAAATATATTTAGTCTTTTGTTTTTCCCCAATTACATGTAAAAACAATTTTTACATTCATTTTTAAAAGTTTTGAGTTCTAAATACTCTCCCTCCCTCCGTGCCATGCTCATTGACCGGGCAAGCAATTGGATATACATAATTTGAGAGAAAAACTGTTGTCTCCTTCCCCGCCCCTGTCTAAGTCTCCCTCTCTCTCTAGATACCCAAGTAGAAAGAAGTTCTTAGATCAGAGAACTTAAAGATGGAAAAATTTTAAGATGGAAATCATCTACTTCAACTTAATTTTACAAATATTTGGAAACTGGGGTCTTAAAGAGGTAATATGAAACATGTAATACATGACAGGGGATTCAAACCCTAGGTTTTCTGACTTTAAATTCCATACTTATGTACCATTCTCTCTCTCTCTCTCTCTCTCTCTGAAGTTCAGTGTTCTATGAAGAACTATTTTCCAAAATTCTCTTAGGTTCACTGAAATATTACCTAACTTTTTTCTCTTAACATTGCCATCTTTATGGCCAAGAGCTTGATTTTTCTATCTAACCTTGGACTGAGCAAAAAACTCATTTGAAGATAGAGTCTACAGTGAGAATAACAACAGAAAAAGGTTTCTCCCCTAATATTCAGGGGAGAGAATTGATTAGAAAAATTACATAAACATGAAGTTGCCAAATAAGCTTATATAGTCTACTAAAAGAGAACTACCTCTGGATCCATTTTGAAATTTAGCCACTCATCCAGTTTCAATGCAGCCAAATTAGCAGTAGTTCTATCTTCCATTTCACTGTCACTGCTGTCATTAGGAACACCGTCCACTTTTTAAACAAAATATTAAAGAAGAAAAAATATACAAATTTTAGCATATATTTCAGGGCAGAAAAAAAAATCTTATAGATGTTTCTAAGGAATGTTCCCATGCTTACATAAATCTTCCTGACTTACTTAAATATTTATGGACAGATCTCTTCCAGCTTTCCCCGTCTCAAAAGCCAGCAAGGAGGAATGGGAAGGGAGGGGATAGAAGAAAAGCAAACCTCCTTCAGGAAAGCTCGAGTAGTCAAAGGAGATATTTGTATGTAAAGCATTCTGAAAACCTTAAAACACTACACAAATTCAACTATTATTATGATAGTCGAGAATGAACATATAAATCTTAAGATATTTCGAAACTACAGAAATCATGATAAAACTCTGTAATCTGTATTCACTGCTCACATATACTGTGCATTCATATATGTTCCCTCCAACCATGAAGATCACAAATTACTCACGTCTACCTATTCAAGTGACTCTTGTCTTCGTCTTCTTGCAAATTTGCCACAGCAAATAGTCTACCTGACATGGCCTTCCTCATTCCCTTATCACTAAGATGCCAGTGAAGCACCTGAGGTATCCACCAGTTATTACTTATATTTTCCAGATAACGAGTCCAATTTCTTTTTTGAGTCTTCCAGTCTTTGCCAACATGTTACTCTTGTTCTTCATTGTTGTCTTTATGTATTATAGTCTGTTTATACATACCATATTCTTTTCCATTGTCCTTTCAGTGATACTCATTTTTAATTCTTGAAAGACTGTAGTATTCTATGTCCCACAAGTCCAATATTGGTCACAAAGAGATGGGCTTTTGTATCTGGGATAAATTTGGGGTCACCAAAAGAGTTTTGCAATTTCCTAGTACACACTGATGAATAAGCACTATTTTCATGTCATAATCTGGGCAATATACCTCAAACATGTAGTTTTTCCTGAGTGGATGAAAAGACCAAACTCTTTTGAGTGATTATGGTTGTCCTTCAGGTGGCTATAAAATGTCTTCAGGCTTGACACAATCAGCATAATTTCATCTGCAAGTAAGAGTGGATGGACGTCCTTATCACCTCTAGGGAATCCACTTCAACTTGGATTTTGCATTAGAACTCTCCATAACTGTGGCAAACCTAACATTAACAATCAAAGGATTGGTAGGAGTGACATTTCATGCACATAGGATGGGCTAGTTTCTCCATAAAATTAATGACTCTTTATTCTGGATTGAATTGATTTTGGAGTCTGAAGCTCAATGCATTAACATAAATATAAAAGCCTAGTGAAAAAGGAGTTTACCACCAAGGCAAAAAACAAAGGCAGGAGCATTATGTACAATTAAATAAATGATGTACCCCTGTTAAATATTTTGCTTTCTATGATGCTGTTGTTGTCTCATTTCAATTATGTCCAACTCTTCATGACTCCATTTGTGGTTTTCTTGGCAAAGATACTGAAGTGGTTTGCCACCTACTTCTCTAGCTCATTTTATAGATGAGGAAAATGAGACAAACAGGGCTAAGTGACAGGCCCAGTTTCACCATTAGGTGCTATATCCTTGTTAAATATACTTTCCATCGGGGCAGCTAGGTGGCTCAGTGAGTAAAGCACCAACCCCGGAGTCAGGAGGACCTCAGACACTTAACACACACACAAAAAGCTAGCCATGTAACCTTGGGCAAGTTACTTAACCCCAATTACCCTCCAAAAGGCAAAAACGAACAAACAAACAAATAAATAAATATGCTTTCCAGACTACTGTTAAGTAAAATTAATTTTGCTAAATGGTCTATGAATATCCCATTTTGTTGTGATACCAACTCTGAATCACTGGACCTACATGAATCAGGTCAGGCCCAGAAATCTCAATACACAAATCATCAAAATGTCCTGTGATTTCATAAATTTAGGCATTCTTTCCAATGATGCAGATCACAATCCACACAGGCCAATTTTCATTTATGTCCTCCCCAAAGTTCTCCACAAGAGATCCACCCAATAGGCTTGAGGCCTGCCTTCCTCACTTTCTTTAGGCACTTCCAAAAGAACGGGTGGAACACTCTGGTCATCTATATATCACCCCCTGCTCTTAACATATAACCAGCCCATCTTCTTTTTCTTTAATGAAATCTTTTCTACCTGTTCTTCAGAATTCCTGCCTGCTCACATCTATTATGTACCTTTTCACTATATTCTCTGTGTTCATTTTTAATTCTTCAAGGAAGTGGTGCTCTGGGTCTTGCTGCCATACAAGCAACACTGGAAAAATATGTAAATTGAAAAGATGTGCCTTTGCTGTTACGAGAAGCTTTGGATCAGCAAAAATGTTCTGTATGGTCCTAAAAGTAATCCAGTCCACTCCTGTCTTTACTTTTAACTCTGACCACAGTCTATATGTATAATCTAACTCAAATATATATGCTGTTATATAAGCTCTAATGGGTGTCCACACTGAAATTTTTCAGTTGATGAATAGTGAAATCAGAACAACAGGCATTTTTCATCTGCTTGGCTTTTTTATGAGGATGGACAAGTCAAACTCTTAAGTGATTAGAGATCTCTTCCAGGAAGATCTACAATGACCTGGGGATGCAACTAGCACAATATCACCATCTAAAAAGGAACATCTAGGCAACTCTGCCATAGGGAATCCTTCTTCAACTTGTACTTCTGTGCTGGATTATCTTCCATCACAGTGAATACTTATGACAAGTTAAGTATCTCCCTATATTATACTGTGCCTGAACTTTATTATCAGAAGGTCATTTTGGCTGTTACATCTTCTAAAGGAATCCTGAATGATCTTTGCATTCAGGAGACAGGAGGTAAGATTCATCTTGCTGCAAAAGAGCCTATAAGGCAGCATTTTTTAAAAACAACTTTTTGTTGAAGATTTTTGTCTTTTTATTATATCATCAATATATATTATTTTATGATATGTTAGGATACATTTATTTTATGATTAATTATATCATAAAATTATATCATGTTATGATATATTATTTTGATATATTATCAATACTTATATCAATTATATCATCAATCCTTCCCCTCCCAGAGTCATCCTACATAACACATTTTTTAAAAAGAAAATATTATACTATTCACTGCACCACCTGGAGGATCTTATGAAGTTGTTCTTAGAACTTGGCTATACTATTTCATTCTAACCCCGAACAAAAGATAATACATAAAATGCTTTATTTAAAAGCGTTATAAAAATAGAATCTGTTGTTATTGTCTTTTAAGGCATTGTGAACAATTTTGACATATGTATGAGAAAGACCTTGTACAAAGGCAGTTTGTAAGGCTGCGGTTTGCATGCTACTTACTCAAATGATTCTTTTTTTATTTAATAGTCCACAAGCTAAGAACAATGAGATTTTATGTATATGTCTTTCAGTCAATTATATAGTAAAGATACCTACTGCGGAACACTGTTTAAGAAAACACATCCACTCCCTACCTATATCCACTCATCAAATATTCCCCTGATAGGAGTGTAGATTATTCTCATAAAATTGTTATATAGTTTGGAAAGTAGGCAAGTAAGTCAACATATTTTGAGCTTTCTTTTTCTTTTTTTATTATTTATAAAGTTCAAGATTTTTCCATGTCTTTAGTACCTTCTCTTCAAATAATTTGTGAATTTTATTTACTCAACACTCTCAAAACTGTATTACCTCCAGCATGGATACTATTTATGCACGTGTAATCTAATTTCTTTTATTTTTTTGCTTTTTGGAGGGGTAAGGTAGGGCAATTGGGGTTAAGTGACTTGCCCAAGGTCACATGGCTAGTTTTGTGTTAAGTATCTGAGGCTGGATTTGAACTTAAGTCCTCCTGACTCCGGGGCTGGTGCTCTACTCGCTGTGCCACCTAGCCGCCCCTACATGTAATCTAATTTCAGTGATATTTTCAAACTTGGGGCAGCCATATGGCTTAGTGGATATAGTGTTGGGCCTGGTATTAAGAAGGCTTAATTTTAAATCTTGCTTCAGACAGTTACTAGTTGTATGACCTTGGGAAAGTCACTTTTATCTTTGCCTTAATTCACTGGAGAAGGAAATGGCAAACACCACTCCAGTATCTTCGCCAAGAAAACTCCATAGACAATATTGTCCACAAGGTCACAAAGAGTCAGATATGAGGGGCGGCTAGGTGGCGCAGTGAATAGAGCGCCGGCCCTGCAATCAGAAGGACCTGAGTTCGGAGCCGGCCTCTGACACTTAATCCACACAAACAAAAACCTAGCCGTGTAACCTTGGGCAAGTTACTTAACCCCAATTACCCTAAAGGGGCGGCTAGGTGGTGCAGTGAGTAAGAGCGCTGGCCTCGGAGTTTGGATGACCCGAGATCAGATCCGGCCTCAGAAAATGAGCACCCACACATAAATAATGACTAGCTGTGTAACCTTGAGCAAGTTACTTAACCCCAATTGCTTTTAAAAAAAAAAAAGAGTCAGATATGACTGAACAACTGAAAAACAAATTTCTAAACTGGTTCCTTAATGGCATTTCTATCTATTCAATAAACACATCTAGGACTGTGATTTTAATCTAAGCATAGTGGTTCCGGCTCCACTGTTCTTCATGGTGAAAAGTTTATTATAAATTCTTTTCTCCATCTTTCTTCTGTTAAATTGTTCTTCCAGTTTTATTCCTAAATGCCCTCAGGATGACTACTTAATTCAATCTTTGCCAAGCTTTTCCCAAATTGGCTGAACTTTTCAGCTTTCCTCTATTTTATAAAGCAATAATGGCTGCCACCATTGATCTCCGTAAGATTTTGTATTTCTACCTGGTGCAGTTGCTCTTGAATTTATCTCTTTTTACTTGGCAAGTAAGCCAAGTGTTATCTTATTAAAGCAGTTTTAGGTTCTTTTGGTCTCTTTCCTTTCTTTTGGTCTCTCTTCAATGTCCTTGGCAATCAGTGAAACTCCTAAAGAAAACTACTAAACTCGGCACCAATGTACTTTTGTCCATCTATTTCCGATTTTTAACACTGAAAATTTATTCAAAAAGATTATGTTAAAGTTATTTAATGCATACCATAATTTTCTCACTTTCCTTTTCTTTTGGTTTTGCATTCACTTTGATCTTTGCTCTAATAAATTAGTGGTTTGATTATTTACTAGTAAACTAATTACTCCCACAGCTACACAGACAGCTAATTTAGGAATTACTCCCACATAAGCAATGAGTCTATTCAAATTTCCTGTTAACATAATCATTCTCATTTTTTTTTTTTTGGGGGGGTATGAGTCATTTAGTGCTCATCGTGCTCTCAACTTTCCAAATTTTTATTTTAAGAAAGCCTTCATGATATGGAGTCACAATTTAACTCTGAAAACCACAAGTTTTGGTCGCTCTTAGGTCATATTCCAGACCAATCCTTCCAATATATTTTTCACCACTGTCAGTGTCCCTATTTCCACCTTTGTACCAAAGTCAATAAGTATCAAAATACAGGTTTGATTTGGAAAGTTAGCAAATTCTTCATATAATTGTTTTATGACTTTGTCCTCAGAAACATACCCTGGTGTAGAAGTTAAAATTGTTTCCATGGTGGTCTTTTTGTGAATACTCATAATCACAACAGTATGAAATGATAAAGTCCATGAAGTGATGTTTCTTGTTGCCTTTGAATTCCTAATAAAAGTCATTCCATCAACTCCTTTATTTGCATTTTCATGTGACACTTTCTTCTTTTTCATGATTTTATTTACAATGAAAATGTTGTCATTGATATGATTCAGTTCTTCCAGTAGTATAGCTACTCCTTTGTCACTGGACAAAGATTTCATATTTAGAGGTAAATTAAAATTGAGAGATGGTCTAAAAGCTGTGTTAATTCTTAACATTCTCTGCTCATTCTTCCAGAATCTTGCCAATAGCCATACAGAAACTGAAGGAACAGGGGTCATTTTGTATTTTTCTTTATTTAGTTGGCTGCCCTATCCAGTGAATTTATCATCAAACAGACAAATCACCAGTGATGCTCCTCAGTTAGGTAGGTCTTCAGAAAGGTGACTTACTTTGTGGCTGGGATCACACTCAAAAGTCTTTCTACTATAGTATGACCTACCACCTGGGAATATATTTATCTCATGAGGAAACATAAATCTTTACACTGCACTTTACACATAATGATGGCTACTGTGTTTGATTTTTTTAAACTTCATAATATTATTGATTTAATAAGAACCTTTAATTATAACTACTGAGTTTTATTCAACTCAGCATACATTTACCTCTAAAAGATGAAGGTTCCTGAAGAGCATTACTTGCCAATCTAGCTGGTCCACAAAATATTGAAATAGTGACAGGTGTCACAGCTGAACAGCATCGGATATTGGCTATTCTATGTGCTCTGGTCATTTCATCATATATAAGCCAATCTGTGGGGAGAGCTTGAAGAGCTGCTGCTTGGCCATTGGCTGGAGGAATCTGTTAAAAAGTATAAAAAATTAAATTACATAAAATTATAAAAATATCTTTGGAAATAGACCAAGAAGTGGTATTACTGGTCAAAGGCATAGGTAGTTTAATAACTCTTTGGGCATAATTCCAGATTGCTCTCCAAAATGGTCAATTGTTTCACAATTCTGCCAACAATGAATTAGTGTCCCAATTTTTCCATATCCAGTCCAACATTTGTCATTTTCCCCTTCTACCACATTAGCCAATCTGGTAGGCATAAAATGATATCTCAAGGTTGTTTTAATCTGTATTTCTCTAATCAATGAGTTAGAGCATTTTTATATGACCAGAAATTGTTTTGATTACTTCACTTGAAAACTGCCTAGTCATAGGAAATGTTTATGGCAGCTCTCTCTGTGATGGAAAAAAAACTGGAAATTGCAGGCATGCACATCAGTTGGTGAATGGCTGAACAAGTTGTGGTATATGATTGTGATAGAATACTACTGCGCTATAAGAAATGATGAACTCAATGATTTTAGAAAAACATGAACTTACGTGAAATAATGAAGAACAAAATGAGCAGAACCAAGAAAACACTGCATATGGTAACAGCAATATTGTTTAAGAAGGACTTTAAGCAAGTTAAGTTTTTTGTTTATTATAAATACCAAATTAACTTTAAAGAACATATAAAGAAAGACACTGTCTGTATCCTGAGAAAAAACTGATAAATAGAAGTATATATAGAATAATTTTACATATATTTATATCTATTTGTGTCTAATGGTAGCTATCTCTAGGGAGGGGTTGGGGGAAAGAAAAGAAAAAAAGAAATTTACATGATAATTTTGTTGTATATTTGAAAGGAATAGCTAGTTGTGCATAACAGATTTGTAGTTTCATGTATAATCACCTTTTTTACTGTACTATGTTACAGAAATGCTTCTTTTATTTCATAAATTAAAAATAAAATTTTAAAAAATTATAAAAGTATTTTAATTGTTACTCCATTTACTTAAAATATTTCAAAATATGGATGTTTTCTCATGAAACACATATGTATACTAACATATACCCTATTACCAGAATTCTGAAATGTAGTATTTCAAGAGTTTAAAAAAATAATTTTTTTAAATTTTAAAACAATCACTCTAGTTCTATCATCCCTATGTCTCCATCAAATCTGCTTTTTCCTGGTATTTAATTTCAAATATTCAAATGTTTCATTTCCTAAAGAAGGCAAATAAACCAACTCTTGGCATTTTCAAATTCTTGAACTAAATTTTATTCTATTCATCCTTCATTCTAAAAGTTAAATCAAGAATATAATTTACCTTTTTATACTGGGGTTGACTGAGAACAGAAGTTGGATGAAACCGTACTTTTTTCTCCTTCGGTCCTGTCAATACTACATTCTCTCTGTCCACATGAACTAAATTAGGGTACATGCCTGCCACCAATGCAGCTTTAACCACAGCCCAATTCTCAGAGTTTGTGTTAACATCCCGAATGTCACCACCACCTCGTGCTCTAACGAAACCTAGAATGGAGAAAACCCATTTATACTTTATAAATGATTCCCAAACTAAACAAAAACTTTCATGTGTGTGTGTGTATTTATATCTTTGTGTATCTCCACATGTGGATTTATGGAATAACCTTTTCTGGAAAACCTTTAAATAGGAAAAAAAGTATTTCATAAGTAAATCTGTAACCTTAATAAATGAAGAAGTAGACTCTCTGGGATTGTTTCTTAATTTATAAAATAAGTGGGTGTGATGAGATGTTTCCTTAAATGTCATCATTCTATGATCTTTACAATATATTTTTGGGTTGTCTAAGATGAAGGTAAGTAGCTGGGATTAAATGATGTCCCAAGATCTCTTCTATTTCTATTATTTCAAATGTTAGTCCTTGACCTATCAATTACTAGGTGCTACCAAAGGGTGTCACAAATGGGCAACTGAACATTTATCCAGATCAAAGGAAGTTATATACTGGCTACAATACAAAGTGAAATGTCAAAACCTTTTTTTCCCTTTCTCCACATTCAACACATTATTAAACTCTACTCCTTCATCCTACATGTCTTTCTTCTGTTTAACTTATAATCTAAAGCCTGGAAGTATTTTTCCTCACTGAACTACAATTCTCAATAATTGATTCAAAGTAATTATCCTAGAGGGAAATGGAAATTTAAGTGTTCCCTAAAAGAAAAAAAAGAGAAAAAATTTGGTACCATAAAGCAATTATGTACATGCTTTTAAAAATCTTTATTAATTTTAATTTCTACAATGTCTTATTTTGTGGGGACGCTGGGTTCCCAAAGACTCCACCATAGTAACTTAAGTTCCAGCTGGTTTTTCCATACTGGAAATGCTTCAGTTATCACCCCAGAAAAAGACTAAGTCTATTATTCGGGAACCAACATAAACAAATACAGAGAAGCTTATTACTAGAAAGCTGGCTGCTTAGTAACTAGGTCTTTGGCCATAGTAACCACTGAAACAAAAATGTAAGTCATGGTTCCATGACTACCTCCTTCTGCTTCTGCACTGACAGTGGCAGAGTTAGCAGAAAGTACAAAGAATCACGGGTTTTTTTTTTCTTCTTTTTGGTTTTTGCAGGGGGGAAGGCAGGGCAACTGGGGTTAAGTGACTTACCCAAGGTCACATGGCTAGTCAGTGCTAAGTGTATGAGGCCAAATTTGAACTCAGGTCCTTCTGACTCCAGGGCCAGTGCTCTACTCACTGTGCCACCTAGCTGCCCCCCAAAATCATGGTTTTTAAACCTTTAATCAGCATTAACTTAGCTGCTGGCACTCTAAATAGGAGATTCTTGTCAATGATCATTGAACAGATAATGCTAGAAAAGCTGAATCATAATAATCTTTGCTATAAAAAAAAAAACAAAGCAGAAGAAAGAAGGAAGTTGCTGCCGAATAAAGGAATAGTTCAGCTTTTCCTTGAAAAGAAGCAAAGATGATTGAGTTGATTTTGCTATATGCTCAAAGGCAAGAAAAAACATTATCTTATAGAGTCTTCGGTCATCTTATATTCTAATACTCACGCAAAAAGAACACCATGAAAATAATTGTAACTTACGTATCAACATTTTTATACAAGATCAAGGGGTAGAAAAATTCTATGAAGAACCTGATAAGATCTTCCAATTAAAATCAACAAGCACTGAAATTCATTGACTTCAGTGCAATGGTTAGCAAAAGTGAAGATTATGTGAGATATATGGTAAACATGTTTCAAGAAGGAATAAGAGAGGTCAAAGGCTTGTAGCCTATACAGAAAACTCAAGTCTTTACATGTAAACAATTTTATCAAGGAAAAAAAAAATGGTAAGCACTGGATATAGCAAACAGTAAACAGTATCATAAAAAGGGAAAATCAGTAATATTTTAATAAATAGAAAAAAAACTAATTATGGATGTGGAATTTATACCTGAGTCAGCAATGTATGTAAAGTCAGAAACTGGGCTTGCCAAAGAAAAAACAATAAATAATAAAAAATTTGAAAAAATAATCATGAGAAAAAGGCATGGCATATAATTAAAACTACCCAATCCTGAACTATTTAAATAAGGAGCTGATAATGAAAAATGGGAAGCAGACAAGAGAAAAGATATCAACATAATAAAAACAGTATTGCTATGTCAAAGTTTAACCAATGTAAACACTAGTCATAACAAAACCAGTAAGAGTCTAGTCATGAAACTCTTGACTTACTCAAGAGAGAGAGATGACAGCAAAGACTACACCAGTTCAGAATATAAACTCATTTGTGAAATTTTACGGATGAAAAATGGCTATAAGCAGTATCATCTCATAAACTGAGAGAAATCAAAGTTAAAACCAATGTAATGAAAGCAGCACAAAAAACTATTAATGCAAAGTTATCTCAAGGACATTTGAAGATGAAACTAAAAGAAAGGTTAACAAATGGAAGAAAAATGGAAATAATCTCCAAAGATCACTATAACGCATCAAGAAAAGTAGAGCCAACACTTTTAATCTCATAGTCCTAGATGCCTTTATAGATGAGAAAGAAATGTCACTGAACAGACACTGGAAAAGCAATAAAATTAGACAAAGTGTATATAAAAAGAGAAACATACTGGAGGTAAAAACAATCGTGAGGGCTTTCAGGAAGCAATAAACCAGAGAGCTGAAGGAGGGGAAAGATCAAGGGCATTGGAAATATTTCAGACTTTATCAATAATAAAAGAAAAGGTGGCCAAGAAAATATCAATATCTCACTTTCTCTCCTATCATTATAAAATCTTTATGGAAGTAATTTTTGCTCAAATGAACAGCATCCCTGATGAGGGTATAAGTAAGGAATGAGCAGGCTTCACATGCAATATTTAAAAAATGGGCCACATCTTTTACTGTTTTATAACTGACTAAAAAGTAGAGAATACAAGACCCAACTGTGCTTATTTATGAATTATGAAAAAGCATTTGATTTAGTAAAGCAAAATGCCACTTTAAAAGCTCTCTTCCAACAAGGTATATATCCCATGCAAAAATTCTAATAATTCTAAATTCCATGAAAAATATAACAGATGTAAGTCTATTCCTTGACCATCTCATAAATATCTGGTGAGGTATAAGAGAATCTATGCTCTCCCATAGGTGTTTGTCACTATAATGGAGAAGATCCAACACTTAAGTATAAACTGAAGCAGAATAATGAAATATTCCAGATGCTAATGTTTGCAGATGACTTTGTGTTAGTTACATCTAGCCATTGCTTATTATGATGTCTCCTAGAAGAGAGCCGTAAGTACCCCGCCAAAAAACCAACCTGTTCATTCACACAGGAAAGACCAAGTGCATGAAGATTATCTATTACCCACATTGTGACACGTATTTGAACAACCTACAGAACTCATTCATCACTAAGGCAATGCAATGATTTAGACAAGAGATGAACATTTGGGAAACAGGAAAGCTGCTTTAACAATTCCAAGGCTTCCCATGAAAATAAAAGCCCATCTTTACCAACATTCTACTGGTGGTGGTGTAGAATAAGACATGAAATACAAGTCTTAAAAGAACTGAAAATAAACATCTCAGAGGCCAAGTACATGGAGAAGTATATAGTAGGTGTCAGCAGGCTATATTATTTGTAACCAGTGAAAAACATGGAAGAAAAAGTGGAGTAAAAGAGGAAATATATAAAAATATATCACATGGAAGGGATAAAGGAAGACAGATGGACAGCCACAGTGCTCCACTGTTATTTTCTTAATGTCAGAAGTCAAGGAAGGCCTTTAGCCTATCATTTAGACCCCTTTGGCAAACATGTGGGGGGGGGGGGTGTGGATACAGGATGAAAAGCCATGGAGGTGTGGCAGTAACCAATTTCTCAGTCAAAATGTTGGCCATGAAATATCTGCTGTAAGAAATGTGTATGTGTGTATATGGGGAGGAAAAAAAAGGGAGGGGGGGAATAGGATAGAGGAGAAAAAGAAAATGCAAGTCACAAGTGGCTAAGTGCATGTTACTTTGCAGGTTTATCATAATTTCAGATGCTTCAATGCCAATTAAAAAGGAAAAGACTAAAGACACAAGTAAAATTCCACAAAGCATTTTGTTAATCTAATAATGTGCAACCTGATGTGTATCCTGCATGACAAAAATAAGTGTTCACTGCTAAAAACATCATAAATATGAGCCAGTGCTTATAGTCAATATAGTAACTACTTTAGAACTTTACCTGATGCTCTAAGCTGACCAAGCAACTGAGTTCTCATGCCTATAATGATTTCCATTGTAGCTTGTGAAAGAAAATTCTTTTCACAAAAAGCTCGTTCCCAGCCATCACTTCGTGCTTTCTGCCATGCCTACAGAGAAGATTAAACAATACTTAACAAACATCTAAAATATGTTCAGCAGCATTAGTGAAAACTAAGTTTTCTTTTCTTCTTTTGATATTTTATTAATCTTTAAAAATTATCATAGGCCTTCTTAAAGGTCTTCAAGAGGGGAGTCTCTTTATGTATTAGCTGATCAGTAACGTCCCTTTTAACTTTCAAATTCTTTGGCTCTGTGATTCTCTAATTTATCAAATGAAGCAAAAGCTCCTTAACTTACTTGTTCATTAAATGGAGGGAAGGGCACTAATGATATAGGCATGCTACTTTAAGTCCCAAATTGGGAAAAGTCCAACAACATTTAATTTTACTTTCTCTTATCACTACTCCAAAAGAAACAAAAATTCTACACTGTGACTGATACTTGATTCATTCTCTTATCCTCCTCCTAGGGTGAGGCGAATATCCAATCTCTAATGAAACTTCAAAATAATACATATTGCAAAAATTTATAGCAACCACCCTATCCTTAGGCCAAAGCCATAACTCTCACCTTCCTTGAAAGCAAGGACTTTTGTAAACTGGCTATGCAGTAATGGAAGCTGTTTTAGATAAACAGTAGGAAGTAGAGTAGCAGCAAAAGTAACAAGCCTCCAAAGTGACAGAACCCTCTTGCCCCTATTCCCTCTCCCTCTTTTCTAACCAAGTTCTCTGTTTTGAGAGGACAGAGGGAAATTAAGATAAAAAAATGCTAAACAAAACATTATTTCAATATTCCTTCTAATGCTTATCTGCCTAGAGGCTGACTGTGGTATTTGGTAATCTAATGGCCCCTTGTTATAATGCTTTACATGTAATGGGCATATGCAAGTTTTTGCATATTCTTGGGCTACATGCAGATTCTTGGCTCCATGAGCCAAAAAAATTCTGCATGTAGCTCAATTTATTGGGCAATAATAGATGTATATGCAATTATATTAGAAAACTTTTTTAAAAGATACAGAAAGAACACATATTAGAACTTTAAAAATAGATCACAAGATGTCCAGGATGGAACCTTAGTGTTTTGGCCAGGTTCCTTAGTGGCTGAGGAATGCTTTTAATCTAGGTTCTACAACCTAAATCCAATGTTCTTTACACTGTACTTAAGATCCTACATCTTGTATCTCAGAAGTGGCAAAATATACAATCTTCTTTTTTTAATGTATTACTTCCCTCTATTTCCCATTTCTCATGTTGCTTCCTGCTTATCTCCCTGCTTCTTGTTTTTACTTTGTTGTCCCTCCTTTACCATTATATTTTTGGCCATAGAGTGTAAGAATCTTTTTAAAAAATTAGATTCTTGGGGTGGTACAGTGAATAGATAGCAACAGCCCTGCAATCAGGAGGACCTGAGTTCAAATTCGGCCTCAGACACTTAACACTTACTAGCTGCGTAACCTTGGGAAAGTCACTTAAACCCAATTGCCCTGCCCTTCCCCCTTCAAAGAGCAAAAAAAAAAATTTTTTTTTTTTAAATTATATCCTTGGTACCATCCACTGAAGTTCTGTTTCCAATTGGTGTAACCTTACATTCCAGCCATACTGGCCTACATTTTATTCCCTAAATTTAACATTTCGTGCCTTTATACAGAACTTGTTCCTAGAATGAATTTCTATCTTCTCCTACCTCTTAAAATCCCTGGTTTTCAAAAGGTAATGTGCCACTTCCTTTGGTAGGGTTTCCTGACCTTTCTACTACCCCAATTGTTAGTGCGCTTTCTATCCTCAAAGAAAATATGTATATACTTACCTTACATTTTCTATACTCCCAGGAAAATGTAAGTTCCTTGAGAGAAGCGACTATTTTTATTACCTGGTACCTTTATTACCAGTTCCTTGGCACATTTTAAATACTAAATAAATGTTAGATTAAATTGTCTGCTTGGCCTCTGGGAGCTGTCTGAGGTTCAGAGAAGTCGAACAACATGCCTATAATCTCATAGTTAATAAGCGGCAAAAGACAAATTCAAACTCAGTTCTTCCTGGATCCAAGAATAGCCCTCTAGCCACTATATTATACTCCCTCTCTAAGGACTATGGTATTAAAGCAAAAAAGATATTAATACTGTGTAATGCACCAGATACTGTTCAAGGTATTACTGTCCTATTTTTTTGAGATGACTATTACTAAAAAAAAAAAAAGTTAAGGTAACACATGCTTAAATATAGCTGTGATTTAATGAGTACAGATATTTCCCCTTCACAAATATATATTTTACATCTTAGTAGATGATTTCATAAGTTTCTGTAATTAAAAATATTTATCATCTAATTGTCCACCTTCTAGTGATGAATTTTTTGAAATTTAGTCACACTAGTCCTCAAAAGACACCACTGGGCTAACACTCAAAGTCCTTAGAGTTTACTATAAGAGTTTTTGTTGCACTGTCATAACTTCCAACCACCCAGTATGTACAACACAGGAATTTAGCAGAATAACATACATAACATATGGTAAATGTAACTAAACACTTTTGAGATTTTAAGTTTTTTCTCCCCCATATTATGTACACCTGAAATCTGTAAAACCTGTACTCTTTCCATATATTAAATGATAATGACAGTACCTGAAAAGCTCTCAGAAGTGCCATATGGTCGCTAAAGGTGCCTGCAGTAAAACGTTTCCTACACAGCATGGCTGCACGCTTTTGAGAAGCTTGTGTGGGTAGCACAAAAGGATCTCTATATGCTAGAGTACAGGCAATGGTAAGGATAGGGTCCAGACACTTCAAAACGACAGCACACAAGACCATTTTACCAAGGTGGGGTTCTACTGGCAAGTCAGCCAAATGATATCCAAGCTCAGTCAGATCTTCCCAGGTATCCATGGCATCTATTGTCTAAATAAATGACACAGCCAAGTTTAATTGGATGTTACTGTTGTACCCAATTATTTAATCATACTAAACAAAATTATATACTCACATTAAAGAAAACAAAATAAAATATTTTATTGCTATTTGCCATACCCATTGAATGTGAGTTGGAAGGGACCTTCAAGGTCATCTAGTCCAACTCCCTAATCGATGCACAAATCTTGTCTACAAGATCCCTAACAAGGGCTCATCAAGTCTTAGTGAACACCTGGAATGAGGAGAATCCTCTTTCTTTATAAGGGAGAGCATTATTATTTTTGGACACCACTAAGTATTAGAAAGGTTTTTCTTACACTGAGATAAATCCATCTCCTTATAATTGTTATACAGTGATTCTAGTCTCCTCTATAGCTAAGCAGAGTTAAGTTTGATCTCTTTTCCATATGGCAACCTTTCAAAAGTTTGAAGACTGACTCTATCTTCTTATCAGAAACATGGCAATTTGCTTCAAAAACACTTTATTTAAGATATAAAATATTGTTTTATTATTAATCATACTTTACTTAAAAGTGAATAGTTTTTATTAACCATATGAAAGAATGTTCCCAATCACTAATAATATGAGAAAAGAAAATCAAAACAACCCTCAGATTTACCTCACACCCAGCAAATGGGTAAAGGTGACAAAAAAGGCACACAGTCATGTTGGGATTACATGTATTAGGCACATTAGTTCATTGCTGAAAAAGTTATGAAATACAAGAATAACACAAAATATAAGAGTTACCACTATTCTGGAAAGCTACCAAGCATATACCTCAAGGAAGTCATAAAAAAAGTGTTCCAATATACATAAAAATATTTAAGCCACATGTTTTTTCTTGGCAAAGAAATGAAAACAAAGTAGATGCCTATTGATTAGTAAATGGCTAGAAAAATATTCGTATATGAATGAAATGGAATATTACTACATTGTAAGGAATTATAAATATGATGAAGACAAAGTAGTATAGGAAGACTTACATGAACTAATTAAGAATAAAGCAAGCAGACACAAGAAAGTAATGTACTCAATGACTACAATAATGTAAATGGAGAAAAAACCAACTACAAAACAACTGAAAATGAATGTTGCAAATTACAAAGAACAATTAGACTCAAAGAGATACAAGAAGACACTTTCTGCCCTCAACTTCTTTGCAGAGGTGGGAGGTCCATAGCTGTGGAACACTGTATATATTTTCAGATTTTTTTCATTATATTGATTGGTTTTGCCAGTTGTCTTTTTTTTCTTTTAAAAAAAAAATACTGCTATATAGGACAGTTCTCTCTGGGAGAGGAATATGGAAAGGGTATGGGGGAAATGTAGGTAATATAAAAATAAAAGATATCAACAAAAATGTATTTTTAAGAAGTACAGCTTTATATAAAAGAATACAAAAGCAATTACAGATTAATACTATTAAGACACTTACCTTGAGCATTTGAACAGCATTTCTAACAATCAAAGCTGGTGGAGGTTCTGGGGCTTTCATAAGAAAGTCAGCAATGGGACAGTTAATAGGTGCTAATAGTTTGGTATGTAAACAAAGTTCCTGTAAATCAAAATTAACAAACATATTTTGAAAAAAAGCAATAAAATTTATCTCTAACATTGAATTTTGGAATTTTGTCCACTCGCCAAAACAGTACACTATCTTTTAAAATGAGCTCTAAAATAAAATTTTTAAAAATATATGGTTTTAAATTAAATTGTAGATTATATCTTATGTGGTAGCAATAAGCATAGAAAAAGAATATCCTACAGAATTTGAGAGATGCCTAAAAAGAAGGGCTGGCTTACCTATTTGGTATTAGGGGGTGGGGGAAGGTGTCTTTGTAAGATCAGGTTTCCTACAATGTTGAAGTGGCAAGAACTGATAATATAAAAGATGACCTAGTATACTGGAACCAAGGGAACCAATATACTTTTGGCATTATCCCTTAAAAACTAACAGAGCTTCTTTTACCTGAAATGACTTTATCTGTTTATTTTCTAAAACAACTGAAAGCTTAAGAGAATCATATAGAAACGAATTTAGGAAATGTGCTAGTGAAAAACTGTGCATAAAATATTTCCTGTAAACTGAAACTACTGAAAATTTACTACAGAAATGATAGCATTAACTTTCAAAGAATATTTATAGGATGAATTTTTCTTTTGTAATGCAAATAAACTCCCTAAAGCATTTGCTTTGTAAGTTTTAGAATTTTTGTAATTATTTTTTAAAATTAAGTCACATCAGCATGTTCATTATCAATAAATTCTACTGTTCAAAGTTTTCAATCAAATTCCCACCTGCAGGGGCATTCTCAGAAGTTCTGGTGTCTGAAATTCCAACATATTCTGAAATCGAAGTCTACTGAATAGACGAAAACAGATTCCAGGCCTACATCGCCCAGCCCTTAGGAATAAAATATTAAACAGACATTGAGCATACAAATATGTGTAAGTTAAAGAAAAAAAATAATCTGTCCCTTAATGACATAGCAATGGAACATAAAATGGCTTAAGACTTTTCAAGTAAATGTTTCCTATATAAATCATGCTGGCCAATAAGATCCTTTCAACTAAAATACTTATTATTCTAATGAAATTCAAAATTCATGTTCAAAATCACTTGACTTCTTTGGATATCATTTACCTAACCAGTAAAAAGGTTAAGTTTAAGATCAATGTAACTTAGTAATCACAAGAGTTCAACTCATTTACTTAATACCTACTTGATCTCTGGGCCTCAGTTTCCTCATCTTTAAAATGAACTGAATAATCTCCAAGGTTCGATTCAATTTAATTCAATAGTGATACAGCTCAGAATAAGCTAAGGTTGCCAAGGTAAACAAGGACAACAAAAGGGTATTTTTAACTATATTGGGAGAAAAAAGGAGGATCAAAAAATAGGTCATTTTCTTGGGGTAGGCAGAACAATAATAACTGACAACAGAGAAAGAAGACCCAGTCAGTTGTTGTTTTACTGTTTTAGAAAATGAACTTTACACTTAGAAATGACAAATTAAAAATAGCTAACAGAATTGATAACGAAGTCCTACAAGGACATAATAAGAGAGCACCTATCTTCCCTTGATGATTTTTAGTTATTAAGCCCAGAAAAATTATATCCTTCAGTCCTGAAAGGACAAGTAGATCTGACTGCTGAGCCACTATTAGTTAAAGTGAAAGGAACCATGAGAACAGAGAAGGGCAAATGTCTGGATTTTGAAAAGATGGAAGAGGACAGTCTTGGGTATAATGGTTTTAGAACAGTCAGTTTGACTTCTCGTCCTGGGAAAAATGTTTTTCCCCAAAATTTATTTATTTTTAGTTTTCAACTAATTTTCTACCCGTCTCTCCCCTACCCCTACCCCAAGATGGCAAGCATACTGATTACTCCTTCCCCAAGTCTGCCCTCTCATATATCCCTCCTATCTCTCCCCTTACCCCTTACTTTCTTGTAGGGCAAGATGAATTTCTATACCCCACTGCCTGTATATCTTATTTTCCTGGGAAAATTTTTAAACATATAATTTAAAAAATGGTTGGTAAACATCTGGAAAGGGAAGAAGGGAATATAAAGGCACGGCTTCACTGAGAACAGGATTATACTAGACTAATCTCATTTTGATTTTAAAAAAGATTACTGAACTAGTCAATTAGGAGAGTGCCATGGGTGTACTTTACTTAGATTTAAGCCTAGCTTTCAATAATGCAATTCCTTTGAAAAAGGTGGGGAGATATAGATTAAACAGTAATGATACAATCAGATCGATTCAAAACTGGTTGGAGGGTCAAACTCAAGAGCTGTTAAAGGTTCAATGTCAATGTGAAAAAAATATCTCTAATGAACTACTCTAAGGATCTGTGCTTGGCCCTGTGATGTTTATATTCTTATTAATGACTTAAGTGAAGACACAGATGGCATGTTCATCAAGTTTTGCCTGTAAGATCAAGTTGAGGATAGCCATTATAACTGATGAAAATATGAGGATCAAAGGGAGATCTGGATATGGCAGGGGCCTCAAAGCCATATGTGGTCCTCTAGGTCTTCAAGTGTAGCCCTTTGACTAAATCCTGGGATTTGTTCTTTGAAGTTTGGATTCAAAGAGCCACACTTAAGGACCTAGAGGACCATAAATGGTCTCAAGTCTGCAGGTTCCCTACCCCTGTACTAGTGCATTAAATTTAATAGGGTTATTTTTTATTTGGGGACAAAAACCAAAACAAAATAAAAAATACCATCAGAAGTACAATATGGCCTACATCCAGAGAAAGAACTGAGTTTGAATCCTGACTGAAGCAAACTACTTGATCTTTTTCTTTACATTATTTGGTTTTATTTCCTCTTTACCATTTTTCATCCCATCTAGTACAATCGGCTTTTGTAACCTGACTAATGTCTAATGTGAAAGTATTTGCAGATCCCATACTGGATCATATGCCGTCGTGGAGTGTGGGGGGAGGGAGGGAAGGAAAATTTTAAATTTGAGGAACTATGGAATTGAATCTTGTAAATTAAAAATAAACAAACAAATTAATAAAGAAAAAATATTTTTAAAAAGTACAATATGGAGGAAGGCATGGTTAGGCAGTAATTCTGAAAACAGGGAGTTTTTCTGGATTGCAAATTCAGTATGAATCAGAGAGGAAAATGGCAGTCAAAAAAGCTAATGTGATCTTAGGCCGCACAAATCCCACTCTGCTCTGCCCTTATCAGACCTCATCTAGGATAGTCTGTTCAGTTCTAGGTACCATAGTATAAAGGGCAATATACGAGAGGTACTGACTTGGAAAGAGGAAAACCTATGTCCGTATCTGTGGCAGCGAGATGATGTAGTTGATAAAGTACCAGGTCTGGAATCATCTTCCTGAGTTCAAATCTGGCCTTAGACACTTACTAGCTGTGTGACCTCGGGCAAGTCATTTAACTGTTTGCCTCAGTTTCCTCATTTGTAAAATGAACTAGAGGAGGAAATGGCAAACCACTCTATTATCTTTGCCAAGAAAACCCTAAATGGGATCACGGAAAGTTAGATATGACTGAAAGGCAACTCAACAACAAAAATGTTCAAATACTTTCTATGACACTAGCTGTTACTCTGCACAAGTCACTTAACTTCTTTGCCTTAGTTTCATCTGTAAAAATGAAGAGGCCTCCATGGCTTTTTAAGTCCTTTTAAACTCTGAATCTCTGAGTCTTTAAAGGTTGCTTATAAGATAGTATACAGAGGATGGCAATGAGGATGGGCCTTGAGCTCATATCATATGAAGTTATATTAAAGGAACTGTGCATAGATAAGAAAAGACTCCTAGGACATGTGATAATTATCTTCAAGTATCTGAAGGACTAATATGTGGATGAGGGGTTAGATTTGTTCTATTTGGACCCAGAAGACATACCCAGGAAAAATGGATGGAAGTTGTAAAGAGGCAAATTTAGGCTCTATTTCAGAAAAAAAAAAAACTTTCCTAAAAAGTAAATTTATCATTAAGTGGAATGGCCTGCCTTGAAAGGTGAAGGGTCCCACAGTCTTGGAGGTCTTTAAGCAGAAGCTGGATGCCCACTTGTCACATATTACTATAGATTCCTTTTATGTATGAGTTGAACTAAATGGCCATTTCCAACTTTCCAATTATGGGATAGTTTAGGTTCCTTCCAACTTCAAACTATAATCTATGATTACCAGTCATCACATTTCTTTAATCTCTCTCCCATTCTAAGATCATCCTGTCCTACAATCTAGGTTCCCCAATGGTACTTGATTCTGAGAAATTTGCTCAAAGTTCTTCTTTTTCCATTACCTCATTCTACTATACTCTTACCCACTAACTTTTATTCCTCACTGTTCAAATAGCTCTTAAAATCATACTTTTACTATTAAATATGACTTTTATAGATTAAACAAAAGTAGAAACTATGGATTTTTCTGAACCTATCTCATCTGGTCCTATAATTCCCAACACTCTCTAACTAACCTTTGATAAACACATGTTAACATTTTAATTTTCCTTTTTCAATTCATATCATTATTTCTGAATAATATTTGCTAGCTGCTAACTTATGTTCTTCCCATGCATAATTTCTTCTCAGTGTCATTTTCCTCTTCCAAAATCCATTTAAGGCACTTTCTCCTCCAATAAAGTTATCTGATACCACTCTAATTTCTCCTATTTTGTGCAGTATTAATTTGTACAGTGAAAACTTGAATAATGTTGCTAACTTTTAAAATTCCTAGAAGGTAAGGATGTCTTCCTAAATCCTTCAATTCCTAACATTCCATCATATAAAACGGGCATTTGATAAATGTGTTTGATAAAGAATGTACTTATGTTAAACAGTAAACTATAACATAGTTTATGAATCAACTTAAAAACATAAATGACTGAAAGAATCCAAGTTATTAATATACTTCAAGAAATACTGTGAAGTAGTCTTGCAGATTTTATAGACATGAGAAATCAGGTATGAGTTGATAACTGCCTATCCTAACCTGGCTATCCTTTTTTGGTTAAAAGCACCAAAAAAGCTATTCCATCCTTCTAAAAGCTTCCCTTGAGATACCTTAAAAATCAAGCCCTGAGTTTCTTTAAAATTATCATTTCTAGCATGGATATCTTCTATGCATATTTGATCAGGTACTATTATTCTTATCAATTTCATGTTCTTAAATTGTCATTACCAATTTCTCAGGTAGTGCATTGGGTTTTTAAAGTAGTAGAATTTACTTTTTTCAAAAGGCCTAAATTATCATAAAAACATGAACAGTTTTGTCACATTCTGCTGTTAATATCTGTTGTCCTCTTTCTAATTTCTTCTACAAATGTTTGCATGATAATCTGGCTTGGTTGGACCTCATGCCAAGGTTTATACAAGTTGATTTTCTCAATTGATTTTCTCCATTTTTGTGAGATCACACACACACACACAATCCCACCACCACCTTCCCGTTCCCTCTACAATGTTTCACAACTGAGCTTTCCCTTTAAACTGATGTTGCAATTTGCTGCCAGTCTCTTCTCTTAGCAAAGATAGTGTCTATTGAGTGAGATAGATTCTGAGCTCTTTCAAATAATTAACAGATTATAAAGTGTTGCCAAAAAACTCTCCATAAAAATATGCTTAGGAGATGTGTTATATGTATTATTGCATGGTACATAGTTTTGTAATTAAACTGTCAATAATTAATCTTTGTTAAGGTGGCTGATGTTTGCAAGAAAAAATTATCTTCACCTCGAGAACCTAAAGTTGAAAATGTCCAGGATTAGGCAAAATCCACAGCTTATAGGTCAAAGAAAAATATATTGCAAGAAGCCAGAAAGAAAGTGTTCAAGGAAACATAGCAACGATCATAAGAAGATTAAGCTTCAGTTCTTATAAATGAAAGGAAATTCTGGAATACCATATAACAAAAGGCGAAAGAAAAAGGTTTACAGCTAAGAAAAACCTATTCTGTAAAACTGAGTATAATCCCACTGGGGAAAAATGGACTTTTAATAAAAAATTAAAAATAAAGGAAAAAGAACTTATAAGCATCGCTAAAGAAAGGACCAGATCTAAGTTGAATCTCTGAAACCAAAACACAAGAAAAGACAAAGTTAGAAAGATAAAATACTCTTGCATCCAAAAGAGAAGAAATGATGATCAAGTGCTTACATTATAATACACGGAGAAGACAAAGGTATTCGCTCAAAATCCCAAAGGTCACAAAGAGAATAAAGTTAAATACACTGCCTAAAATTAGTTTGCTTCTCTTTTGTTGTTTTTAAGAAAGGAAAGAAAAGGAAGGGAAAAGTTAATAAAATGTTAACATAAAATATAAAGAAGGAGCAGCAATTTAACTCTTACTCATAACTAGGATTAATCAAGCAACTAATAGTTATTAACTGCCTACTATGTGCCAAGTACTGTGTTAAGCACACAGAGACTATACTAAATGTGGTGCTACAAAGAAAAGTAAAACCAAAACAAAAGAAAAAGTCAGGCCCTGCTCTCAAGGAGCTCTCATAAAAGGGGTAAAAAATCATGGAGGTGGAACTGGTGAAATTAGGCATCTCATGAACTACTTGGGCAAAGAAGGGCTGAAACACACACACACACACACACACACACACACACACACACACACACACACATTGCAGTATGGGAAAAAAGACATTTAAGAGAAAAGATGGATCTAGGGATGCAAAACAAACTTCAATTATGGAAAATGAATCATAAAGGGGATTATACACTAAGAGAATATGAAAATCAGTGAGGGGGCCAAAACTGAGTGGGGAAAGGAATGGAATGAGACCATTTCAATCATGGATTACTAATGTCAATCACATTCTGTTTTCTTCTCCACCTCTGTTCTTTGTAAAGTGGGGTGGGGGAGGCAATGAAGAGATAAAAACTGTAAGAGGATATGATGGAAGGAAAAATACAATTAACAATAATAACCATGAATTCATCCATGAAATAGAAGGTGGTAGAACAGATCAGAAAGCAGATTTCAATAATGTTTACAAGAAACAGACTTGAAGCTTAAAGATGTACAATGACTGAATAAATTGAGGGGCTGGAGCAGAATCTGTTATAGCATATCAATCCAAAAATGTTTACAGAGGAGTTGATCATGATCTCAGACAAGGAAACAGTCAAAATCAACATGGTTACAAAAGATAAAAGCAAGAAAGATACATAATGCTTTAAAGATGCCATAGATAATGAAATACTATCAATACTTGGAATACATGAACTGAATGGTACATCATTTAAGTACTTTCAGGAAAAGTCAACCAAACCACAGGGAAAAAAATATAACAAAACCATAATAGTTGAGGACCTCAATGTGTTCCATTCAAAAAGAGAAAAATGTAATAAAAAGATTGAAAAAAAAGGAAGGCAAGGAACTTTTAAAAGTTAAATATGTTGTATCTTGGGCAATTAAGGAATGAGGATAAATGAATAATATCTCCTACTCCTTCCTACTTTTACAAGTCTCTTGGGGGCCATCTCCAATCATCCTGATGAATATTGGGCCATTGGATCCGGACGGCTCTGGAGGAGAAAGTGAGGCTGGTGACCTTGTATAGCTCAAATCAAAGTCAACTGCCACTCATGTCATCATCTCCTTGATGTCACAGTCCTCTTCGAGAATGGAAGACAAGCACAACAACAACCAAATCTCTTGACAAAAAAGCGGTCCTTCTTGCCAAAGTCAACTGCTTTACAATCGCCCTTGATCCTATCCCCTTCCATTTTCTCTAGCAGAATACAGTCTAAATCACTTGCCATCTCTGTCAAATCTTCAAGCTCTCTACTAGCTCACTGCCTGTTGCTTTTAAATATGCCCATGTCTTCTCCATCTTTAAAAAAACATTCACCAAACTATACCATACCCTTAAGTTTTATATCCCTCTTCCCTTTCTGGGTCAAATTCCTTGAAAAAGTCATCTATATACACTGCCTACGCTTTTCAATTCTTTGTGATCAGATAAGCTCTTCCCTTCTAATTGGTGTCCCTAATTCACGTCTCTCACCACTCCAATTCCTCCTCCTCTTTTACTTTAGGATTAGCCAAACTGACCTTCTCCCTGTTCCTCACATATGACACTCCGTCTCCAGTCTCTATGACCTTGCAATGGTTGTAAAACCGAGGGTGGAAAAACGGGTTGGGGGCCGGGCTGTGGAAAAGCTTTAAAGATGAACAGAGGATTTTATATTTGATCTAAGAAGCAACAGGGAGAACTACTGGAATAGAGAAGGGGAGACTTGTGTTCAAATCTTTAGTTAAGGAAAATACTTTGACCACAATATGCAAGATGGATCAGAGTGGTGAAAGACCTGGGGGAGGGAAACCCATTAAGAAGCTACTGCAGTAATCCAAACAAGAGGTGATGAGGAGCTGAACTCTGGTGATAAAGAGCTTCATGAGCAGAGAGAAGGGGTCAGATGTGAGAGGTATTATAAAAGTGGAAACATAGTATATAGTAATTGAGTGTATAGGATATGAGGTGTGAGGGAGAGTTGGGGGTTAAGGATAACATTGAGGTTAATTAACTGGGAAACTGAAAGCATGTTGACATCTTTGACAGAAATAGGTAAATCTGGAAGAGGGCTGGGATTGTGGGGATAAATAAAAAATTCTGTTTTTAGTATACCGATTTAAGATGTCACAAGAACATCCAGGTAGAAATGTTCAATAATCAGTTGGTGATATCAGACCTAATGCATAGCTCTGTGCATCACTGAAATAGAGATAAAACTGTAGTAATCAAGAGAGAGTGTAGAAAATAAGAGGAAAAAATCTTAGGCCAGGGACAAAAGAGACTAAGAAGGAGCAATGAGACAGGTAGGACGAGAACTAAAAGAATTAAGCCTCCAGTGAATATCCATATGTCCTCTGTGGAGGGCTTACATGAATAAGAATCACATAGCACAAGAAGGCACAGAGATGTTTCAATCTGCATGAATTAAGAAAGGAATTATTGATCCAGTAAGGTGATTTTATTCTTGTCATTACTTTTGCATGAACAAATCAAAGCATCTCAATATCCAGGGGATTTGGAACTAAAAGGATATTAAGAGTTCATCTAGTCCAGGGATTCTCCCATGGATTTTTCTTTTTAATGTTTTGACAACTACATTATTTCAAATTAACTGGTTTCTTTAGTAATCTTATGTATTTTATTTTATGCATTTAAAAACATCCTGAGAATGAGTGTATAAGCTTCACCAGAATTTAAAAGGAATCCACAACACAAAAAAGGTTTAAAAAATCGTTCATATAGTCCAGTGCTCTAATTTTATAGGTAAGAAAACTGAGGCCCAGGGAGCCTAAGTCACAATGTCACAAAGAGAATGAATGACAAAATTGGATTCGATTACAGTTCCTCCAATTACACTTTATTGCATCTCATATCCAAGTTTCAACATTAATTTTTAACATTAACATGCAAAATTAATATCTTAAATTTAATGAAATCCACATTAAATACACATTACCTGCCTTTTCTTTGGATAGCACTGGCTTTTGAAATCCACACCATTTTTAGCATCGTAACGTAATTCAGGGCATCAAAGGATTTCTGCAATATTTAGTTCACATTCAAATATAAAAGCATAAAAATCCTTTAACAAGGAATAGTAAAGAGTTTTATCACTATATTTTAATACATAATCCTTCCTATCTCTCAGAAACAGTAATGGAAGGGAGTAATATAATAAATAATCCAAAATTCTTTTCCAATGAGCAACACTGTGAACAATTCAACTCAGAAAAAACGATAGTTACAAGGCTGAATTGCTAGCGGCTCTATTTTGGTGAAAAGAATTTTATCATTTCTCATAATTGTTGCATAATGCTCTATCTAACAATTCCCCTTTCTAAATTTACTTTTTATGGAGATTTTTATGGAGATTCCCTGAGAGTATAGAGGAAAAGGTCTAAAGATATGGTTTATGTTTATTTGAAATACTTTTCTTGGTGGCTATGGAATGCCAGGAAGAATGAAAACATTTCTTTTTGACCAGATCCTTTCCCCAGAATGAATTCCAACTCCTTTCTCTTCTAGCCTTTGTTAGGCTTCTAGTGCAACAGATCAACACAAGATATAAAACCAAATAGAATCATAAAATTAAGTAAATACTATCCACAGTGATCATAAACCTTCAAAAAGTTCCCCAAATTAAAATTAATTGCAGAAATATAAGGTATTTCTAAAGCATGGATTCTAAACTACAATATAGCTCACTGGAAAATGCATTAGAATTAGAAGAAGCATTTTTTTGTGCCTACTACATGCCAGGAAATGTGCTAAGCCTTTTACAAATAATATCCTATTTGATACTGACAACAGTCTTGCAAGGTAATTTTATAGTTGAGGAAACTGAAGCAAAAAGTGGTTAAGATTTCTCCAGGTTATATTTGAGGCTGGATTTAAACTCAGGTCTTCCTAATGAAAGGCCCAGCATGCTATCCACTAAGCCATCTATCTGTCTCTAATTAGAGTCAGAAAATCAGAATTTTTGAATCCTACAGAACTTCACCACTGCCTTTCACTCCACCTTGGATCTTACAGAGGTTCTAGGCCTCTTTAAAATATGTATTATAAATTCTCTTAGTAGAGTTACATTTGTCTATACCTTAATCTCCTTTAGATCAAAAGATCTATGAGGAAAAGAACAATGTTTATCTTATTTCTAGATGCCCCCCCCCCAACAGAATATTCAGAATAGAATTTGGTGAATGTACTCTATAACCACAGTATATAAATGTAAGGTATCATTTTTACATCAACTAGCTTATAGTTCACTTATAAGAAAAACCTTATAGCTTTTTCATTTGTTTCACATTTTATATACATAAGTAAAAAAGTTTACACAATATAGTTGAAAAAGAATTTTTTAAAAAGCCATTGCTTACATAACACATACAACAGAATGAAATATTTCTTGTTCGTCCACTTCGTGCACAGAAATATATGATCAATTTTTATTGTTGTTGTTGAGTCATTTCAGTCATGTCCTACCCTTCGTGAACCCATTTTGGGGTTTTCTTGGCAAAGACACTGGAGTGCTTTGCCCTTTGTTTCTCCAGCTCATTTTATAGATGAGGAACTCAAGTAAACAAGGTGAAGTGACTTGCCCAGGGCCACCCTTCTAGTGAGTGTGAGGCTGGATTTGAACTCATACTTAGATAAGTCTTCCTGATTCTAAGCGCAGTGCTCTGTTCACTGCAATATGTAACTGTGCTTATATTACTAATACATAATATTAATATTATAGGCTTAAAAACTAGGGCAGCTAAAATTTTCCCAATTAATTTTTAAATACTTTCTTAACTGGCACAGCAAAAGAAGGGGCAACATGGGACAGTGGGATAAGTGCTAAATTTGGAGTCACTGGACCTGGGTTCAAATTCCAGATATCTCTTTTAATACCCAACTTTGGGCAAGTCTTTTCACCTCTGTGACTGTTTCCTCCTCTGCTAAATGAGGAAATTGGACTAATTAACCTTTAAAGTACCTTTCAGTTCTAACGCGAGTCTAATGTAGGATCTAGGATCTTTTACTTACAAAAATATATTAAAACAATTTAATTTTCTCATAACATATCTACTTAGTTATCAATAATATTTCATCTATAATAGTTTAATTTTCTTTTGCCAGACAAAATCATTAATAAGCTAAAAGAATTTGCATTTTTGTAATTTTAATCCTGTTATGGCAAATTTCCAAAAGGTACTCAAATTCTTTCCCATTCTGTTCTAATATTTCTAAAGATTAGTTCCTCAAAGTACCCAATAATTGAAAGAATATAATCTTAATGAGGCTCAATTATGCCACCTAGTGTATAGATTCAATACAAGTCTTTTCAATGAGATGGAAAACATTTTTTCCTACAATAATGGATTGTTCCTATTACTATTTAGTTGAGAAACATTCCTGTAGTGTTTCAATCATTCTGTTAGATTTTTTTTTCCTATTGAATTTTCCATAAAATATAAAAACTGCCACAATCTGGAAAGAGGGAACTGAAAAGACAAGGTTTCATTTCTTTTTTTTCTGGTCTTTTAAGGAAAATAAGGCTATCAAGGTTACTTCTTGGAACCTACCTAGGAAACTTCATTACCCTTTATTACCATTAGCTATTGTCCAAATGAAAAGTTTCCACAACTAATTAATACCTTTGCTTTCCTCCTTAACAAAACACTAAACAATTAGATGCCCCCCCCCCATATTAACGAGTGGCTATTAATGTACACTTAAAAGAGATAAGAATTCATTGTATTTAAGTACTTATGATGTGAAATTATGCCCTGAGGTGAGAAAATTGCTATTATAATGAGTCAATAGCTAAGACCAAGGAAATTTCCATTATAATGAATTCTGATTGTAAGAATATCCATTAGGCTCAGATCTGATTATTACTATCTTTATAATCTAAGTGGCAAAGTGATTCACTATCAATCAATCAACAAGCATTTATTATTAAGCATCCATTTTGCACCAAGGGTAGCTAGGTATTATGGTGGATACAGTACTGGGTCTGAAGTCAGGAAGATCTACCTTTCTGAGTTCAAATCTGGCCTTGACACTTACTAGCTGTATGACTCTGGACAAGTTACTTCACTCTGTTTGCCTCAGTTTCCTCATCTGTAAAACGAGTTGAAGGAAATGGCAAACCACTCTAGTAACTTTGCCAAGAAAAGGCCAAATGGAGTCATAAAGAGTTGGACAAGATTGCAACAGCTGAACAACAAAAATTTTGCACCAAACATTTTATTAAGTGCTAGGGATCTAAAGATAAAAGCAAATAGCCTCTGTCCTTCAGGAGTGAACATTCTAACAGGGGAATAAACATATATACATATAGGTATATATAAGATACATGTGAAATAGGTATTTAGTAGTAAACTTAAGAGGGGAAGGCTCTAACAACTGAAGGGACCAAGAAAGGAACAAAAGGTGGCATTTCAATTGAATCTTTTGAACCAAACCAGGGACTGCAAGAGGCAGGGATGAGGAGGGAATAGGAGACACCCCAGTGAAAGGGCACAAGGAAGGAAGATGGAGGATCATGAGTAAGGATCAGTAAGTATGTCAGACCACAGAGTGTCTGCAGGGAAGTATTGTAGAAAAACACTGAAAGGTCAGTTGGAAATGGGTTGTGAAGAGCTTCTGCTTAATGCATCTGAAGAGCATCTGTTAAATGCAAACAGAGGAATTTATATTTGATCTTAGGGGTAAGAGAGAGACACAGGACTTTACTGAATAGGGAGGTGTTACAATCAGATGTGTGCTTTAGGAAAATAACTTTTGTTGCTTTTGTGGAAGACAGTATGCAAAAGGGACAGACTTAGGTAAGACTGACTAATTTGCTATGGTTTAGTTGTTTCAGCTGAGGCAAACAGAATTAAGTAAGTGACTTGCCCATGGTCATACAGCTAGTAAGTATCTGAGACCAGATATGAACTAGGGAAGAAGAATATTTCTGATTCCAGGGCCAGCACTCTATCCACTGTACCACCTAGCTACCTTAACACTAACTAATAGGCTACTGCAATACAGTACAGGCAAGAAATGATGCAGGCCTGAACTAAGATGGTGGTTGTATGAGTAGAGATGGGAAGGTATGAGAGATGTTCTGAAGACAGAAATGACAAATTTGAAATTGACTGGATATGTGGGGTGAATCACAGTCAAGAATCAAGGATGACACCAAAGTTATGAACCTGAGTAAATGGAAGGATGGTTGTATCCTCTCTTGACATTAATAGAAAGTTTAAAATACTGATGTTTGAGGGAAAATCTAGTGAGATGTTTTGGACAAACATGCAACGCAAAATCTCCAATAGGCAACTGGTGATATAGATCTGACTATCATATGCATAAATGGTAACTAAATACATGGGAGCTAATAAACAACAATAAAACATACCTCTTTCACCTTGCCAGAATCAATGACAAAGACAACATCATTGACTGTAATGCTGGTTTCTGCAATATTGGTAGAAAGGATCTGCAATAAAAATATTATTTTTAAAGTAATGCTAGAAATAGAAAAAAGTAAATAAGAATGGAAATGAAAATTTACATGATACTTACTATTTTCCGAATACCCGAGGGTGGATTTTTTAGTACCTTCTTTTGATCAGATGTTTGCATATTTGAATGAAGCATAAAAACTTGATACCTATGGGCAACAAAAAGAGACAGTATAACAGTAAATTAAAGAATATTAGCAATGAACTAAGTAAGAAAACTTCAGCTTTACTCAGATAAATCACTTCACCTCTCTGAGTTTCAATTTAATCTCATCTATAAAATACATGGTTTGAACTAGATAATCTCTAAGGGCCATTCCAGTTCTAAAGTTCTATGAGTCTACCTATGTGTATTATCTGCAAAACGCTTGTCATCAAACAGAATGCGATCCCTCAGTCCAACAATTTCATCATATCCAGGCAGGAAAATTAAGATTGCTCCTATGGGAAGAATAAAGAAAAAAAAATCCAACAAAACTTAATACAACTTCAATCAAACAAGAAATATTTACTGAAGGTCTACCATATGAAACAAACTAAGTACAGTCAATCTGTAATACTAAAATCATTTTTGGAACTATTCATGTATTATCATATATTAAAACTCCACATGAATAATTTGGAAAAACAAGAATTACCTTAAAATAGAATTATTCTGGTTCCTTAAGTTTAACATACAGTACATATTTACCAGCATCACAGCTATGGCAGATGTTATAGAGAAGGTGCATAATCAAATCCAAGTCCACTTTTTCATCATCAAAGCTGTGATGATACGCTTTCAGTAATTCTCTGTCTTCTGCATTGAGATCACTTCCACTTGCTTGGACTAAGGAACTTTCATCTAGATTTCCAAACTCCAATGAAGCACTTAAAAAGCGAATAGTATAAAGAAAAGTTAATTTCTCATAAAAAGCAAATTTCAAAATCCAGTACTTTCTCAACATTATATTACAAATTTATTTCACCTACTACTATACTGTTCAGTAGGTGGCAAACTCAAATAATCCGATGATAATTGTTATTTGGGGTTGAAGAAACATGGCACAGAAGACAGGGTTACAGCTTGGAGCCAGGAAATTCTATGTCCAAATTCTGTCTCCAACTCTTAACAGCTATAAGACCACCATGGGCAAATCACTAAACTTCTGAATCTGAGTTACCTTATCACTAAAATGGGGACAATATCTGTAGTAACAAATAACAGGCTAGGCTCAGATACATAATGTATGTAAGGTACTCTGCAACCTAAAAGCACAAAAAAGCTGGGCTTTTTGTACTCTGGACCAACAAAAAGTCACACCAACTATTATTACTACTTTAAGGTATGGTGGAATCAGTTTCTGTTTTAAATAGGCTGTGCTATTGATTTCTCTTTAAAGTAGCAAGGAAGCTGACCATAGAATTTGATCAGATCAGTGAACTAGGGCTTGCCAAGAAAACCCCAAATGAGTCACGGAGAGGCAGGTATGACTGAACAACTTTTATTAATGCAACATGTAATGACAGGATGTTCCATCTTTTTAAAAAACAAAATTATACACAATTTTAAAAAATTCACAAAAACTAAAAGTAAAAAATTTAAATAATTAAATTTCAACATGACAAAAAAATGTAATAGACATTCACTAAAAGACAATTAAGATGATTTAGTAAGCTAGATAGTTGTTTTTTTTAAAAACTGGGCTATAATCTTAACATCCCCCAAATTAAGAAGGTGACTTAAAGTTTCCATAGTGGCAAATTAATGCCAATTCTGTGCCATTTTCTCTGCTTTTCTTCTGGGGTTGTGGTAAAATGGTTTATGGAGACAGCTGAGAGGTATAGTGGAAAGAACACTGACAGTTGATCATCCTTATAACATAGTGGTTACTGTATACAATGCTCCCCCTGGTTCTGCTCATTTAACTTTGTATCAGTTCATGTAAATCTTCCCAGGTTTTTCCTGAAAGCACCCTACTTGTCCTTCTTATAACACAATATATTCCATCATACTCATGCACACAACCTATTCAGCAACTCCCCAATTGATGGATATCCCTTCAACTTTCAATTCTTTGCCACCACAAAATCTTTGGCGTACAGAGATGTCTATTACTTTTGACTCACATATACTACCACAAGGTCATAAACTACAATGGCAGTAACAGAAAAAAAAACAAAGAACTGAAGACAAAGCACAAGCATACTGGTTGGAGAATGACTAATGCACTCTAAGAAAAAAACAAATATAAAAAATTCAGAGAAATATGGAAAGCCCTATATGAACTGACATTGAAGCAAGTAAAATCAGGAAAACAATATACAAATGACTACAACACAAACACAAAGAACAAATAAAACTGAACAACGAATAATTAAAATGATCAAGTATGGACCTGGAAAAGTGTAAACAAATGCATTTCTCGTCTTTCATTGAAAAAGTAGGGTTATAAGTGCAGAAAATCCCATATATTATCAGACAAAAAATAGTACATTAGTTAATCTGTTTAATAGTATGTAAATATGTTTTTCCCCTCTTCTTAAATCTCTTTTTGCAAATCAGGGCTTGTTAGGCAGGGGAGTAAAAGAACAATACATGTGGGAAATGTGATATAAAAACAAAAGCAATCAATAAAAATAACTTTTAAAGCTTATCAAACATTTCTCAGTAAGTCTGTTTTTAATTTACTTTTTTGTTTTATTTACTTTTCAAGGTTCATGAATTTCTTTAAATAATGGTTAAGACCTGTAAAAACAAAAAGAGTTGCCCAGCTGCCACATGAAAATTCAAACAGTACTTTTATACTCCCTTCATTTGAATACTTCATCTGAAAAAGAATACTATTGAAAAATATATGAGCTTTCAGAAAGCTGATGATTCCATACCTTTTTGTTCTTAGAAGATGACTAATCTGGGGCAGCTAAGAGGCACAGTGAATAGAGCACCGACCTTGGAGCAAGGAGGACCTGAGTTCAAATATGGCCTCAGACAAAACAAAAAACTAGCCATATGACCTTGGGCAAGTCACTTAACCCCAACTGCCCTGCCTTCCCCCTCAAAAAGGAAAAAAAGGGGGCGGCTAGGTGGCGCAGTGAGTAGAGCGTCAGCCCTGGAGTCAGAAGGACCTGAGTTCGGATCTGGCCTCAGATACTTAAGGCACACACAAACAAAAACCTAGCCGTGTGACCTTGGGCAAGTTACTTAACCCCAATTGCCCTCCAAAAAGCAAAAAAAAAAAAAGATGACTAATCCAAAACTTAACTATATTGATTCATATCCTTTCCCTCCAAATCAGGCTGGGATTGATGGGATAAACCTGGTAGAGGTACAAGTACAATAGAATAAACCCACAGAAATATTTTAAACTGCTAGGTGTTCCAGATTTTATAGGAGGTTGATGTGAATTTCCTATCTAGGACAATGTGACCTTTCCAGGTTTAGTTAATGGTTCTGCTAGTAATTGGGACTAAATTATTAGGACTAATTAAGGACTAAATTAGGACACCTTAGTGCCCATTCTAAAACTACAGTAATACTTGCTACTGTATTTTTCAAGTTTTACTTTAAGTCACTAAGTTAAAAGAAAAAAAATTTAATTCAAAAGCATTCCATTCCATAAGTAAGGATCATTAAGTTAAGAGTTTCACTTTTTTTTTTTTTTGCTATTTGGAGGGCAATTGGGGTTAAGTAACTTGCCCAAGTTCACACGGCTAGGTTTTTGTTTGTGTGTGCAGTAAGTGTCTGAGGCTGGATCCGAACTCAGGTCCTTCTGACTCCAGGGCCTATGCTCTACTCACTGCGCCACCTAGCCGCCCCTGAGTTTCACTTATTTTTAAAGAATGGATATCCCGTGTTAAACACAAACAATTTTCCATACAATTTTCTTTGATAAGATTCTTGCAAACTTATACAGTGAAGTCAAGGTGGCAAAGTAAGGCAGGAACTTGCTAGAGCTTCCCCAAATTCCCCTCCAAACAACTTTACAATAACACTTCAAAACGAATTCTGCAGTGGCAGAAAGGAGCAGATGAAACAATTTTCTGGTTTTCGACAATTTAGAATATCAACAAAAAAGGTTTGTCTCAATAAGGTGTGAGTGGAGTACAATGCAGGGCAGGTAGCAAAAGCGGGCCAGCAGCAGGCTGCACCCCAGCAAGGGAACAGCAAGGCCCTGCTACCTTGCATGAACCAGCCAGTATGGGCCTTGGTATGTGGCCCTAAAAAAAAAAAAAATCCCCTGGGCCAGTGGATTCACAAGTGAATTCTACCAATCATTTAAAGAACAATTAGTTCCCAAACGACATATACTGGTTGGAGAAATAGGCAAAAAAGACACAAATATTTTATGACACAAATATGGTGCTGATACCTAAATCAGGAAGAACTAAAACAGAGAAGGAAAATTATTGACCAGTTTCTCCAATGACTGATGTGAAAAATTTTCTAAGTACTAGTAAGGAGATTATAACAATGTACCAAAGGATCATATACTATGTGGACTTACACCTAGTGTATGGATCATACACTAGTATTTATACCAAGAATGCAGGGTTGGTTTGATATTAGGAAACCTATCAGCATAACTGACCATACCAATAACAAAACCAAAAGAAATCAAATAATTATTCCAACAGATATAAAAAAAGCTTTTAACAAAACACAACATCATTCCCATTAAAAGCACCAGAAAGCATAAATACAAATGGAGTTTTCCTTAAAATGATAAGTAGTATCTATCTAAAACCTTTAGAAAACATTATCTGTCATAGGCATAAACTAGAAGCCTTCTAATAATATTAGAGGTGAATCAAGGATGCCCTTTACCAACACTATTATAAAATATAGTACAAAAAATGCTAGCTATAGCAAAAAGAGAAGAAAAAAGAAACTGAAAGAATTAGAATAAGTAACGAGAAAAGAAAATTACCGCTATTTTCATATGGTATGATGGTATATGTAAGAAAATCCCTAGAGAATCAACTAAAAAACTACTTGGAATAATAAACTTTAGCAAAGCAATAGGATATAAAATAAACCCACACAAGTCAGCAGCATTTCTACATATTATCAACAAAGCCCAGCAGCAAGAGACAGAAAGAGAACTTCCATTCAAAACAATTGTGTACAACATAAAATATTTGGAAGTCTACCTGTCAAGACAAACCCAGGAACAACATGACCACAATTACAAAATGGTTTTCACAAAAATAGTTAAACAGAGTAACAACCAGAAAAGCATCAATTATACATCAGTAGAACAAGCCAATATAATAAAAGTGACAATTCTACCTAAATTAATCTATTTATTCAGAGCCATTCAAATCTAACTACCAAAAATTATTTTATAAAACTAGAAGCAATAATGACAAAATTCACCTGGAATTTTGATCAAGATCAAGAATATCAACGAAATCAATGGAAAAAAAAATTTTGAAGGAAGGTAGCCTCACCATACCAGACCTTAGAAACTATAAAGTGGTAATCATGAAAACAATCTGGTAATAGCTAAGAAATAAGAGTAGTGGATCAGCAGCATAGATTAGGCTTACAATACACAGCAGTAAATGACCATCGTAATCTAGTTTTGAAAAACCCAAAGACCCAAGATTTTGGGACAAGAACTCACTATTTGGCAAAAACTGTTAGGAAAAGTTTCAACATTTCACATCATATATCAAGATAAGGCCAAAATGGGTATATGACTTTTAGACATAAAGGACGAATTAGGGAGCTTGGAATAATTTACTTGTCAGATCTATGGATAGGTGAAGAATTTACGAACAAATAAGAAAAAGAGTATTATAAGATATAAAATTGATAATTTTGGTTATTTTATATTAAAAAGATTTTGCACAAGCAGACTCAATGCAGCCAAAATTAGAAGGAAAGCAGAAAGCTGAGAAAAAAAGTGTGTCTCTGATAAAGGCCTCTTATCTCAAATATAAAGAGAAAAGTGAGTCAAATTTATAATACAAGTCATTTCCCAACCGATAAATGGTTAAATAATATGAACAGGAAGTTTTCGGAAAAAGATATCAAGGCTATCTCTAGTCACATGAAAAAATGCTCTAAATCACTACTGATGAGAGTAATACAAATTAAAACAACTCTGAGGTACTACCTCACACCTATCAGTTTGGCTAACATGACAGAAAAGTAAAATGATAAATGTTGGAGAGGATATGGGAAAACTGGGATATTCGCACTGTTGGTAGAATTGTGAATTAATTCAACCATTGAGGATAGCAATTTGGAACTATGTCCAAAGGGCAATAAAACTGTGCATACCTTTTGGCCGAGCAATACCACTACTAGGTCTGCATCTCAAAGAGTTCAAAAATAGGGAAAAGGATCCATATGTACAAAAGAATTTATAGCAGCTCATTTTGTGGTGGCAAAGAACTGGAAACTGAGGGAAATGTCCATCAGCTGGAGAATAACTCAACAAATGATACATGACTGCAATGGAATATTATTGTGCTGAGAAATAATGAGCAGGATACTTTCAGAAAAACCTGCAAAGACTTACATGAGCTGATACAAAGTGAAGTGTGTAGAACAAAAGAACACTATACACAATAACAACATTATTATATGCTGATCACCTGTGTGACTTAGGTATTCTTAGCAAAAAAACGATGCAAATAATTCCTAAAGACCATGATGAAAAATGTCATCCACTTCCAGAGAAAGAGCTGATGGTGTCTGAATGCAGATCAAAGCATACTTTTTTCTCTTTATTTTTTCCATGGGTTTTCTTTTGATCTATGTTTCCTTTCACAACATAATAGGTTTCAAATGATTATACATGCATAAACTATAACAAATTGCTTATTGCCCCATGGTGGAGTAAGGGAAAGGAGGGAGTGAAAGAATTTGGAACTCAAAATTTGTTTTATAAAAAAGTGAATGTTAAAAACTGTTTTACCTGCAACTGGGAAAAAATAAAATATTTTTTAAAAATTATTTTATTAGGGTAAAATAAGTGAAAATAAAAGACCTTATTTTTAAAAAAATCTTTAAAATAGTAATAAAATAACATTGTTTTAAAAATTATTAAAATATTTATTCATTTCATTACAATCAAAAACTTAAGGTACTACCCTTCCGATTTTTCAGTCTATTAATAAAAATATGCCTAATCCCATTGGTTCTAGTTATCTAGTGTCATTATATTCCTACAAAAATGACAAACTAATAAAAATATGCCTAATCCCATTGGTTCTAGTTATCTAGTGTCATTATATTCCTACAAAAATGACAAACTAAACAAAATTTCACATTATATTATACAGATTTTTGCCTCAATTTTATTACAGTATATCATCTTAAAACAAAAATCTCTGCCATATATGTGTTTATGTATATGAAATATCTTTAAAGCAAAAACATCATCTTACCTGTAAGACTCCAGAAGGTCTACAATCTCAGTCTGTCCAAAGTGTTTAGCCCAATCTAAAGCCATCCTGCCAAAATTCCAAAGACCCAATCTAAGATGAACTTTCCTTTAAATTAACATTCAAAACATGCAATAGTTTTATTATTCATCGATCAAAATGCAGGTGAAAGGAGCATTTAGTATAAAAGTAAAAATAAATTAATAGACAAACAAATACATATAACTGAAGTTTAAAAAAATTACCAGCCATTTGATGCTTTGCTATGGACATTGGCTCCCATACTAATTAATTGTTCTACTTGACTCAAAAAACCTCTTCCTGCAGCAACCATTAGTGCTGTTGCACTGGTTTCACTGTGTCTGTAATCCACTAACAAAAAAGAAAGTAATAAAAATATATTTATCAGAACATTTTTCAAACTATCATATCAAACAAATCATATATTGCAAATTTAAGTTTTTATTCAACTGTTAAATATCTTCAATTCCAGAAACCAGATGTTTAACTGCTACTAAAAAACCTAAAAACATTTTTAAAAATACTAGCCATACTTTTAAAATGAGAACAAACTTGAAATATAATTATACAGTGAGAGTATTATGAATTATTTTTTCCTTCATAAAAACCCAATCTCAAACCAAGAAGATCTTTGCTCTTATCTCACCCTTGACACAGATAAAGATTAGAGAGACTCTGCAATAGGAAAGAATGATTAAGTGGAGGTAACAGTTAAATTTTTAAATAAAGAACAGTAATATTTGAAATCTGTAACATTGTTGAAAAGGAAGTAACACTGAAAGGTTATCATCTCCTAAATCACATGAATTATTTCTTGATCACAAAATGATAACATATAAGGAGGATTCTGGATATAAAGATCTGGAAAATACAAACTTATTTTTATCAGTGAGTGATGTTAGATTCAGAAATCTATTATTCAATATATTATTCATAGAGGATGATAAACTATGAGATAATTTCCCCATGGCATTTAAATAGAAATGCAACATTCATAAAAATGTTATTTCCTATAAAAATCTATGAGGAAGGCTCTGATAAGTTAAACATTTTCTACAATGCATTTCTTAGGGACGTGAATAAATCATTGCTTCTCAACATAATTTGCTCTCATTAAATAACCAAAATTAAAGGGATAATTTCTGAAAAGAATGTATATAGGAAACAAAAAAGATAAAAGTTGATGCATATTGCTACTTACACCTATGACTGAATTATCTGTTTAGGACCTTTAATATGCACATGATCATTTCCAAATACATATGGAATGATTTAATACACACACCCATATACACACATATGTATGTTTTTATGTATGTATATATTGATATATATTTCACACATATGAACACACATACCTATAGGTATAACACATTTTATGTATATGAACACATATACCAATAGGTACATATAGAGCATGCAACATTGTTATATTATACATATAAATAGATGTATTTGTTTACATATGTGTAATATGTACATAGAAATATATACAAAACATGTCTTTGTAATATATATTATACTGTACATACACATGTAGCATATAATATATATGAAATACATACATATGCATATGTATAATAAAACAATATAGTTGATCCCAGTAATTCCCAAATTCCCATGAAGCTACATGTTCCCACCCTATTACACAAGATAACTCAACTTCAGTTTCTCTTCCCTTTCAAGTGACTTGTCTCTATTAAGCCGTTCTTCAATCTTTTGGCGAGCAGAGCAAGGAGAATAAAGAGGTCTACGGAAAAAGAAGGAAGGAGAATAAAAATGCCTCTGGAAAGAAGGTACTCCAACCAAAAGAAAAAAACTAAAAAAAAAAAAATAGCATGGGGAGAGGGAGATTTACAGAAAAGTAAAAATAGAAATAAAATAGAATTCAAAAGTCAACTAGAATATTATTTATTTTTAAAAGACTGTTTGAGATTCAGCCATTGTGGTACTTGACTTGATCACTGGATATTTAGACCAGGGTTCCTAAATTTGATGTATATTATGTGACAATGGCAAGTTACTTAACTTCTCAGAAGGTTGTTCCTTCTGCGCCAAAGTAATTACTTCATGAAGTTTTTATGAGGAAAAATTTGACAATGTATGTAAAATGATTTGTAAATCTTAAAAAAGTCACACAGAAAGTTAAATAATTAAATGTGAGCCCTTGCTATTTTAACTCAATGTGTCTAGTAATAATTGCCATTTAATATGTGTAAAATCCCATTACAAAAAATTTTATTAAAAAATAGAAAAGGAATGAATGTTGCATATGTATTATTTTTTTACAAGGTGCCTCAAAATTCTTACCACTATTTTAAGATACTAAAGCTTTACAATGCACTATGACTTTTGGAATTTAAATGGTTTTAAGTGGCTATATGCAGACATTAGATCTTATAGGTCACTAAAAGCCTAAAGATGATAAGTATCATATGCACAGAGTGAGATATATACTCAAAGGGAAAAATGAAGGTACCTAAAGAGTCTTTCCTGTTTCCTTCCTCTTCTTTCTGCAAATACCAGAAAAGAAATTTTTTCCTTTTTAGGCAAAAAAAAGGTACAAAGTTTACTTGCTACCCTGTCGTGAATGGAAGGTAACAAAGACCCAGGATAAAGAAGGAACAGGTTGGTATAGTAAACAAGTGTTGTCAGTCATAAAACCTGAATTCAGATTCCAACAATGCCATTTACAAGCTGTGGCTTTAGATCAATCCTTGAATCTCAGATCACTGATCTGCTGTGCTTCCTACTTCAAACAGAGGCTGGGAGGTTCAAATGAGATAATATATGAAAAGCACTTTATAAATTTTTTAAGACTTAATTGTAGGCTATTTTATTTAAATTGCACCAGGAAGCTCTCACAAACTCCTACCCCACAAACTTTTCCATATAAATCAACTAATTAATGATTCATTTGGTTTTATAAACTTTTTAAAAAATACAAATGTACTCAAGAAGATGATACTCATTAGTTCTCACAATGCAAAAAACTTATATATATCTGGGAATGAATATTTACATTACACACACGCAAGAGTGTTCACGCTTGTGTGTGTATGTATGTGCGTGCACACACACACACACACACACACACACACACACTCCCTCCCTTTCCTATATGTATACAGGGAGGCAATTCTGACACTGATACACTATATAAGACTGGGGTTAGGCTTGTTTATGGGATTTAGTACACCAAGACAAAAGCATAAGGGCAATTAAGCATTTAATAAGGCATGGAAGAAAGGGACCAGGAAGTGAAAGAAGACAAAGATAAAGGAGATTTTTACAAATATTAGCTAGGGCCCTGTACACCCCTGAAAATGTGTCCTGATGTTACCATAGATTGCTAGTGCTCATCATATTCTACAAACGTGACGTGGGGAAAGCTCATGAACTGAAATACTGGTATATGCATATGGAGTATACCTCAGTGTCTTATTATATAATGCCATTTATTAAATGAGTAATTTAGTACACAAATGTTTTCCAATATATTAGTATGAAGAGGTTGTTTCAGAGATATAAAATAAGGTACTGAACTGTGCCTTACAGAGTAAGCACTCACATATTTGAGGAATGAACAATTTTTTGAATATAAATGAAAAACTTATGGAATAAATTTCTATGTAACCTAAATTTTCTCTACAAGATAACTACACATATTAAGTAATTTATTAAAAGATATAACCTACCGCTAACATTTTCAGTTAAAATAAGGTGAAACACCTGAGCAAAGGCATCAACATCTTTATGCAGCCATATGTCAGAAAGACAAGCATCCATTTCTTTTATTAGCCACGGTTCAAGGCAATTCACATCTTTTTCAGTCTAAAAATGCAGAAATGTTTAAATTAATCTAATGTCTGAAGAGGTGGTTTTTAAGAATGTGATAATCTATAATCATTATTTAAAAAATGTTTAGAATTAGTCAAGTAAAGACAAACACATTATGACTAGGCAGCTAGATGACATGGTGGATGGTGTGTTGGACCTATGAGTCTGGAAGACCTGAGTAAGAATCCTGTCTAAGACACTAACTAGCTATTGGACCCTTGACAAGTAATTTAACCTCTTGAGAACAATAATAACTTCTACCTCATAAAGCAGTGGAGAAGACCAAATGAAATAACATATATAAAGTGCTTAGAAAACTTTAAGGCACTATATATATTCTAACAATTAGCATTATCATTATAAGTACAATATATTATAGAATAATATAAAACATAAATTTAAATAATAATATGATGATGATAATGACATGTTCTGCATGAGCTTAACAACAGGCATTCATGTAACCTTGGACATATAAAGAAGATATAATTCTAACCAAGCACTATTAAATTTGCAATGACATAATCAAAAATTGCTCCGAAATACTTTAATACTTCAACTGATCTGAAACTTCATTGGCATGTGTACTTCCTCCAACCACAGAGAGCACAATACTTCCATATTTTAGGAAAAAGTTTAATGTGTGCTCTGACCAAAAACATTCATTGGTTGACAGCCAACTAGAGGATGACTATGAATTATGAATGAATTTAGCTTGGCTGGTCTACAGACAACAGCTGGCAACATGTTAAAGCCCTTCCAACTTGTAACACTTGTCAGGTTTGTACTTTTCAGGCAGCCTTTGTGAATACAGGGTCAACTCTATACCACAATGATGCATCAAAATATAAGGAAATGTCATGGCTTTGAATGTGCTCAAATAATGAACCATACCTCAAAAGAATAAGTATATTATTATCATGGCAACTACAGAAAGACATAGAATTTTAAATATTTTCCTTTTTCTAAGACTTGACATAAGACAACACACTTTAATAAAATTAAAAATTCTAGCACCATTTAACTGATGAATTCATACTCTAAGTTCATGATGAGCAATGATTAGAATACAACTTAATATTCAGAAAAAAAAAAAAAGAATGAAAATCCTCAAAGTTCCAGCTGAGATAGTAAATGTCTTACCAGTTGACTAAACACAGCATCACCACCATCATCCAATAAATCATATTCTTCAGTAACATTTGGAACAGTTCTTTGCCTTTGAGATTCAGGCTTGATGCTATTCTCTTGAGCAGAGTACCATTCAGTAAGCGTAGTTTGCTGTTTTTCTTCTAAATCATTTATAAAAGAAAGATTATTTGTCAGTATATTCTCTAGTTTGCTTTTCAAAATTAATTTCTTTAAAATTGTGGTACATGAATGTAATTGGATATTCTCATGCTATAAGAAACAACAAATGAGTTTAAAAAAAAAAAGTTTGCAAAAGAATACACGAAGTAAATGGAACCAAGAGCACACTAAACCCAATAACCACAACAACATAAATAGAAAGAACTTATTAATAAAATGAAGTTTTGCCCCAGATGAAAACTGAGAAAATGTACCTTGTACCCTTCTTTGAAGATGTGAGTAAATACTATGCACATTGAGGTCAACTTGGTTGGCTAACCTTTTCTTTTTAAAATCTGTCACAAAAGAACTGATGGGCAGGAAGGTACATTTGGAAATGAATATGATACAAAAAAATAAAATGCACCAATTTTTTTTGTTTTTGTTGGGGTTTTTTTGTTTTGTTTTGTTTTATTTTTTGCTTTTTTGGAGGAGGGGAGGCAGGGCAATTGGGGTCAAGTAACTTGCCCAAGGTCACAAGGCTCATGAGTGTTAAGTGTCTCAGGATGAATTTGAACTCAGGTCCTCCTGACTCCAGGGACAAAATACACCAATTTTTTAAAAGGAAAACTTTAAAAGCTTATCCATTTATAAAATTAAATAATCTAAATGCAATGGCATAAAAAGCTACACCCTAAGACATCAATACCTCCTTTAAAGTTCTTGTCATTAACTGGATTTAAAATGTTAAAATATACTTATAAAAGGAAAATAAGTGCTGGAGATGATGTGGAAAAATTGGAATACTAATGCACTTCTGGTGGAGTTATGAACTGGGCCAACAATTGTGGAGAAAAATTTGGAACTATGCCCAAAGGCTATAAAACTGTGCATATCTTTTAACCCAGCAACACCACTACTAGGTCTGTATCTGAAAGAGATCAAAGAAAAGGGAAAAAGACCTATTTGTACAAAATATTTATACTACCTTTTTTTGTGCTGGTAAAGAACTGGAAATTGAGGGAATGTCTACAAACAGGGAACTGGCTCAAAAAGCTGTGGTACATGATGGTGATGGAATATTATTGTGCTATGAGATTAAGAGAACATTGTACACAGTAATGCAACATTTTAAGGACCATCAACTGTAAAAAAAACTTGGCTACTTTAAGATAATGACCCAATACAATCCAAAGAGCCCATCATGAAAAATGCTACCCACCACCAGAAAGAGAAATAATGAAGTCAGAGTACAGACTGAAGCATACTTTTAAAATTTTCTTTATTTTTCTTGGGTTTTTTTTTTTGCATGTTTTCTTTGAGAACATGGTGAATGTGGAAATGTGTTTATTATGTCTTCTCATGTATTAACATATTTCTTGCCTTCTCAAGGGGCAGGGGAGGGGAAGGAAGGAAGGAGAGAATTTGGAACTAAAAAAAAAATTTTACATGCACTTGGGAAATATTTAATGAAACAAAAAAATAGCTTTAACTGAAACATTTTCCTATCAATGATGCTCTCAGATCTGAAACTATCTGCCAATTCAGCCTAACAATAAAGTATATGTGATAAGCCATGCAAAAACCCCAAGAATTTTTCAAAAGTAATGCTAACTTTTTAATTTAATGAATATGTGATAAAAATATATGAACAAATGTTTTTTAAAACTCAAATTGTAAAAAAAAAAATTACCAGAAAAAGTGTACAATTTTGAATTACTAGATATGTCCACTAAATTTATAAAGTTAATTAAAGGCAATAAAATTCAAAGTTGGAAGGGTTGTGGTGAAATAAGCAGACCATTACATTGGTGGCATAAAATAGTAACATCTTTTTAGAAAATATTACGGCAATATACAATAAGCCACAAAACCTCCTATCCTTTAACCCAGTGTTACCACAATTAGTATTATATTCTGAGGATGCTATACAAAGAGAAAAAGAGTTATTTGTAAAAGTATATTCAAGAACAGTTTTATTCATGATAGTAAAATATCGCAGGTAACCCAGACATCCAACAATTCAACCAGCAAGTATTTATTAAGCATCTGCTTTGTGTCAGTCACTATAATAGAGGCTAGAAATGGAAATACGAAAGTAAGATAGTCCCTGCCTTCACACAGTTTATATTCGATTTTTGTTGTTGTTATCATTCAATCATATCTGACTCTTCATGACCCATTTGGGATTTTCTTGGCAAAAATATTGGAGTGATTTGCCATTTCCTCTTCCAGCTCATTTTACAGATGAGGAACTGAGGCAAACAAGGTTAAGTGACTTGCCCAGGGTCACATAGCTAGTAAGTGTCTGAGGTCAAATTTTAACTCAGGGAGATTAGACTTCTTGGTTACTAGCCCAGTGCTTTATCCACTATATTACCTAGCTGCCCCATATTCAACTAGAGGAATACGATCTATTAAAAAATAAATACAGGGGTGGCTAGGTGGCGCAGTGAGTAGAGTGTCAGCCCTGGAGTCAGAAGGACCTGAGTTCGGATCTGACCTCAGACACTTATCACACACACAAACAAAAAAACCTAGCCGTGTGACCTTGGGCAAGTTACTTAACCCCAATTGCCCTCAAAAAAAAAAAAATAAATACAGAGTGTATACGAAATAAGTATATAGAAATTCAGAAGTGCATGACATACTAAAAGTATAACTATGTAATAGGATATTATTACACCATAAAAAAAGACAAATGGGAAGAACACAAAGGAAAATGGGAAGCATTATAAAGCATGATGTAGAAGAAAATCCACAACATGTGTATTGACAACAACTAAATAAAAAAAATATTATTAGCCACAAAGAACAAAACAAAACCATGAGCTGAAATGAACCACAGATCAGACGAGGAGTCAAACACAATGTCTATATTATCATTTTGTTAAAGTAAATATACATAAATAATAAATTTTGTTGAACTGAAATTGTAAACAGTGTATTTATGGCTATATATACAATCATTCACTTTACTTCATTTCATTTCATTCAATGTATATTGAATGTTTACTTTGAACTGATGGGTACTAAATTTAGAATTTTTAATGAAAATACTTAAAACACTCCAAAAAAATTCCTATGAACATGAATAGTGAAGTTAAAAGAAATGTCAAATTCTAAAAACTAAAGCTAAGGTAAAGTTTTAAGCCTTATTAGAACTACATCAAAACCAAAGACAAAATGTTTATAAGATCATTGGATTTATAAATAAGACTTGAGAAATAACTGAATCCAAACTATTCATTTTACCGGACCAAGACTAGAAATATAACATAACCATTTCTAGGATTGTAAATCTTAACAGGAAAGACAGAATCTACACGAGATGTTACTGTCCTACACACCTTCCACATCCCCAGAAAGATCAGTTTCAATCTAAAATAATTAAGTTTCTGGCTCACAATTCTTTTCCTGCTAAGTACAGTCCACTCCTCATGTCACCCAGCAAGTCAGCAGCCATACAAAAGAGCATGCTTTTGGCTTATGTTATTACCATTTATATAACAGACAAAACCAAAAGAAAAATATTTCAATTTTACTTTTCTCTCTGTTATGTGTAGTTAAAAAAACATATTTACATTCTTTGAAAGAAAAAACTTACCTCGCTGTTTTTCCTTTTTGTATTTTAACATTTCTTTGTTTGTGTATCCTGTACTTCTTAAAATGTCTTCCAGAAACATCTCTTTTACTTCAAATGGTCTTCCCTGTACTGAATAATTAAAAAAAATATTTTTTCTCATTAAGCAAATTAGAAATATTTTACCTTTTCCCATAAGATCCTAACATTAAGATATCTTTTTAAAAACTGATTTTTAAAAGGAAAATGGTTTAAAATTGTCTTTGTTCTTTATAAAGTTCCTTTACTTATTTAAAAAACAAATATTCTTTACTGCAATGCCTCAATGTGGTACATAAGTAATCCTGGGTTGCTGAAGGCTATGGTAGCAAAGCACAAACCCTGGAAGACCTTTGAAAGACTCTATGGCCCTGGAAATCATCTCCTTTCTAAGGATCAGTCTTGACAGTTTCCTTAACAGTACACTGGTCACTAGGAAATGAACTCTTTGGCCATAGTAACCTACTGAAATGAAGAAAAATGTAAATATCTTTTATCTTATTAAAACTAACTTCCATTTCTGCAGTGGTGGAAACAAAGTAGTTGAAAAGGGGTAAAGAGTGGTAACCATCATACAGTTTTAGACATTAAGTTAATTACAGATCTATAAATATGAGATCTTTGTTCACTGATAAATATTGGCAAATATTTGTGTCGAAACCATCAAAAATCATATTAAAAGTACTCCAAATTACTAAATAAGAGGGATACAAATTAAAATGTTTCTCAGGCTCCATAATAAAAAAAGAAAATGGACAATTGTTGGAAGCATTGTGGAAGGTCAGACACCCAAATACATTCTTTGTGGAGCTATGAACTGGTCCACCAATTATGGAAAGCAATTTGAAGTATATATTTTCCATGGAATACACAAGTCTCCAAAGGAATAAAGTTTAAGGTTACTCAAAGTTCAATGGAAAGATATATGACTTGTATGAGCATTTTAACAACAAAGCAAACTAGAAGCAACATAAAACTGTGGTGTCAAACTCAAATACAAACAAGAGCCACTATGCTGTATGTATTTTTATTTTATTTAAAATTTCCAATGACATCTTAATCTGGTTCAGGTCACACTTGTGAGTGTAGTAGGCTGCTGTAAGGTGATATAAAAGATGACAGAAACGTGTGACTGAAAAGAAGGTGGAAAGATCAAAAGAGAACAAGGAACAACAGATAAGCAGTCTATATGTTCATTTGTATCCACATAATGTCAACAGATCTAGAGCAAGGCCTCCAACACACTGGGTGGCCCTCTTGTGGACGGTTTATGGGTAAACACGGATAGGAATTGTACACATTTTTATGCTACACATCATAGGAATATGGAAGAAGTATAAAAATCAATGAAATGACAGATTCTGCAAACTATTATAGTTTTCTATTTATTGTACTTCACAGATAACTCTTGATTATTATTGGTATTACTCAGTCCTGACAGTATATAAACTGCAAAAAGAACTGTTTTAATATTTTTTAATAAGATGACCTGGAAAAAGACATAAATACAATGCATATAAAATTTGCACGTAACACAAAATGGAGAGGAAATGGCTAAAAATCCAGAAAAAACCAGAAATCAACCAAAATTTAAAATAAATAGGAGTGTAAGTGCAATTAAAAAAATTTAAAGATAACCAAATCAATTAAAATGCCAAAAGCAATGAATATGGAAAAAGAAATTATGCAAGATTTTTTCTTTTACCTGTGCTCAGGCACTTACCTGAACATTCAAAGAAATTAAGCAAAAATAACCAATGCTAAGAAAATCACAGATCAAATAAAAGATCTTAAAGTAAAATGTTAACATGTAAAAATAAAAAAGATAAATCAATTACCAGTCAATGGTCAATAAATATTTATTATGCACCCACTATGTGCCAGGCACTATACTAAACCTGGGAACAGAAAGAAAGGCAAACAAAAGTCCCTGCTCTGAAGCAGCTCAGTTTAATACTGGTGATAGCATGAAAAAAAAAATAAAACTACGTACAAATAAGCTACAGAGAGGATAAATTAGAGACAAATTAAAGGCTTGATATGAAGAAACACTTCCTAGAAATTAGTACTATTCAAAAGTGAATTTTTCTAATTTTTAAAATTCTTATTTAATTGTTCATTCATCCATTTATTTATGTTTTCTCATTTGTTATTTATTTTTCTGCACCATCCATTTCTAAGGCAAGGAATTAAAATGACTGAAGTTGGCTACAATTTTTAAAATCAAAGTACAGATTATTTAAAATTAAAACTTTAGATATCAGCAACACAAATGGAAACTAAATGGATAGAGAGAATATTTCAGTTATGTACAAACAGGAGGCAGAAATAAATCAATATAACAATAGAAAATGACTTACTAAATGTAAATTGAACAAAAACCCCCTATTTTTCCATGACCCATGCCATTTAAAAGGTCAAATTATTCAGAATAGTGCCTATGAACCCCTTGGTTACATATTAGCAAACAAGACCAAAACATTTAGTGCATGATATTTTAGCTCACATGAATATACAAAGTTGAATAAAAATGTTATGTTTAAAGGTAAAACCCATCACTGTAAGAATTCATCTAACCTAAAATAAGCCCTAAACCTCAGTTAGAACTTGGTTCACTTGTTATGCAGCACCATAAAATTAAATGGATAAGGAATGTTTCTATAACTTTTCCCATCTTATCTTCAGCTGCCTCAGTGTAGCAAAGCCCAAAAGGTGCCAGCCCTATTTTCAGACATACCTTCTGCGGGCATGCCTAGGGCTGCCTAGGGAAGTGGTAGGTTGTGCCATAATTATTTAACTTCAAGCAAAGTCTGCATAATGACTTTTTGGATGTGTTGTAAATGTGATTCTTGTTCACATATAGCTATGAGTTTTAAGGCTTCTAAGGTCCCCACCAACTCAAAGATTCTGTAAGTATTCATGACAAAAATTTTAATAAAAAAATGTAAAGAACCCATAAATCTGTAATGAATCAATCAGTGAACAGTTATCAAGCCAGCACTGTGTGAAGGTAGTGTGAGAAATGTTAAAAGACATACATGGCTACTACTGGCCTCAAGAAATTGAGGGACATGGGGAAATAAAACTAATCCACAGGAAACAATTAAAGACTAACTGTATACAAAACTGTGTGATACTATCTCTACTTATAGAAGGAAAAACTTGGGTTTTACTGGATGAAAAAGCATCACAGAGAAGACAAGACTATAAGCCCTCAAGGAAGGATCATGGAATCTAGCGCTGAAAGAGGTATTAGAAGCCATCTGGTCCAACCCCTTCCTTTTACAGATGAGGAAGGAAATTGAGGCCCAGGAAGATTAGGTAATTTGCCTAAGGTCACAGAGATAGTATCAGAAGGTAGAATTTGAACCCAGGTCCTTCGACTCCAGAATCAATGATCTTTCCATTAAACTATGAAAAAATACTACAATTATAAATTTTGAACAAGGCTGGTGAAAATTCTGATGTGTTAAAATTCTTAGTAACTTATTAATATAGCTGAAGTAGCAAGGCAGCCTGAGGGAGAGCCAAGACGTAGTATGTCTCAAGTAAATCAAACTACCATAATCACTACCACCACTACCTGGGTCACCACCTCCCTTAGGATTTTTCATACAAAAACAATCCATGACTGACACCAAAAGCCCAGGGGAAAGCAGTGCCCACTGGCCTTGCTTTCAGTTTAATCAGGAAGCCATCAACAAGGAAACCATGTTCTCCAAAGAAATGAATACATTATCCTTGCCACTACCAACACAAACAGCTAACAAAATGCTATGACAAAGCAAGTTAAGGCTAAGAGCCTCAGGAAAAGAACTGCTTGCTGTTCCACCACTGGCCCTACTTCCAGGGCCACACTAGTTATCAGCCAGGAAATTAACCTGTTGGAGATGTGACCTAGTCACTGCTTCAGAAATTTGGGTAAACCCTGCCTCCTCAGCAGCCAATTACTGAAGGCATGAAAAAGAAAGTTCTCAGTACCAAACTCTTACTTTCAAATGGTTTAACAAGAAAAAGTTGTTTGTTTGTTTTTTTTTAATCAGTGGCGATAACATTAAAGAAGATGCATTAACATCTGCTTTTCAGGACCATTGGGCCTTTCCATATGGCTTGCAGCTGAAATTTTGTATATGTATTGTCTTCCCCCTTTTGTAATGTGATCTTCATGAGAGCAGGAACTCTTACTTTTCTATCTGTATCCCCCAAACTTAATACAGTGTTCTGCACAGGCTAAGCACTCAACAAACTTTTCTTCCCACTGTTAACACCTTAATGATAGCCTTCATTATGTCTTTCCTGAATCATTCAAATAGTCTCTTATGTTCTTAGCTGCAGTCTCTCTCTATCCCATATTGCACACTACAGAAAAATTAATCTTTTAAAAAAATTTTTTGGTCTTTATTAATTTGTTCATTTACTTTTAGTTTACAAGATTCAGTTCCACAGTTCTTTGAGTTTCAAATTTTCTTCCTCCTCCCTCCTCTTACCCCCCTACTCCCATGGAGGCATACGTCAGGTACAGGATCTGAAGATACTTAGAAAAATCAATCTTAAGCACAGATCTGCTCATATAATTTCCATAACTAAAAAAGTAGTTTCCCATAGCTTTTGTATTAGAAGTCGAAACAGTATCTGACAGTCTTCCACCATCTGACTTCAACTCATCTGCCCAGATTCCTCTTATTACTTTCCTTCACACTCTATTTATTCCCCAGAGAAACTAGAATACTGTGTTCCAAACCTGTCCTATGCCTCTATATCTTATACTAAGCTACTGCTCTTTACTCCTAAAATGCCCTTACCATCCCTGCCCCTTTTGGATACATCCTTCAAGCCCCAACTCAAATGTCACCTCCTACATGGATATTTCCCTGATCTGATCCCAGCCCTTTCCCTTCCCCCCATCAGTTCCAGCTATGAACTTCCACAGCACTTCATATGACACACCTAGTAGTTTTTAATTCATCTTTGTATCTCCTACACTGCTTTCTAATGGTACAAATATGTTAAGTGTTTACTGAATTTGTGCATAAAAGCAGTTTTCTAATATGTAGTTCAAGGTAAAAGGATTTAAGAAAAGTAATGGGCAATATCTGGGTGTGGTTCAGAGAGTATTGACCTGGAACTTAAATAACCAGAAAATATATTCAATTCTTCTGTTTTCTCATTACCACCGTATTGGAACATATTACTAGTTCATTATTATACTAATTCTACTTAACTTTGTATATGACATACAGTTAAGATGATTTGGAATATGTAAAAAAAATGAATTTTACTTCCAAAATTTCAATAAAGAATATTTAATAATGACATTGATAATACTTTTCCCTGAGATGTTTTGTATAAAAGTTTAACATATTTCATATTTACTTACTGTATATCACTGGGCAACTTCCAAAATATCTTATAAAGAGATTCACATCCAATGCAGCACTAGAAAGAATCAGTTTCAAAGTTGGATGCTTCTGTAACAAGTCTCTTAATTTTGTCAGTAAAAAATCACTAAATCGATCCCTTTCGTGCACTTCATCCTGAATAAAAAAAAAGAAAAAAGGAAATTTTAAAGACATTGCAGGTAACTATAATCTCTTTGGTTGTACTGCTTTTTGATTATAAAAGGTAGTCTAAAAAACTTAGCAATTCAGACAAACTAGAGAGTATGGCTAATTTGTATTAGCAAAACAAACCAAGTATGTGAAAAGAAACAGTTTATTAAGTGAATTTTCTATAGGTATTACTTAACTAGTTAATAAATCATTGTAAATCCTTTATATAAAAAGGATAAGAAAACTCTATCAATATTATAATTTTCCATAAGGTTTGTTAAGTAAGGGCTTAAAATTTTATTAATCATAACAAAAATAACTGGCATTTCAGTGCTTCACAGTTTGCAAAGCACTTTAAAGATATCTCACTGATTCTCACAACAATCCTACAAGGCAGGTGCTCTTATTATTCTCATTTTATAGATGAAGAAATTGAGGCTCAAAGATGGTAAGTAACTTTCCCAGAATCATGCAGATAGTAAGCTTCTGTGGCAGGATTTGAACCCATATCTCCCTGTCTCCTAAAATGTAATCTTCTTTTAAACACAACACGATAAACCATTTTTAAACTTCAAAAATCATCATATATATAACAGTCTGCAATAAACAAATATTTCTCTTTGGAGGGGTGGGGTCTGGACCTATGATTTAATCAGTATGGGATATCCCGATGTGAAAACATCTTCCACCCACATAGTTCAGTAACTTCCTCTGTAACTTGAAACTTACAGAGTTGCATGAGGCAGTGAGAGATTAAAAGAATTATCCTAATATGCATCCGATTCAAGATCTGAACATCTGCCTTCCTGATTTCAAAGCTGGTTCTCTATCTACTATGTTATGATGCCTTTCTTTTCTTTTATATAGTCTGCTCTACACTGGCAAATCATAATTACTGAATTTCATTTATATAGGAAAGACAACTGAGTTCAAATCCAGCCTCAGACACTTGACACACTTACTAGCCCTGTGACTTTGGGCGGGTCATTTAACCATAACTGCCCTCCAAAAAGCCAAAAAAAAAAAAAAGAGCAAAATTCTTACCACAATAACATGTGTCACAGTTGATAGGGTGCTATCTCCTGCCATCAATGTTCGAAGTAATACTCCATTAGTGCAGAATGTCAGAAGAGTCTTTGGAGAAACTCTAAGAAAGTAAAGTATCTTGCAAAGTTATGAGTCTATTATGATTGATTATATTTTAATTACATATCCCTTTATATTAATGAAATTGTTATCAGCTCAATGGTTTGTATGCTCAATTACCACAGTCTTGTGGAAAATGTCACAGATTATCCATCAACTCCACAAATAAACTCCACAAATATATTACCCAAAGTCTCCTTTTGCTAACTAAGTGACACTTTTAAGTAATCAAGCACCCTTCAAAGTTTTTCCTTGGGAAAAAATGCCTTTTTCAGTAAAGCTGTTTTCTTAAGCTACCATGAATGCCTCATCTGCAAAGTATATAGAATGGCTAAAACATCAGCTATTCAAATTAAGGTACTAAGCAATGGGAAAGATGAAGAAGCTCTTTTCTGAAACTCAAATCCTATGAAAGATTTCCTCCCAAATGGCACTGCCAACTTGGAAACAAGAAATATTTTCTATTTCCTGTTTTCTAACTTTTTCATTGCCAAATATTCATAGGCAATTATTATTTTAAAAACTCAAATGGACTTGGTTACCAACTTTGAATCCAAATTTACTTTGAGAAAATTAATGGTATGAAGAATGGTATGGTATGAAGAATACCATATAAAATGTTATCTCATTTTGACTAAACCTAGAAAATGCAGTTTTACCAAATAGGCTAAAAACATGTATTTTAGGAAAATTTACATCACCTGCTTTCCAATCGTATCTGATAGCCAATTGTCTGGCCAATCTTTTCTCTTCTTTCTGCTGCAACTCTTTCAGCCACAGCAATAGCAGCTAAACGTCTGGGTTGAGTACAAAATATACGGCAGGGAATTCCATTTTTGAAGCAATCATCTAAAAGGAACTGAGGAATCTGAAAGAAAGGTTTCAGTTGCCATAGTAATTCTCTAAATTCAATCAACAAGACAGGTAGAGATGATTATTCAGGTACTCATTATGAAAATTTACTGTTATTATTTAAAGTCCAGGGAACAATTACCTATAAATAATTTTGCAAAACTCCAATGACTAACAATAGTGTACTTTAACTGCTTTACTCCCTACCTTCCCAGGGTTTCATCACATCTTAATTATACCAACAAGATAGATTTGGAGTTCCTAATTAAAATTTTAAGTAGTAAATTAACATGAAAAAGTTAAAAAGCTTAAAATAATATAAACTAGGAAATCAGAGGATATCAGTTGTTAAGAAAATGTCAAATAAGAAAATCTAGATTTATCATGGTGTTTGAAATCTACACATCATATTCCACTAACAATGAATATAATTACAAGAAAAATAAAAAAGATTTCAAACGAATTACCTATTCCAAACAATAGTTGATACTGAAACAAACTATTCTAGCACAACAATGAAACCAGGACAATTTCTTGGAGTTGAATGCAATAGGATTTGACCTGTACTACTATTTATAAAAGGCCTTTTCATAAAAAGAAATTTAAACCATATAGTCTGATTCTCTTCAAGGGAGAGAGAGGAATAGTGACCACAACTGAGAAGGACTTAGCAATATATAATAATGTTCCCACTGATTTCTTTTCACCATGTGTAATAAGTGAGCAAAAATGATAAGGGGCAATGTGTCATTCTATCTGCTGAGTAAATATAAAATTATATATGCAGAGGAAAGCTCATGAAATTAAGGAAATGTCCATAGAAGAATCTAGGCAAAGTACAGAAACATTTTCTTAACATAGATACAACATAAAGCTAACAAAGGAAAGGTGAGAACACATCAATGCTCTACCACCCTGACACTATGCTACCTCATAGGCAAAACTGTCTTAATGAGACCCTCTTGATATTTCAGTAACTATTTCTATCTAGGACAAATTCTAAGTTACATCTGCCTCATACAAAATTGCATACTACATTGCTTCTTTCTACATCATAGTCTACCAAACCCAACCTTGGATTATTGCCACCATCCTCTTACTCCTATTCATGTACTGCTAAATGAATAGGGAGGAAGATAAAACCAAGCTAAGTCACTACAAATTATTTAAACCCTAACTGTGTCCACATTAGCAAGTCAATCCTTTTGCATCTCCTTAGTGATTTTCTATCCCACTCCTCACTGAAGCTGTTCTCTTCAAATTTCACAATTTTCTCTTTCTCCTCTACCCTTTCAGCTGACAACTTAATACTCTGTTAAGAAAAAAGAAGTTCCTCCTTAGTTCTTCTCAGCAATACAATGATCCAAGACAACTCCAAAAGACACATGATAGAAAATGTTAACCACATCCAGAGAAAAAACTACGGAGTCTTAGTGCAGATCGAAGCATACTATTTTCACTTTTTTTATTCCTTCTTTCACATGTTTTATTTTTTTTTCTTAATGCTTCTTTCACAATAGGACTAATGTGGAAATATGTTTAACATGATTGTACATGTATAACCTATATCAGATTGCTTGGTGTCTTGGGGAAAAGGGAGTTAAGGGAGGGAGAAAAATTTGCAACTCAAAATTTTACAAAAATGAATATTGAACATTATCTTCTGGGGCGGCTAGGTGGTGCAGTGAGTAGAGCACCAGCCCCAAAGTCAGGAGGACCTGGGTTCGGATCCGGCCTCAGACACTTAACATAAAAACTAGCTGTGTGACCTTAGGCAAGTCACTTAACCCCAATTGCCCTCCAAAAAAAAAAGAAAATTATCTTTACATGTAATTGGAAAAAATAAAATACTAATGCTATTTTTTTTTAAAAAGGTCATTCATCACGAGATTGTCTCTTCTCCCCTTATCATCTCAAAAGCCATTGGTATCACCCTCTATTCTTTTTTCCCTTTACTTCTAGCCTCTGATAATGAGATGGTCCTCTTCTCCACCCAAGCCAACGCATGCCCTTTCTTGTCCCATCCTGGCTTATGAAGAGATTCTTTTGGCATTAAGAGTAGATTGCCCTCTATGTCACTCTCTCTCTCTATCTTCAATCTCTCTTATCTATTCATTCTTTCCTTGCTGAACACAAACATAGACATCCTTTAAAAATAACTAATACTTTAAAAAAACAAAAACAAACTTGTATTGCCATCACTTCAGAGTTCCACATCAAACTTCATTAAGATTTTTTCTCTGACATTTCCTCCTAACTATTTACCAAGGATGTGGCATTCTCACAGCAAAATATAAGACCTTGAGGAGATGTCAACTTCTCTCACTGAATTTCTAAAAACAAGCACAATGTCTTGCATATAGTAAGTACTTAATAAATAGCTGTTAAATTTTCTTATGGATTATTAAAAAGTAAAAGTACTATCTAGGGGCGGCTAGGTGGCGCAGTGAATAGAGCACCAGCCCTGGAGTCAGAAGGACCTGAGTTCGGATCCGGCCTCAGACACTTAATGCACACACAAACAAAACCTAGCCGTGTGACCTTGGGCAAGTTACTTAACCCCAATCGCCCTCCAAAAAAAAAAAGGACTATCTAATCTGATGCAAATTTTGTCTAAATCATATTTAGATCCTTGTCATGGATAAAATTAGGCTTAAAACTACAAAATACAATCAAATATTTTTCTTCAACTGAATTAAAGACAAACAAACCTGTGTGGTCTTTCCTGACCCAGTTTCTCCAACAATCAAAACAACTTTATTATCTTTAATTATTTTGACAATTTCTTCTTGTTTCTCAAACACTGGTAAAGACTGTCTAAAAGAATCAAATTCTGATTCTCCCCTTTTCACTGGAATCTGAGGTATACCGTTGTTCAGCCGTCCACTTGTTTTACTCATTTCTCGATTTTCTTTAAAAAAATAGAAAACAAAATAAGATCTATATTAACAATCAAAAGTGAATAAGGAAATACTCTAATATATGTACATACATTTTATTTTCTCTTCCATTGATAAAGACATATATTCGGTAGCTAACCAGGGCATAAAAAAAAGAAAAAAGCACAAAAGATTAAACAAATAGCAAAAAAGAGAATGAAACTGTCTGTAAATTTCTGTTATTCACCAAATACAACCCAAAACCTTAGTATGTACACACTGAGTTTAAAAAGTCATATCCTTATTGTCCTTGCTTTATTACATTTGATTTATATTTTTAAGTGCTAAGATTTAGTATCTTGTTATATTAGCACATCATGAAAGTAGAATTTTTTTCATCTAGAGGAAATTTTCCTACTTCAGCATGAATGTGGAAATAACCTGAAAAAGTAGAAATAACTAATAAAATAACTAAAAAAAAACTCAAATGAAGGAAGCAGAATTAGACCAATATATATGACTATAGCAATGTTAAAAAAAAAAAACCTTAAAAAAAACCAAAAAGGAAATGATTCTGATCAAAGACAAAGGCAACAGCAAATGATTTGAGCTAGCAAGCACACCTATTTCCTGTCAACAAAGGTTATATTACAAAAGTCAACATAACTGTTGTTATGTCATGTCAAAAGTAACAGAGTAACAAATGAAATCCCTCTTTTAGGTACTTTCATTAAATTGTTTTCTAGAGACCATACTTTGTGAATATTAGACAATCTATTACATTAAAATAAATCAAGAAAAATATTTTTAAAGTACATCATAAAGCTACTTCAGTTAGGAAAGTGCTCACCACCAAAGCATTGGCATTGTAAAATGGATTCAACTTCAGAAACTAATAAGGTCTTTATCAATGAAAATGACACTACTTCTATGTGTAGTGAATACTTCAATTAGAATATGAGCTGCAAAAGAGCATGAACTATCTCATTTTTCTATTTGTATTCATAGTGATTTGCATATAGCATGAAATTAATAAATGCTATTTTCATTCATTTATTCATTCAAGTATTTAACGAATTATCAAATTTTCATTTCCATACCAAGAACTGGGCATATGTTGATCAGTGAAAACCAATTTGGTATAGCTTCAGAGACTGAGCATTACCGCTTTCAGTCTCTTGTTAGAATGGTATTAAAGTTAAGTTCCCTAAATCAGTGCCCCTCATTCATCACTCCTTATTATGCAATTGAGAAAATATTCTTATTTTCCTGGTCCTATAACAGGGCAATCTCACCCTGGAGTTATGTTTGTTGTCTAAAACTCTCTATAAATTTGAGCCCTAAGAGGCACTAGGATTTCAACTGGAGTGCAAAAGTCATTCCACATCCAATAACCTTCCCTCTGTGTGCTGTTCCCTATGTTATAGGCCAGAGGTGACAGAACTATAGTCCCAAGATTGTTCCTTGTTGACTTCTGTACTCTGTTTAGGAGCAGTAGTAATAAAAGTTTTGTAAACTGTTCCCCGAGTATGGTTCTATTACTCTTCATCTCAATTCTTTTTTCCAGAGTTTAACACAAACATTAAAATTACAGATATTCCAAAATCTGGAGAATGAGATTATTGAGTAGAACAGAAAACTTAATTCTAAAATATCTACTCCAATATGCAAGGATTTGTGACTTCATACATACGGGTGTACTAATATTGATCACAATCTTACAAGAGTTGGTTTTTGATAACTACCATAGCTGAAAAATGCATCACCTCATACCAACCCTGGAGATGAGCCCTCTCCCAGGCTCTGTAAGGAATTGTCAAAATTTGTGATCTATTGGCAGAATTTTCGAGACCCTATGTATATATGAAGCCCTAAAATAGGACTTGAGTGGGGTTATTTATATAAAATATAAATTTCAGTGTCAGAACCCAAATTAGAGAGAGAAAATGAATGCTTATTAATTTAAAAGAAAAAAGTATGATACTAAAAAAAGTTAACAAATTTACCAAAACATTTTTTAACTGGGTCCTCTAAAATAGAGGCATCAAATTCATGGCCCACACGTCAAAATCAATATACCCTGTATGTAATTACAGGTCTATTTTCTTAAACAGTTTTCAAATTCTTGAGACTTGGAACCTCACGTTGTCTGCACTCTACATCATCACACACAAAATCCAATAGTATATGATATCTGCTACCAGAAAAAAAAAAAAGGAAAATGATATAATAATAGAGGGAACTAATTATTTTCCATTCTAAATCAGAAAATTTTAATTTGATGTTTTTACACTATGGAACATAGCAAAAAAAATATGTAAGTCACTAAATACATCAAAACCTCTATACCTCTGATTTCAACAATAGTTACCTCTTAATGGTTTTCAATTCAAAATTAAGGCTACAGGTTAACTTTCTACCACTCCAATAAAAGAATAACAGTCAAATTCTGCACTATACATTAACACTTTAAAAATTTCACATTTAAATTTACATACTGCACAACTCAACTAATCATATTTGGAAAGCTTGTTTCATTCTAGTTTTAATTACATTAGTCCACAGAGGGAAAATCATTACACAGCAAAATAGAGAAAGAAAATCATTAACAGACCTACCAGCTTCAACTGCAAATACATTTCCCCGTTCTGTTTTAGGCAAAAGTTCAGTACGCTCTTTATTTGTGACTGGAAATCTTTGAATTAGACTTCTAACAGCATGTTTTGTATTGTGAGTCAAACTACAGGTCATCATTGCATGTGCTGTTTCTGATCCATCCTTCTTCTTCACAGTTAGGTATCTATTAGCTCCCTTTCTGAAAAATAATTTTAAAATTATAAAGTCAATTATATATGCAAAATTTATTCCTACTCAGAAAACATATTTCTAATGATTTTGTTTACTTTTTGACTGGACCTGTTAGTTCTGGGAGCACAAACAAGGAACTTTGTCAGTCAATGTGGATGATGAACACCTTCTCTAGTTTTTTTTGTTGTTGTTTTTTGCTTTTTGTAGGGGCAATTGGGGTTAAATGACTTGCCCAAGGTCACATGGCTAATTTTTGTGTTAAGTATCTGAGGCTGGATTTGAACTCAGGTCCTCCTGACTCCAGGGCCAGTGCTCTATTCACTGCACCACCTACCCGCCCCTAGCTTCTCTAGTTTTAAAAAAGCTGTCTGTGGCAGTAAGAAGTTAAATGAGCTGCCCAAAGTCACAAAGGCAGGTATGTGGCAGAAACTGAATTTCAAATTTATCCACTAAATGCCTTCCAAAACATTCAGTAAAAAGGAGTCATGTCCAAATTTATCACAAAAATATTAAACAAAAAAAGGCCTGAAACTCCATTTACAATCACCGAAAAAGGCTTACTTACCTACATGAAGATTGCTGTTAGCATGGTTTACAGTTGATAAAACATCAGCTAATGAATGGTGAATGGCATGCAGATAGAGGGTGGGTGGAGGGTCGGTAGAAACAATTTGAACAGAATCCAGAAATAATAAAGTTTTAGGTCCCCTGTCCAGACTATATTCCCTCTGACTGGCTCTTCAGTATGTACTATGATACTGTCATCCTCATGGAGCCCTGCTAACAGAACCTAATGTCATGAGTGTCTTTAACTATTCATAAAGTGACACAATGGATAAAACGCTGCACCTGGAGTCCGGAAGACTTATCTTCCCGAGTTCAAATCTGAATTCAAACATTTACTAGATGTGTGACCCAGGGCAAGTCACTTAACATTTATTTGCCTCAGTTTTCTCATCTGTAAAATGGACCTGGGGAAGGAAATGGCAAACCACTCCCAACATCTTTCTCAAGAAAATCCCAAATAAGGTCACAAAGAGTCAGACACAACTGAAAAATGACTGAACTACAATTCCCACTGTTAGAGTTGTAATTGTAATTACAATTGTAATTGTAATCTTATCCCCAGTGAATGCACCTTTCTCTTATCTTTGGCCATAGGTATAAAATGTTGCCTACGTAATCATGTGAAGAGTGGTTTTACTTTAAAATATGACTGTTGCAAAAACAAAGTCATCAACAAAAAATTCTACTATAATGATTAAAATATATAAATCCCAGTGTTAGCACTATTATCATCACAGATTTATCTTTAGTTTAACAAAAGATTGGTTTTTTTTGTCTCAAATAGGGCTCATAAAGTGAGGGAACACATTTTCTATCACCCTAAAGTTAACTGTCTCTTCAAGTCCTCTCCCAAAGTTTCTTCATAGCACAAAAATGACTCAGGGTTCTGCTAGAAGGCAGCAGAGTATATAATCAGACAAGTCCAACTAAAGTAATTTATTATTTTGATACATTTTATTGATATCTTTTTAATTTATATAACCTAAATTTCCCCTTTTATTCTGTCATTGTAACATCCTAGGAGTGATAAGATTTCACAAGAGTGAACATCAATAGTTACAATCACAGATCTGAGAATACTGAGGTACTGGTAGGGTGGTTTATACAACATTGCAAGAAAAAAACAATAGAAGGCTAGCTTTACCTGTAATTTAAAGTACCTTTTACAATAACCCATTAGATTTCTATCACCTTTTCATTTCCTCACTTTAAAGATTAAGAAACCGAGGCCTTGACTTTCTACCTTATAATAACTGCTATAGGAAATCACTATGCTAATAAGATTGGGGGGGTTTCTGTTTCTACATTAATTGTATTTCTTATCGATTATTTATCAAGTAGAATCTGGGCATTTACACTAATTTTTTGTGTTAGACTAACTTTTACCAGGTATACCCATCACATATTTTACTACTCTACTGCATTTTTTTCCCTTTCTTTTATTCTGGATACTAGGTATCTCCTATTTCACCCTGGCTGAAAGTATAGCAGCTACTCAAAGTCCAATTTCACTGCAATAAATAGAAAAGCTTTGAAGCCTTGTTTTCAAAGTGGGCCAGTTCACCTATCCTTGGGCAAATGGGTGTCCCCCTGGTATCCCACTCCCACCCACATCTACCCTTCCAGACCCCTAGGCTCACCATATAGATGCAAGACTTAGTGAGAACGGATCAAATTTAGCACTATTATAGCTCAGAACTCCCAAACTCAAATGATGAACCTGCTTCAGCCTCCCTATTAGAAGGGACTCCAGGTGTGTGCCACTAAGCGCAGGTGCTGTTTCCTTTTTGATGAAATGTTGAACACCTCATAATTTGTTGTAGAAGTCTCTTTTATATGTACAAATACAACCAACTTATTTCTGACTGTAGTCTTCACTTCCTCAAAGTAAGAAATTTATCTCCTTCATGGTGAAGATAACCTTAATATTGCCCAGAGATTAATTTAAAATACCTCACTGGAACCCTAAGATAAATTCAGGCCAAACATCAATGCTAGGTACTAAGAAGGAGAGCTGGAATGGTTAACAGGCAAAGTTATAAGGGTTATTTTAAAGAAGTTATCATTCAAAAATTAGACAAGACTACCCAAATGGGGTTAGGGGACCAAAAAGCATGAATGGGTTAGTGAACTCTAGAAATGAAGTCAAAAGAAAATTTTAGTACTCCATGAAGTGACTCAAATACAACCAAAGGAAGAAGTTACCTAAAGAATCAGTGGGACCACTTAACCACATTGCAAAAGCTGTTCTTAGGTGTGAAAAAAATGGTACCAGGTGGGCAGAAAAAAGCTTGCCTTAACCAAGCTGCAACATCAGAAAAGGAAGATGAGCGGTGCTTTAGGAAATGATACTTTTTTTATACTTCTCCTCATACCAAATGTGACCTTATCTCTTTCCTTGCTCTGCATCCTCCTCTCTCCATTTTCTTAACCACCTCCCACCAAATGCCACTGCGACCTAAGGACCATGGGAACAGACTGTCTTTTCTTTTTGTATCCCAAGTGCTTGGTATACTCCTTCGTATGAAATAAATGTCTAATAAATGCGTTTTCATTCATTCATTTATTCATTAAGACCAGCAAAATTCTTCTCTGTCTTTTTTCCCTCTTGCCCCTGTTGATATCTTTTCTACTCTGTTCTTTTACCCCCAAATAGATCCCTCTTTTTTTTACCTGAAACTAAATACAAATTTCCAAGTTATCAGCAGTTCATATTCCAGAGATCTTAGGAAAACAATCATCTGAAATCTGGAGCTTTTTTTCCTTTTTTCGTTGTTTAGCTGTTGATTTGTATCTGACTCTTTGTGCCTCCGTGGACCACAGCATGCAGGACTTTATCCTTCACTATCTCTTGAAGTCCGTCCCCAGTTTACGTTCATTTCTTCCATGACATTATCCATCTTATCCTCTGCCATTCCCTTCTCCTTTCGCCTTCAAGCTTTCTCAACATCAGTCTTTTCTAGAGCCCAGTCTTCTCACTGTGTGGCCAAAGTATTTAAGCTTCAGCTTCAGTATTTGATCTTCCAAAGAATAGTCTGAATTAATTTATTTCAGTGCTGACTGATTTGATCTACTTGCTGTCCAAGGAACTCTCAAAAGTCTTCTCCAGTACCACAATTCCAAAGTGTCAATTCTGCAGAACTCAGCTTTCTTTATCGTCCAACTCACAGTCATATAGTGCTACTGGAAAAACAGCTTTGACTACATGGACCTTTGCTGATAACATGATGTTTCTGCTTTCTAGTACGCTGTTCAGATTTGCCATAGCTTTTCTTCCAAAGAACAAGTGTCTTTTAATTTCATGGCTGCATTTGCTGTCTGCAGTGATCTTTGAGTCCAAGAATGTAAAATCTGACACTGTATCCACTTCTTCTATTTGCCAGGAAGTGATGGGACCAGTGTAATACAGCTAAAATATTGTATATTTAAAATTAGAAAATAACCACAATAGCAGAAAACAATACTGTTGTAAATGTATGGTCCTTCTTATCCTTGTGGGCTGACTTATGAACTATCCAATATTAGTAACTGTTTCTATGGGAAAATGTGTTTCAAATTCCAAATAAAACTCTTGGGACCCAAGAAGCACATCTTTCCCTTTCTGAAGCATTAGCAGCAAGAAGGGACTCTACCTACCAACCAAAGAAGTGATCATTAAAAGCAACAGCCCCTACTACAATAAGGATAAGATGGGAGTTTCCTAGGCTCAAAGGCAACTATGAATATTTAGAGGGTATTGGGTATTTGTGGATCATGCATAAAGGACTGCCTGCATAATTCTTTTTGCTGATGTTTTTTGGCATTTTACTTTTCTTCTCCTTAATACAGGAGTTCTTATCATAAAGTGTGTCAACTTGTTTTTTGTTTTGATAACTATTGTGGTAACTATTTCAATAAAGTCTCCTTTGTAATCTCATCTATTTTAATTCATGCATCTAAAAACATTATCCTGAGGAGTCCATGGGTTTACCAAGATGTCCCATAATGCAAAAAAGGTTAAAAATAAAAACCCCCCTGATTTAAAAGGTAAGTTAATTATTAATTTATCTGTCCAAAAACAAAATATGCTCAACACATACTGCTTTTCATTGTGGATATCTCTCAAATGGACCCTCTTACCCTTCTTTCCCCTCTATCCAATCTGTTTTATAAAATTATTTATTTTGAGACAGGATCTCTCTATTTTGCCCATATATGCTTATCTCCAGGGTCAGTAAGGGAGGGTTGGGGGCTTGCATTTTTCAGTCATAGTAGCTATCAAAGAATTCTTGTAAGGTTGTGATGAATATCCAAAAATGATGGGTACAGAATTAATTTTCATCCTGCTCCTTTTCTCCAACCTGGGCCATAAGCCCCTCCTTAGGAGGGGGGCTCACTATCTAGGTGCCAGATTTTGTGCAGACACCCAATAAAAAGGCTTTAGCCCTACTATAGTTCAGAATTCCTGAACTCAAGCAATCCACCAGCCTCAGCTCCTCAGCAGCAGGGACTACAGGTGTATGCCATCATGTTCAGCCTTACTTGTTTCTAAACATGGTTAGGAAAAGAAAATAAGAAGAGGGCATGAACTATAATTCCTCATTGAAAAAGAACCCACATCAATAATAAGAAAAATGTCTATAAGCAAACAAAAAAATAGGGTATAAACGGAACAAGCAGCAGATTCTAGCTCTGCCATTCATTGGTATGATGTTGGATAAATCATTTCACTCCTCACGCTTTATTTCTCCCATCTGCAAAATAGAGGGATTCAACCAGCTAATTTACAAAATCACTTCCTGTTTTTTTTTTTTAAAAGCAATTGGGGTTAAGTAACTTGCTCAAGGTTACACGGCTAGTCATTATTTATGCGTGGGTGCTCATTTTCTGAGGCCGGATCTGATCTCGGGTCATCCCAACTCCGAGGCCGACGCTCTTACTCACTGCGCCACCTAGCCGCCCCTTTAGGGCAATTGGGGTTAAGTAACTTGCCCAAGGTTACACGGCTAGGTTTTTGTTTGTGCGGATTAGGTGTTGGAGGCCGGCTCCAAGCTCAGTCCTTCTGATTCCAGGGCCAGCACTCTATTCACTGAGCCACCTAGCCGCCCAACTTCCTGTTTTAATATTTTTATGCTGATATCAAGTCAAGATCATCTTTCACTTTTCTCTGTAAGACAGATTTAACTACTTTCTTCCTTTTTTTCCTCTAGGGTAGAAGAAATTGTGAAGGCGATATAAGAAACAGGAGGAAAATATGTGTATGGATATGTAGAAAAGTCAGACACAGTAAAAGAAGTGTTTCTCTTTCCTCTTTCTCTCTCTCCCCTCCTCCCACAGATATTAATAATTAATAATAATAAAATAGCCAGAAATTTCTCTTTCATAAGAAAAGGCAAATGAACTTACCCTTTGCTTTTAGAGACCAAACCAAGAGACTGACTTAATCGATGAATAAAAGCTCTTTCAGTACTGGTTAAAGAAGAAGGAAATTCCATTTCTAGAGAAAGAAAAATACCTTTTTAAAATGGTCATATATGAGGAAGAAAAAATTCTTTTATTTAGCCTTGTCTAAAACAATATACTCGAAACCTAATTTATCTTTACTATGTTTACATGATGGTAAGTACACAGAATTAATTCACTTCATGAAGTATTCATATTAAATTGGGTTTTATATCATTACTTAAAACAAAGCGCCCAAATGTTAAGCCTGGCAATGAAAAAGCAATTATACATATACCACCAAAATGTTCCAAAAGAATTTAAGCTTCATTTGAGCTATTTGTTAGCTTTCTAAACAAGCACATTGGTTTCCTATCTCTACTCTTTTAAACACGGTGTTTACACACCTAGAATGCCTTTCCTCTCTAGCTCCAACTCTTCAGTTCTTACACATCTTTCAAGGTCAAAATCAGTATCATTTCTTTCAAGAAGTCAGCCTTAGCTAGAAGTAATCACTTCCTCTTCTGACCTAATGTAACACTTTCATTCTCTATACTGCATTATAGTTATTTTTTACTACTCATTTTAATTATGACTATAAGTTCTATGAAGTCTAGGAAAATTTTTCTTCTCTGAACTTCTAACATGGGTTTACATTTTTAAAAATGGAGAAATGTCAACTCAAAACATTTAGATGCTTTAACAATTCAAAACATTTAGTGAATGCCTACTATATGCAAGTCACTGGGCAAGGCCATGTTAGAGACAATTCAAGGAAGAAAAAAACTTGTATGTATGTCCCTGAAAAAGTATTGCTTAAGATTGTTGCATAGTTTGCATTTTATTAAGTGCAATGTTTCAGCACTATATGAATGCTGGGGATATATACAAGGGATATAGGGATAAAAAAGGGTTAGTCCCTACCTCAAGGAGCTGACATTCTAACAAAGAACACATAAAAGATGAAACAAAGTGGGGAGAAGGAAATATGTGAGGTGGGGGAAGCATGGATGTATAACTGGGAGAATAAAGGCTAGCTGGTCTGGGTCTTTTCCCAAGATGAAGGCTCTGTGAAGAACCCACTAATAAGGTAAGCAGAATGAGGAATCAGTGGAGGTATGGTGAGTTGGTACAAAGGTCCAGGTCGTACTTCTGCCACATACTGGTTTGGGTGACCTTGAGCAAGTCATCTCAGTGCACTGGACTACGTTTTAAAACTATAAGTTGCAAATAAATCTTCATTGGAATTGGAAGATACTTACCAAGAGCTCCCTACACTGATGGGCCCACAGATTTGTTCAAAAGAAAACCTCTATATTAAAGTCACCTGTTATTGTTTTGGACTGAAATCTTCTGCAGGAGGTAGTATTAACCTTTTTTTTTGGTCTTATAAAGTCTGGTGAAGTCTGTGTACCCTTTCTCAGAATAACGTTTTGAAATGCATAAAATACATAAAATTATGAAGGAAAACAATTAAAGTAAGTTATCAAAATAAAATTATTTTAGACTCATGGGCCCCAGGTTAAGAACCCATCTTCCAGAAGTTAAGGATCAGTCTAATTCACTTTGTGCAGCATCACACTTAAGCATACAACCACCAGAACTAAGATTTATATAATACTTCAAACTCTGGAAAGGACTTTACATACATTATATCATTTGAGCCTCCCAAACTCACAGGGTACTTTTTCTAGCTATTATTATCATCCACATTTTGCAAATGAGGAAAACTAAAACTCAGGAGATTTGCTGGGGGTGTCAGCAGTTAAGGTCTGGGCCTCGCTAGGTCTTCCTGATTCCCAGCCCAGCACCTGGCACAGATGACCAGTGAAGTGCACAAGCTGAACTCCACCTGCAGACTAGAGTCACCCTTATCCAGAACGATTAAGTCTAATCTCACTTCACCATGTTAGAGGCAAAGAACAATAATAGAAGTTAAGCTTTGGGGGGAAAGTGTGTAGATTTATTAGCACTTGACAAATGTACTGAATTTTGCTACATTCTCTGGTGCTGCTATCTGCTCATGGGCTGCCTCATCAGTGAGCCCCACTTGGACTTGAAGCTATGTGAAAAGTAGAGAACCTTCTCCTTGGGCTAACTTCTGTCTCCAAGGGCCTGGGAGCTTTGCCCCCTTCGAATCCTGGGGTTTCGGGAGTTTACAGAAGCTTTACAGAAGCCCACGGGAGCAAAGGCCCGTGAGGAGCCCTCAGTGCGGACTGGCGGTGTCCACACTGACCGGGCCAGGCAGGGGGCTTGGGGCTGACCCCGGGGCAGCTCTGTCCCCTGCCCAGATATGACCTCTCAGGGCAGCCCCGGGGCCCGGCCGAACCGCGCCGGGGTGGGAGGATCCCGCTGCCCGGAGCCGAGGGAAACGAAACCGGGCCGGGCGGCGCGGGGAGGCGCCTCACTCACCCCTCTGGTCTCCATAACGAAAGCGCTCCAGGGCGATGTTGACAGCGATCTTCACCTCCTCATCAATGCGAATGTCCTTCAGCCCCTTGGCCCGGCCGCCGCCGCCACCGCCGGAGCCGCACGGAGCGGAGACTCCGACTCCTCCGCCGCCGCCTCCGCCCGGGGCCGGGGGCCTCGGGGAGACGCTGCTCGGCCTGGACATAGGGGCTGCCGTCGACGGCCCAGAGGAGTCACTGACTGACTTATGGGGCGCGAGGCGGGGGAGGCGGGACCCAGACCGAGCCTCGGAGGCTGCTTGCGGGGCGCCCCGATGGGGAGGCACACAGGACGGAGGGACGCCGAATACCGGGGAACGACCCGGGCAGCACACGCCGGGGAGCCCGGAGAACGCCCAGCCACAGTTAGCCGGGGCACCGCCGCTCTCTTCCACTTCGGCGCGGCCCAGATTACGACGACGCCGGCGTCGTGACGTGATCTGACGTCAGCGCGTCGCGGCGGGATGCGGGGCTGAGGGAGCTCTCCAAGGATGCTTGGAAGATTGAGAGAGGGTCTAGGGTTTGGAGACTGTGCAAACTGTGCATGATGCACCTCAGCTAAAGTTGAGGCTTAAGAAAACAAGCCCAAAGAACCCAAAATTATCAGTCAGACTGTCTCCTGCACTTGATTCCATTTGCGGCCGCGCCTGCACCTCTTGTCCCTTTTGTCTACCCCTCGAGCTGCAGCTATTTGCTCTAGGTGGTCTCATCTTGATATTTCTGTGAAAATCTTAAAGGATTCTCTTACATCATCTCTTTGCTCTTCTTTTGACCATGTCGTTCCCCTATTCAATAAACTCTATTGGTTCTCTGATGCCTTTAGAGTAAGAACTTCTTTGTTTGGTTTTTTAAAGAACTTAACTTGATTGTAAAGCAGTAATTATCAAAACAATCTGTTACTGGCTAAGAAATACAGTGACGGATCAGTGGACTAGATTAGGTACACATTACATTATAGCAAATTACTACAGTAATCTAGTATATGATAAATGCAAAGATCCAAGCTTTGGAACAAAGATACATTATTTGACAAAAACTGCTGGGAAAACTGGAAAAACAGTATGACAGAAACTAGGTTTAGACCAACATCTCACTCCATATACCAAGATAAGGTCAAAATGGGTACATGAGCTACAGATAAAGGGGGATACCATAAGTAAATTAGAAGGCTATGGAATAGTTTATTTGTCAGATCTATGGATAAGGAAAGAATTTATGAAAGTATAGAGATCTAAGAAAGTATAGAGAGCATTACAAAGTGTAAAAGATAATTTTGATTATATAAAGCTTAAAAGCTTTGCACAAACAAAATCAATGCAATCAAAATTAAAAGGAAAGCAGAAAATTGGGGAATTTTTTTTTTGCAACAAGTATCTCTGATAAAGCCCCCATTTCCCAAATATATAAAGAATTTTGTCAAATTTGCAAGAATGAGTCATTCTTCAATTGATAAATTGTCAAAGGACACAAATAGGCAGTTTTTTAGACAAAGGAATCAAAACTATCTATAGTCATATGAAAAAATGCTTTAAATCAATATTGATTCAAATTAAAACAACTCTGAAGTACTACCTCATATGATAGAAAAGGAAAATTATAAATATTAGAGGTACTGCGGGAAAAGTGAGACACTAATTCATTGTTTGTGGAGTTGTGAACTGATCCGGCCATTCTGGAGAGCAATTTGAAATTATGCCTAAAGAGATATAAAACTGTGCATACCCTTTGGTCCAGCAATACAAGTGCTAGGTCTATACCTCCAAGACATCTTAAGAAGGGAAAGTGACATACATACATGTACAAAAATATTTATAATACCTCTTGTGGTATCTAAGAATTGGAAATCAAGAAGCTGCCCATCAATTGAGGAATGGCTAAATAAGCCAGTGGTGGGGCAGCTAGGTGGCGCAGTGAGTAGAGTTCCGGCCCTGGAGTCAGAAGGACCTGAGTTCGGATCTGACCTCAGACACTTAACACACACACAAAAACCTAGCCGTGTGACCTTGGGCAAGTTACCTAACCCCAACTGCCCTCCAAAAAGCAAAATAAATAAATAAATAAATAAGCCAGTGGTATATGATTGTGATGGAATATTATTGCACTTTAAGTATTGACAAGCAGGATGATTTCAGAAAAACCTGGAAAGATTTACATGATCTGATGCAAAGTAAAGTGAGCAAAACCAGGAGAATGATGTACACAGTAAAAGGAATATTGTACAGTGAAGAACTGTGAATGACTTAGCTATCCTCAGCAATACAATGATCCAAGACAATCCCAAAGGACTCATGATGAAGCATGCTATCTGCCTCTAGAGAGAGAACTGACACTGTCTGAATTCAGATTGAAACACGCAATTTTTTACTTTATTTCATTCTCTTGTACATAATGACTAATATGGAAATGTTTTATATAATTGCACATATATAAACTATATTGGATTGCTTACTGTCTCCTGGAAAGGGGAGGGAAGGGAGGAAAAGAGTGATGGAATTTGGATCTCAAAACTTTTTTTAAAAAACTGTTTAAAAATTTAACATGCAATTGGTAAAAAAAACAAAATATTATATGTAAAGAATTTAACTACATGTCCTTAACTTACCTCTCTAGCCTTCTTATCATTATTCGTCTTTTTGCCTCTCTCAGTATAGACAAACTGAGCTTACACACGACACTCTATCTCCTATGTCTAAGCCTTTGCCCTAGCTGTATCCCATGTCTGGGGATAGAGATAGAGTTATATATAAAGTGATTAGAAAGAAACAGTTCGAGTACTATGGAATGACTATAAGGATTTCACAAGGCCTGACGATTTCTATTGAAAAATGAGAAGATATCTTGGGGTACAATAATTATAAAAAGCAAAAGATAATAGGCTTATAGCTAAAGATAGCACACCCTACAAAGCTTCCTGTAATCAGGGAGGAATGGATCTTTAATGGAATGAAGGACTTTTAAGCATTTCTGAAAACACCAAAGCTGAGTAGGAACTGTGTTCGTTGGTTGGTTGTCCTTCATTCTTGAAGAGGACTAAAGTTATATCACTATGTTAGAGTCAAGTGTGTGTCCAGCTGTGGCTGATCAGACTGATATGAGTTCAGAATGTTCTATCACAGTTTGGCCACAAATAGTGAGTGTAAGCATTTGGGGTGGATTCTCTAAATTTGTGTATCTCATGTTTCTCATGAGCTACTTCTATTCTGTTTTGCTAATAGAGCTTCTTTGATGAGGGCACACCATTCTGGGTGGTCTTTTGCTGAAGATATTATATTGAAGAGCATAGGAGCAAACACACATTCTTGTTTCACTCCATTGGTGACTAGGAAAGCACAAGTACCATCATCCATTATCAAAAACTCAGATGAATATGCTATCATGAAAATGATGTATAATATTGATAATATTAAATTTTGACATAATTTTCCATAAGCCCTCATAACTGATAGTATCAGAGGCCTTGGTCAACTCAACAAATGCTGTGTACAGATATCTGTTCTGCTCCTAGTATTTCTCCTGGAGTTGTAGGGCAGCAAAAACCTATCAGTCATTCCTTGACCCTTTCTGAAGCCATGCCAGCTCTCAGGTAGATGACCATCTTCCAAGTGAAGGATCAGCCTGTTAAGGAGGACTCTGGCAAGAATCTTGCCAGCAATGACAAAGAGAGAGGCACCCTCCCCATGATCGTCACAGGACAATCTATTTCCTTTACCTTTATAGAAATGGACAATGGAGTTATTCCTGAACTCCTGGGGGATAAGCTCCTCTTGTCATATAAACCAGAAAAATTCAGTCAGCTTTTGAATGAGCAATGAACCTCCTCCCAACCTTGTAAATCTCAACAGGAATAGAATTAGCAACAGGCACTTTGCTGTAGAAGAGGAACCTAATGGCATTCAAAACCTCTATTTCAGTTGGAAATTTGGCAAGAGAAGGATTGACTTCAACCAGAGGTAAATGGTTAATGGCTTCAGCATTGACTGATGATGGTCTGTTGAGAACACTATGGAAGAGATGGAAGCCAATCTCTCCAGGCTCATGCCCTTATCATTAATCAATGTTCTCCACTAGCACTGCATAGTTGAGATGCACCGTAGGTCTTTGGCCCATAAATAGCCTTCAATGCATCATAAAAAATGCTGTAGATTGCTACCATCAGCATAAAACTGAATTTCATTTGCCTTCTTACTGAGCCAAGAATCCTGCATCCCTCTAATCTTCATTTGTATTTTACTTTTGATGAAATTAAATGCTGCTTTCTTAGAGATGGATAGCCTGCTGGTAAACCCTATGGAGTTCTCATTTTTCATTTAGCAACTTCTGAATTTTCTCATCATTTTCATTAAATCAGTCCTGAGGTTTGCTAGTGTTCTGACCCAGATGAGCAAATGCAGTGCTGTATACCAAATCCCTGAAATCTTTCAACTGTGTATTGGCTCAACTTTCCCTCCAAGTTAACAATGGACTATTTGCCATTCAGAGAACTATAATCTGTTGACTTTAAGTCTTCTGGTAGTCATCTTGCCTTGAGGCTGCCACTTTTGATGAATGCAAGTATTTAGCTTGGAGAGGATGTCTATGATCAATCCAGCGCTCTGCACTACATACTGCCTTCATCACTCTCACATTCTGTCTCTTCTTCTTACAATAACATAGTCTATTAAATGCCAATGTTTACTATGAGGGTGCATCCATGAAGTTTTATTGCATTTAGGTAAACAGAAGACAGTTTTGGTGATCAAGGTCATGAGATGCACAAGTCTTCAGTAGTAACTATTGCTATTGCTGTTTCTGACTCCATTCCTCCCAAGGACTTCCTGCCATGTCTGGAAGTCTGTGCCTACTCTTGCATTAAAATCACCCATAAGTATAAGCTTTTCATTTTGGGCACACTGATGATGAGGGTCTCCAGGTCTTCATAACATTTTTCTTTGACCTAATCAGGGTTCATCATGGTAGGAGTGTATGCACTGATGATGGCACTTTTCTGCAAATGGCAATTGCATTGTCATGAGCCTGCTGTTCATATCTTTTTGTAGGCATACATGTTTATTTACTAGATTTGTTTTGATTGCAAAACCTACACATATTCCCCTTCACTATGGAAATTCCAGAAAAATATGCATCCAACTCTGATTTTGGTAAGTTGGCCTTCATTTGCCAGCCATGTTTCACTTGAGGCTGCTGTTTGGTTACAAGACCTTCTGAGTTCTCTTGCAACAAGAGCTGTTTGTCTTTCTGGTTTACTGGATTTTGTGTTGTACATAAGTATGTGCACATTCCATGTACTGATGAAGAATGGAATCATCTTTGCAGAAGTTTTTGTACATTTGTGTGTGTGTGTGTGTGTGTGTGTGTGTGTGTGTGTGTGTGTGTGTGTGTGTTTTGACCACAGGGTGGAATCCCTGCCTGCCATGGTAAACAGGCTAGGGTTGGGTAAGCAGATATTTTTTAGTACACCTTTTCTAGCCCCTTCTTCACACCAGTGTGGTCCTTAAAATAAGGCTCAAGCACCCAGGGGGCTGCTGAGTCTCATTGCTGCTTCCAGTGAGAAGATGACCTTATGGCCTGGCCCACTTTGTACAGGGTTGTGACTACAGCTCCCAATGTATCCTCACCTGCTGCTTCGTCATTTGCCTGTCACTACAGGACTTTGAGATAAGTAAAAAATGGTAAAATGGTATGGATAATATCTTTTGATTTGCACATAAGTTGGATTTAAGTGAGGCAGTTACACAAAGTTGTCAGCCTCATTCTCCCTTCCAGAGTTGTCACAGTCCAGTGGCAGGACACAGTCAAGATGACTGGTAATGACTCGAGATGTAGTGGATGACCTTGGTCTCTTCAATGTCTAAACAAGCTCTAAGTGCTCCATAGCCTTCAGTCACCTTCATAACCATTGGAACAAATTGTTCTCATCTGCCCATTCCACCAGGGGAGACCTTCTCATGCTCAGAGTAAACACCTTCCTAACTAACTAACTAAACAAACCCCCAAATGGTTTGCGACCCTTTGGTTACTCTCAACCTGGTTTAGCCTTTGATGTGGCCACCACACATGCTACAGCTTCTTGGAGCCACAAGTGAGAGTTAGGTGGATTAGGTATACACTTCCCTGAACACACCCTATGCCCCAGGAACCCCAGGAACTTTGTAGGGCAGACACATGTGTAAAGCTAATCTTATAGAAGGATGGAAGTGTCCTTTCAGAACCTTAATTTCTTCAAAAGGTATTGAAGACATAAAATAAGAAAAATAGAGGACCTGGGAGTAGATTTGTTTCTAGTTTTGAAGAGGGGAATGAGAGAAAAAGTAAAAGGGATATTTTATTGCAGTAAAGAAGAAAGAAGTTAAACTTGCTGTGGCCTCCAGTATATCTAAACTGGAGTTCGTAAAAGGGTATAAAAGAGGGGTGAGCAGGAATAAGATGGACTTCACCCTTATCTGAAATGGGCAAAGGGGAGTTGAATATACATGCCTTGGAGTAGAAATATATCAAAATTTACCTCTCAGTCACATACTCTCAAAACTCCTGAACATAAGAATTACATGCATGATGTAAAATAATTTTGGATGTCTCCATAGGTTAAGGCATGAAAAACCCTCTAAGGAGGTAGCAACTTGATGAATTAAGAGAAGGCTAATCCATAATCCCCAACTCACCCACTCAGCATTACCTCTTCTCTAGCCTCCACAATCTGTCTGGAAGGCACAACAAGCTCATGGACTTGTGATACAGAATCCACTCAACAATTTCTTTGCTGCTATTGAAGTCTTTGCCATCACGCCATGCCCCTACCCTCATCTCACAAAACTGTGGCAAATAACAACAGGATTTAACTCTGTCCATCCACTCCCAATGCTCTGTTAGGAGGTGGAGGTACAATAAAGTAGAAGTGTGTTCCTTCTGGAGGGGCAGCAATACTCACAGAAACAAAAAGAATGGAGGAAACTGGGACAGGTTAATCAACCTGTGTGAGGAACTGCACCAAACCTGGAAAAAAAGGGAAAGGAATCTAGATGGAATCATTTCTATCCTCCCATAAATTCCTTGAGGCAGGGACTCAGGCCAATGAAAAGTGAATCCCTCAGTGTGGGAGGGTGCTGACACAGCTTTAAGGTCCAGTCCAATAGATCTGCCAGGAAAGGCGAAAAATCACAACAGAGGAGCATAAGGGGAAAAGACTGTAATTACCAAAGATCTCTAAGTTCCTTCCACAAAAATAATGCAACGTCCATAATTCATGTCTCTTACTATGTTTTGGCTGGTATTGCTGCCTTGATAGAGAAGCTTTATTACCATGGAACCAAATGAAAACTTTCCTATTTATAATGTGTCCTATACAAGGACTCATGAAAATTCAGTAATAAAACACAGTGCCATCTTTAGAGAAAGAGACAAAGAACTAGAAATCAGATGTATAAAATAAATGGTCAACAGGTTCAACTTATTTTTAATCCATTATGTTTCTATGGTTCTTAGGATCTCAACAAATCAAATTGAGTGCTTTCTTTATCTGCTATGAAAACAACCAGTTGTATTCTTTGGAGCTGTGTTATTCTCAGTCAAAAGGATAGATAAAAAGGAATGGGAAAAAGGAAGGGAAACAAGATTTGTAAATCTCATTTGTAAATCTCATTCAGTTTTTGGAGAACCTCCTCCAAATTGCCACTGGAATCCTACATATTATCTCAAGTTGATATTTATATAGGTAATGTATGGGGGGGAACCCTATGGAAACAAAGTAATATATAGGAATGAAGGTGTCTAATTTGGAAATTGGTCCATTCCATGAATTAAGAACATTTCATATATTCCTCATGCTTTTTATTAGTTTGGTTTTTATTGCAGTCAAATGAAGCCAGACTTCTTATGCCATACATTTGAATGAAATATTGACTTTTCTTAAGAAAACTACCTAGAAGAGAGTGTGATTCTAATAAAAAACAACCTGGTGGTAACTCTCCAAACTTTTTACATAGAAGTGCAAATGGGGCCACATCAAACAGGCAGTCCAGTCCTTCATTTCTTGCCATATTGCTGCCTATAGGAAGAATCCTGGAAATCCTGAAGAAAGTGTGCAAAATACTCTTTTGGAATCAGGAAATTTGATCATTGATTTGGGATATTTCTTGACAAGGAGACTTTTCCTCTATTCTACCAAGTTTAGAGCAATTTACTGTGGTTCCACTCAATTGGAATGACTTCTTTTTCCAAAGGGAAAAAAAAAGAAATATGCTCTTCAATGAGACTGAAACTTCTGTAAGGATTAATATGTAAGCACATAAAGCTCTGTATTGTATATAACGACTAAAATATTGATCTGAATATCCAGAACCAAGTAATTGCATGGAAAACACAAGTCCCTCCTTTCTTCCTCTTTGAGATTTGTATTTTTCTCAATAAATGTCAGGTTGCTTTAAGAGAAAGGAATTACATACTGTCATTAAGGTTTTGGAAGATGTTCTGCAAATTACCAGTGGAGACCTCCAAGTTAGGATATATTTCTACCTATAAAGGGAATAAAAGCAAAATACTTTGAAACAGAACAAATTATCGAAAGGAGTTACTGCTCTTCTTTGAGCACTTCCACATTCTACCTCTCCCTTCACCCTTCTTCCAATGCATCTCTCTTTCTCACTCCCCTTTTTCTTTCTGAGACTAAACCAACATAATTTATTCACACTCATGCCCTCTGTGTAAACTTCTTTTAACTGCCCTAATAATGATAAAGTTCTTAGGAGTTGCATGTATCATCTTCCCATATAGGAATATAAACAGTTTAACCTAGTTGAATCCTTTTAATTATTCTTTTGTGTTTAACTTTTTATACTTCTCTTGAGTCTTCTGTCTGAATGTCAAGTTTCCTATTCAACTATGATCTTTTCATCAGGAATGCTTAGAATTTGTCTATTTCTTTAAATGTCTGGTTTCTTCCCCCTGAAAGATTATACTCAATTTGATGGCAATCTTAGTTCCTTTGCCTTCCAAAATATATTCTAAGCCCTCCATTCCTTTAACATGGAAGCTGCTAAATCTTGTGTGATCCTGATAGTGGTTCCATGACATTTGAAATATTTTTTCTGGCTACTTATAATATTTTCTCCTTGACCTGGGAGCTCTGGAATTTGACTGCAATATTCCTAGGAGTTTTCATTTTGGGATCTCTTGCAAGGGGTTGTTGGTAGAGTCTTTCAATTTCCATTTTGCCCTCTGATCCTAAGATATCAGGGCAGTTCTCCTTGATAACATCTTGGAATATGATGTCTAGGCTCTTTTTTTTTAAATCATGGTTTTCAGGTAGTCCAAGGGAAGCTAGATGACAATCAATGGATAGAGCGCTGGACCTGGAGTCAAGAAGACGTTCAAATATGTTTACCGACACCTACTAGCTGTGTGACACTGGGCAAGTCATTTAACATGTTTGCCTTACTTTCCTCATTTGTAAAATGATCTGGAGAAGGAAATAATAAAATCATGTCAGTATCTTTGCCAAGGAAACCCTCAAAAGGAGTCATGAAGTAACTTAGGTATGGGGGATAACATAATTGACTGGAAATTGGGAATGCAGGCTAGCAACAACCCTCCTACCACGTAGGAAATTCTGATTAATTTGGTCCAACTGTAAGAATAACTAATGATATACAGATAACAACTTTGTTTTAATTGTACAGGGGCAAAAAGCGTACAGAGATAATGTGTTTTTTTTTTTTAACTAAGGCAATTTATTGGGAAACTAAACTCAGAGAGGAAAACTGAACTTATGTAGTGCTGAACCTCTCAATTTAACTCAGAGACAAAAAAAAAAAACTTATGCAGTTATACAAAATGTTGGCTGTAACAGAGAACAGAATCAGTTACAGAATAGAATCAATTTTTTTTCTCAAAAAAAATTGTCATAGTACCTTTTTATGGCCAAGTTCTTTTTTTTTTTAATGCTTGCTCATTTTCCAGCCTGTTTCTTGATTTTGAATTTTATGTTAAAGTTGAGCTCTGCTCATCTAGGGTGAAGAGGCACTGTCCCAAGTTTGAGGCTTTTTTGTGCTGCTATTTTTTTTTAAGCAATTGGGGTTAAGTAATTTGCTCAAGGTTACATGGCCAGTCATTATTTATGTGTGGGTGCTCATTTTCTGAGGCCAGATCTGATCCTGGGTTGTCCCAACTCTGGGCCTGGCATTCTTACTGTGCCACCTAACCACCCCAGTGTGCTGCTATTTTGGAACTAGTTTTGGTAGGTCTTCAAATTTTCAGTGCTTTCAAAGTGTTGTGATCCAGGGAGAGATGTGGTCATTGCTTTCCTGGTCTGCACTCTGGTCTTTACCTAAAAAGTACCCCTGCTGCCCTTCAGCTGCAAGTGCAAGAACTCCTCTTGTCCCTAGAACTGTGATCAGGTCCCTTGCTCTCCTGTAACCCAGAACTGCTTATGGGCAATAGAGTTGCCAATCAGTGCTAGCTGTACCCAGTGCCAGCAAAGAGTCCCCTGTAATCTCTTCCTAACCAGTTGTATGAACCCCTTTCCACCTCTGGATTGAGAACTCCTAAAGCTACTACCACTATTTTTGCCTCTAATACTGCTGTTGCATGTGTGTACTATGGATAAGCCTACCCTCTCTCCCTCCCTCTCCCCCCCAGACTTCTCCTACCACCCTCTTTAATTTTCTTAGGTTGGAAAAATATCTCACCTTAACCTTTTGTTGGTTCTGCCACTTCAAAATTTTATTTGATGTGTTAACTAAAAGTTGTTTGGAGGGGAATATTGAGGAAGCTCAACTTTGGTGCTGCCTTTAATTCACCATCTTGCCTCTGCCCCTGAAGCCCACTTTCTCTCTCAATCCATACAAATGCAATTTTGCATTTTTTTCCAGAGAATTTTCCAGAAAGAGTATAAATGTTATTTTAGTATCTAAAATTCAGTGATATCTCAAAAACTTTCATATAGTGGCAGATATGGGTGATATACTAAAATCACATATTTATCTGCTTTCTGTGGGGATAGTTTCCCATTAGTGCCCCATTTACTATGTCCATGTGAAGTAGAGCCATAATCCTAAAGAAAAGCAAGATGCTTAATTTCCATCATTTACTTCAAAATCTTCCATAATCAGATTGTGGAGACTTCCATTTCATGTCAGATTAATTCCTTTAGGAGCAATCATGGAAAGTCTTTAAGAAGGTCACTATGTAGTCTATGGGAATGAAATAGTGTAGTAAATACCTTGGGATAGTCCTTGAAAAAGAGACATTTGTTCTCATGGTTGAGAGTAATTTCCATGTGATTTGACTCAATTAAAAGGAAAGATTTATTTTAATAGAAAGCCAAGACATTTTAATTGGGTGTGCATGCTGGTTTCTTTAAGCATTCCTAGAACTTCAGCAAAATGAATTGTATTTTCTCTAAGGAAAAAAATTATTGAACTAGATATATGTTTCCCAACTAAAGTCAAGAAAATAGAACACAGTGATTATATTTCTTTTGACTTTGCACTGTTCTCAATTAATGGGATAAGTTATGTCAATACAAAGGATTGCCATGCTGCTCCAGGGAAGGAAAATATATAACCCTGATCTAGTTTTCATAGAGTGGTAGAAATGGGCAAGATAACTAGAGTGAAATAAATGTTTCTGGGACATACCAGATTTACTCCTTTCTTATGGGAATGGTTCCCCAGTGGTGGAATATTTTATGTATATATAAAGCAAAGACATAATCCTGGAGAAAAGCAAGAAACTAAGCTCCATTCATATTCTGGAGGCCCTTTAACAATCAAGTTGTTTGGAGCATTCTGTTTCATGTCATATTGCTGCCTCTAGGAGGAACTGTCTAAAACTTTAAGATTATACAGGAATGAAAGAATGAGGTAAATGGAATAAGATATTCCTTAATGAAGAAGATTTGAACTCATGGTTGAAAGTAATGTCCACGTAATTTTACTCAAAAATATAAATAAAAGCAGTACCAGATCTTAAACTATATTATCAAAACTATCTGGTAGTTATCAAAACTCTCTGGTACTGGCTAAGAAATAGTAAGTTAGTTCAGTGAGATAGAATATATACAATACACAGCAGTAAATCATTATAGTAACCTTATGTCTGACAAATGAAAAGATTTAAGTTTTGGGGATAAGAATTCATTGTTTGGTAAAAAAAAAAAAGGTTGAAAAAACTGGAAAGTAGTCTGGCAGAAATTGGGCATAAACCAATATCTTATGCCATTTATTGAGAAAAGGTTAAAATGGGTACATGACCTACATATAAAGAGAAATATCTTAAGAAAATTAGAGGAATATGGAACAAATTACCTATCAAACTTATGGATAGGAGAATAATTTATAAATAAATAAGAGACAGAAAGAATTGGGAAGTATAAAATGGGTCATTTCAATTATATTAAATTTAAAAGTTTCTGTACAAATAAAACCAATGTAACCAAAATTAGAAGGAAAGCAGAAAATTGGGGGGAAATTTTATAGACAATCTCTTAAAAGTTCTCATATGTCAAATACATAAAGAACTTTGTCAGATCTATAAAAATACAAGTCATTCCTGAGATGATAAATGGTCAAAAGATACAAACAGGCAATTTTTCAATGAAGAAATAAAAACTATATATAGTAAAATTATTATTAATTAGAGAAGTACAAATTAGGTAGATTGGTATGGCACTGAATAAATAAATTAACCTAGGCAGAATTATTATTATTTTCTCATGGGCTTAGCTAATCATAAATAATGAAAATTTCTTCAATTATTTAGATCTGTATTTATATGGAGTGTTTTACAATTGTCTTCATATAGTTCTTGTGTGTGTCTTCTTATTTGAGAATATAAAGAGTAAAACCCAGTTATGTTCTTCATGACTTCTCATTTTGTTTACCTTTTTATGCCTCTCTTGAGTCTTGTGTACTAATGTCAAATTTTCTGTTCAACTCTGGTCTTTTCATCAGATATGCTTGGAAGACATCAATTTCATAGAACTCCCATTTTCCCCCCTAAGGGATTATACTGTTTTACTGGGTAGGTTGTTCTTGCTTGTAATCCTAGCTCCTTTGCTTTCCAAAATATCATATTCTAAGCTCTCTACTCCTTTAATGTGGAAGCTGCTATACTTTGTGTGGCTCTGACTATAACTTCACATATTTGAATTGCTTCTTTATGGCTGTTTGCAGTATTTTCTCCTTAAAGTGGAAGCTCTGGAATTTAGCTAAATTAATATTCCTGGGCATTTTCATTTTGGATTGTTTCATGAGGTGATCAGTGATTTCTTTCAATTTCCATTTTACTCTCTGATTCTAATATATCAGGGCAGTTTTCCTTCATAATTTTGTAAAGATGATGTCTAGGCTCTTTTTTTGATCATGGCTTTCAGGTAGACTAATAATTCTTAAATTATTTCTTCTCAATCTTTTTTCAGATAAGTTGTTTTCCTGATGAGATACTTGAGATTTTTTCTTCTTCTCATTCTTTTAACTTTGTTTTATTGTTTCTTGATGACTCATAGAGTTATTAGCTTCCACTTACCCAATTCTAATTTTTATTAAATTATTTTGTTCAGTGAGCTTTTGTATTTCTTTTTTAATTTGGCAGATTCTTTTTTATAACAACTTTCTTCTTTGTGCTTTTAAAAAAAATCAAGCTGTTAATTCTCTTTTCATAATTTCTTGTGTTTCTCTCATTTATTTCCCCAGTTTTATTTGCTCTTATTTGATTCTAATTTTTTTTGCACTTTTTATATCTCTTTATTTAGCTCTTCTAGAAATATTTTTTTGCGGTTTGTTTCCAATCTGCATCTTTGCTTTGCTTATAGATGTTTTTGTGTCTTTTTATTCTGAGTTTGTGCCTTAAGACTCTTTGTCATCATCATAGCTTTTAATGGTCAGGTTCTTTTTTTTTTTTTGTCTGTTTGTTTGCTTATTTTCCCTATTTCTTGATTTTGGACTTTACATTAGAGTTTGGCTTTCCTCACTGGAAAGTGGATGGGATGAAGTCAGTTTCTAAAGCTTTAGGCTTTTTCATTCTGCTATTTCCATGGCTAGTTCTGGAGATCTAACCATTTTTGGTGTTTTTAAGGTGGTGTGACCAAAGTTTGGTCACTATTCTCCTGGTCTTCATTCTGGTCTTTACCTAGGAAGGGTCCCTGTTCACTTGTAACCAAAAGCTCTAGCACTTTTCTTCACCTTTGGACTGTAACTTGAAACTAGTTACAGTTTGTAACTTGAAACTAGTTACAGAAACCTGTTCTCTTGCTACCTTAAGAACTCCTATTTGCCCTGGAACTGTGACCTGAAATTGAGTAATGAGTAGTGGAGTTGCCAAATGGCACCCTGTGATGTGCCCACACAGGAGTCTCCTATAATCTTATTCTGACCCCCTCTCCAACTTTTCCAGTCTTGAAGTCTATATTTTATTACCTTTAAAAATACATTTATTTATTTTTTACTTTTAGTTTACAACATTCAGTTCCACAATCCCTTGAATTACAAATTTTTCTCCCTCACATTCCCCTTCTCCCCATGGCAGCATGCAATCTGATATACATTCTACAGATACCTTCACATTAAACATTAGTCAAATTGTAAAGGAGAATTATAACCAATGGAATGAACAATGAGAAAGAAGGAGCAAAACAAAGCAAAAAAGAGAGAGAGCGAGTAGTTTGCTTCAATCTGCATTGAATTCTATATTTTTTCTCTCGTTCACCCCACTCTGCTCATCATCCCACATACCCAAGCTCAGATTCTGCCTGAGTGCAGGTTTAGCAAGGAGGTAAAACCAGCACATGTAGGAGCTGACTTAGCTTATAGCCCACTCTATTTTTGAATCTGTTGTGAGTGAGCAGGGATGCCCATCCATGCCACTACAATTATCCTAATAGGAGAATACATCCCACTTTAAATGAGACCACATTATATTTTTCCCCTCAGGACAAATATAATCAAATCAAATCTGAGATTACAGGCACAAATGACAACATTCAAAATCTTAATTTTCCCAAGGGCCATTAGACATCAGCACCTCAAAATATAGAGCCCACTAATTTCATTTAGTTCACTTTCAAAGATTTATGGTGGCAGTTTCACATTCCTATCCTCTCCTTTGATACTCATGAAGCTCTAAGGATTGGAACATACTGTTCTAACAGTCCTTCAAAGACAGATTTTTAGTATGCTACACTCAATTCCAAGCTGCAAATTTATTTCTATAGTAGAAATTCTACCATTTGGTAGGCATTGTCTATGTAAAATTGCTAACTGGCATTTCTTCTGAGAGTTTCTTATATACTTCTTATCTTAGTGAGATTGAAAACCTCCTCAAACCTTTCAAAAACTTCAAATTCTTATTTCACATTAACTTCCATTCACACTGTCAGTGAAAATGGACCCTACTTTTCTTTAATGTTCCACCTATTCTTCTCTTATCTCTATTTGCTTATATCTTCTCTTGCATTTTTCTTCCTTCCAGTGTACTTTGATTAAATGTCTACAAACTTCAAAACTGCATCTTTTTTTATACTCTGATTTAACACTTCATTCACCTTTGCTACTTTCTTCAGTCCATCTCATCTTTATTTCCAAATTATATTCTAATCTAATACTTCACTGCTTCCTCATTTACACAATCCTCTTTCTGATTCTTAAGTGCAAGATAAAGATTAAAAGCTGCAAGAAGATTTGTGTGTGTGTGTATGTGTGTGTATTCTCTGCTTTTGAATATCAGTATTAAAACTAGTTTCAGTTCTATTTATTCACTAGTCAGTGAAATCACCTTCTATTGAAACAATGCCCCTATCATCCTTAACTTTCAGGTTTCCTGAATCCTCAATTCTAATGTAGGTCCTTGAATGTGTTCAACCTGAACTCCATGAGGTTCACCAGGTTCTGATTTGATTCTGTTGGTTGGTCCTGCCTATGTTCAACCCAGAGATCACAGACACTCAGCTTCTATGGTCTTGGAGAACCTTCAGCTTTCTTGTGTCAATTATAAGGGATCCTACTTCTGTCAATTGAGAACAAGCCCCAAACCTAAAAGTGCTTTTAGAAAAAAAAAATTATTAGGTCATCTGGCAGATGAGAGAAACAGAAAATATGGGTGGCCTCATCCTGAATCTCTATTTAGTTTTACTTTATATAGAGTTATTTTCTTCAGTTTTATTTTGACTGGCTTCCAGCCAGCTCCCATATCATTGTCTCTCTTACAAAGCTGTTAGTTCTCTTTTCATAATTGTCTTGTTTAGCTTTCATTTCTTTTCAAAATTTTTCTTCTATTGCCCTTATTTGATTAAAAAAGATTTTGGCCTTTTTTAAAGCTGTTCTGGGAATTCTTGTTGGACTTTTTAAAAAACCTGTATTTTTAAATTTTGGGTTTTGCTTATAGATGTTTTTAAATCATTGTATTCTTCTGAATTGATGTCTTGAGCTTCTCTGTCACTAGAGCAGCTTTTTATGATTAGGTCCTTTTGTTGTTGTTTGCTCATTTTTCCAACCTATTTCTTGACTTTGGGCTTTGCTAAGCTCTAAACACCTTAGGCAGCCTGGTTTGACCTTCTGTCTTTTATATCCTTTTGCTGTTTTCATAGTTCGGTGGGGGCCTGTAAGTTTTTAGTACTTCCAAAATGGTATGATCTGGGGTCTGTTCCTTACCCAGGTATAGCTCCTGCTTCCTTGTAATCATAACTACTCCTCTCCTCCATGGAACCTAGAACTGGGTCGCTCATTGGTGACAAAATTGTCAAATGGCATTTGATCCTGTTCCCAGTGCTAGAACAGGTATCCTCTGGGATCTCTTTCTGACCAGATGTTCTGTGACAATGCCATTGCAAACCACAGCTTGTTCTCTTCTACAATGGGCTTCTAGACAGTCACCACTTTAGAGTCAAGGAATCTCTCTTTATGTCTTTCAAAGATGTCCTGGGCTGGAAAAATGACTTACTGTGACTTTTTGCTGATTTTCCCACTAATAATTCAGTTTGACATATTTTAAAATTTTGTTGTATAGGGGATGTGTTGGGAAAGCTTCCCCAAAATGCTGACTTCACTCTACCACCTTGGCTCCACTCATGGTTTAGAACAATTTCTTTGTGATTCTACTCTATTGAAAAATATTGCCTTGCTATAGGAAAAAATTGGAAATATCTTCAGTGTGCATTTTTGCTTTGATGAGCACCATGAAAACCTTAGCAGAACAAACTTAGCACTTTCTCTAAGGAAAAAATTATTGAACTAGATATACAATTACATGATGAAGTCAAGTAACTGGTTTGGAATAAAATGATTTTATTTTGTTTAATTTTATATTGTTTTCAATCACTGGGAGAAGTTGATTCAATACAAAGGATTGGCAGATTGCTAGAGGAAAGCAAGATATGTAACATATTTGCTTTCTGGATCACCCTCTCCAAATTGCCAGTTTTGTTACATTAATATCTGTAGAGGCAATAAAGTCAAACCATTTGTAATGAGAAAAAAATTCTATAGCAATGATTATACCTAAACAGAAATTTTTTCCATTATTTGAATTAAATATATTTTTAAAGTCCTAACGGAATCTTCCAGTTAGTTGGTCATTGCAGTCAATCAAAGCCAGCTTTCATTCTCAATCTTTGCAAATGAAATACTGCCTTTTGGTGGGGGGAGGAAATTGCCAGTATGGGAATAACTTTTTTTTCAGCATACAAGTCCAAAGGTTACTCAAAAGACTTTGATACAGTGTTGAAAATATAGGAAATACCTGAAATCAAATAAATGACCTGCAATATAACAAATTCACTACTTATCTGTTGAGATGTTGGGATACAAGATTGTCTTGTATAACAAGACAATATAGCAAATTATTGCTAATGAATATCCCAAATTATTGACCAGATTCTTTGATCCCCATAGGTTATATAGAAATCTTCCTAAAGGCTTTTCATGATACCTGCTAAAGGAATTGTTATACAAGACAATCACCAAGAAACAACATAAAGAATGAAATATAAAAAAAATAAAAAAAGAATGAAATATAGTACATTTGTTATTGATGTGGAAGTTATCCCTGAGACCAATTCATGTTTTTAATTGAGGATTTGGATGCAGCTATTTTGATTTTGATGTCATCTTCTGAGTTTGTGTCATTTTGCTATATTCCTTGTACTCAGAGGTTCCAAAAGTGGGCAATACTGCCCCCTAGGGGGTGCTGGAATGACTAGGAGTGGTGGGGGTGAAATTAGCCCAGAGTGCAATTGGAGGGTGTTGAATAAAAATTGCTGGGTGGTGGAAGTATAAAAAAAGAAAAGAAGAGAAGTTTGAAAAACCATTCATACATGTTTCATCTATTGTGTAACAGAGTTAAAATCATAGTGATTACAATATTTTCCAAATAAACACACAAAATGTAAGTTATAACCAATTAGTGGTCAAGTCCACCAATAGGTCTTAATGAGTAAGTATTGGCAGGTGAGCATGTCACATGTTGGGAAGTCCAGCATGAATCTGCAGGTATAGGTACATGTAATAACTTATTTACAACATGATACTATATGGTTACATGATGCAATATTGCATCATCAGGAAAAAACAAATTTATAATAAATTATTAAATTTAAGATCCCATTTTTAAAAATCTATTTTTTGGAAATGATGCAAATAAAAAAAACATTAAAGGGTTAAAGAAAGGGGGACACCGAGTAATTAAAAAAAAAGAGAGAGCAGTAGGTCAAATAAGTTTGGGGACATCTGATTAAGAGCAATTTTCCTTGTGATTGTGTTCTATTGAAATGATTATAGTCTTTGTATAGAACATTAGGAAATCCAGTCTTTTATGTACTCATTGCTCATGTGAAAATTACTAGAACCCCATCAAAAAAAAATTCAGTAATTTCTCTAAGGAAAATATTATTGACCTGAATATCAAGCTGCACTGGAGTCAAGTAACTGTTTGGAACACAATACTTTTAATTATTTTGGCTTTGTATTGTTCTCTTTCAATGTAAGAAGTTACACTTCAACGTGAAACAATGACAAGATATGTAACGTTCTTTCAATTTCTGAAGTACCTTCTTCAAATTGCCAGTTTTGTTATATTTATATCTATGGATGGAATAAAAACAAATCATTTGGAATGAGAAAAAATATTGTTTATGTAGACCTACATTTATATTTTAACAAAATAGGAAAAAGTATTAAGTACTGTATATGCATTTTCAAAAATTAGAAAATCAACAAATAAACCAAAAATAACTACAAAAATATCCACTTAAATAAAAAGTCAAGCATCATATTCAATGGATATCCACTAGAAACTTCCCTAGTAAATAAAAAGCTAAGCAGAGCAAAGATTCCTATTCTCTCCACTATTATTTGATAAAGTTCTGGAAATATTAGTAACAACAATACTACAAAGGGGAAAAAGTTGTAAAGATAGGCCAGAGGAGATAAAATAATCCCTATGTGCTGATAACATGGTGGTTTACTTAGAAAATAATAGAGAATAAACTAAGAAACTGTAACAATTATTACCTTTAGCAAAGTTGCAGGCTACAAAATATACCCACACAATGCAACCAAATTGGCAGCTAGGTGGTACTATGGCTAGAACCCTAGATCAGGAATCAGGAAAACCTGAGTTCAAATCAAGCATTAGGTATTGTAAGCACAAACAAGGTGGGGTTTTTGTTGTTTTCTTTTTGGAGTTCAGTTTCCCAGGCTCAGGCTAAATTGTGAACATCTGAAAGATTGATCTTCTTTGAACTTGATAATTCACAGCTGTGCTGAATCAAGTAAGTTTCATGCCTTCTGGCTCTGAGTCAAAAAGGGGTCGATTCTTTGTTATATATTCTGGGAGATTGGCATTTGCTTTGGGGGTTCAGTCTGGAGAAGGACCTTTTGATTTCCTGGTTGATACACTGAATGGCTGTTTGTTCAAAGTCCCCTGACTGCTAAAATGTCTGTGCTTCCTCCATCCATTTATGTATGTAAAGTATATAGCAACATTGCTATATTCAGACAGCAGGAGGCCTGTCTGTTGGTCTTTGTGCTAATTTCTCTGCTTATATTTTCTCTGTACTTTCTCCAAGTTCAGGGTACTAATCTTTCCCCTGAACTAGTGAATATAATTAAAAGTAGGATTATTAACCCCTTTTTGAGCAGTCTTTCCTTTAAAATCAGATCAAAGAACCTGTGCTAGCAGGCTATCCTGGGTCTACTAGGGTGCTTGATTATGAATTTGGTGGTCAGCTGGATCTCCATAGACTAAAGGGAAATATAGGATTTAGTGGGACTGGGATGACTGTCTGTTGTTTCCCAGTTGTGGTAGCTGTGGTTCTGTGGAGCCCCAGGGGGCAGCAACAACCTGGGAGGAACCAGGCAAGTAGCAGTGATGTTTCCCAGGTATCCAGAGCAGGGCCCCTGGGAAATAACCTCTCCTTCCCGCTCCCTACCCCACTAGCACTCCAGGGAAGACAGTCTAGAACAGCAACTGTGGGGGGAAAGCATGTTTATGAGAGTTGGGGATGGCCAGTTAGAGATCAAGAGGGTTAGCCCTATCCTAGGCTGTGAAGTGTATTGTATTCAGAACCAAGATAGGAGCACTGCCCCTCAAACCTTGGAACTGGAGCTGGAGCAGTGTTCAGAAGTGGAAAAAACAGTGGAAGTGGAATAGAGCAGAGAGAGTTTGGAATGGAGCCATGGAATAGGAAAGGAGAAATGCCTGCCTTTAGACTCTGGTGAGGTGAGAACAGGAGTGGAGAGCTGCCTGTATTGGAACTCAGCTAGAAGCAAGGAGGGGTTGGCCCCTGGACCTGCAAGAGGAAGAAGCCTGGAGCTTGGAGATCAGCCCTGGGGCAAAATGAAAACTTTATGGCAGGGGGCTTTCCTGTCACATTCCCTTGGGATGGTTTGGGACCCAGGGCTTGGAGTTGTCTATGGTGTGCATGGGAGAGGGAAGTGCCATAACCCCTAGGGAAGTGACATGTTAGCTTTGTCACCTAGCCACCTCTGAGGACTTGGAAGTGGGGACTGGAGCAATGTTAAGATTGGGACTTGGCTCATTAGAGCATGCATGTACCCGAGAGTGCCAGAAGAAAGTCTGCAACAGCATGGTGAGAAAAACACACCCTCTAAGAAGACTTTTACTTGGACATTTTTGTTTTGGGTTGAGGGAGGAGGAGCTGGTTTCTCATTCCCCAAAGATTTTGACCTCCAAAGAGTATATATACTTTTGTGTTTAACACCATGTGACCAACCTGGTAATGAGCTGTTTTGTTGCTATGTATTTTGTAAATGTGAAGCTCAGGATGTGTTTATTTTATGGGAATTAGGTTGATCTGATATGCATTTCTTAAGAGATGTTAATACCTCTATTTGTTCCAGGATCCATGGCTATAACCATCTCTTGTTCACCTGTGTAGGTTGTAAGGGCCAAGTGTTAAATTGTAAAGGCCAGGATCCTGTAGGGGTGGAGTGTAAGCACAAGAAAGGGGGGATTTTTGTTGTTGGTTTTTTTCTTCTTTTCTTGTTGTAGGAGCTCAGTTTCCCAGGCTCAGGCTAAACTGTAAACATCTGAAGGATTGATTCCCCTTTGAACCCTTATAATTCACAGCTGTGCTGAATCAAGTAGATTTCATGCCTTCTGACTCTGAGCCAATAAGGGGCTGATTCTTTGTTATATATTCTGGGAGGTTGTCATTTTGCTTTGGGGATTCACTAATGAGAAGAATCTTTTGATTTCCTGTTTAACACTCTGAGTAGCTGTATGTTCAGAGCCCCCTGACTGCTTAGATGTCTGTGTTCCCTTGATTCACTGATGTATGTAAAGTGTATAGCAATATTGCTATGTTCAGACAGCTGGGACCCTGTCTTTTGGTCTTTGTGCTAACTTCTCTGCTTGTATTTTCTATATTCATTTCTTCCTCTGTAGTTAAAATGGGATTGTTAGCCTCCCCCCCCCCTTTTTTTAGCAGTCTTTCCTTTAAAATCAGATCAAAGAAACTGTGCTAGCAGGCTACCCTGGGTATGCTAGGGTGTTTGCTAATACAGGTACTATGTGACCCTGGATAAATCACTTAACCTCTGTCTTCCTCAGTTTCCTCACCTATAAAATGGTGATAATAATCACACCTGCCTCTTGGGGTTGTTTGAGGATCAAATGAAATATTTGTAAAGTGCCTTGCAAATCATAAAGTTCTTCCTACATGTTGGCTTTGAAGATGGTAGTAGTGGTGGCATAAAGACAAAATCAAAGATGTAATAAGAAAAAGGAAAATGACATTTTAAATAATTTTAAGATGAACAAAATATTGGAGAGTCAATAGATTTCATTGCAAAATTGCTTCTTAAAGAGATAAAAAAAAACTTAAATAGCTAGGCAAATGTTCAGTATTCTTGGCTGGACCCTACCAATAGAATAAAAATGACAATATTATGAATGCTAATTCATAGATTTAATACTATAATAATAAAAAATAGGAAAGATATCTGATGCCACAAAAGATTTAGAATATCAATGTAGAAAGAAAAGAGAAACAGCACTTTCAAAACTCAAACTAATAGTTTTTAAAATTGTTCCTTTCTATCTGCTACATGTCAAGATAATTTTTAACATTCAGTTTTATAAGATTTTGAATTCCAGATTTTTCTTCCTCCTTCCCTCTCCTCCCCTCTGTAATGGGAATGGGAATTTGAAGATCTTTCCTGCCCCTTAATAGACCTAGGGGGGAGTTTGAAGACCTCCCCTGCTTTGAAAGTAAACTCTGCCGCCTAATAGGCTGAATGTAGTCACATGGAGCCTATGATGGGAGGAGTTTTGCTGAAGGGACGTAGAGCCCAGAGGAAGCTGGTTCAGAGCTAGCTAGAGGGGTGGGGGGAGAGAGAATACTCAGTCAAGGAGTCAGATAAGCTCATGAGTAAATATTGATCTTATATTGGTTTGTGGGAAGGCTAAAGGATGGCATGGCTCTCAGTGTTATTAGGGCTTCTGAATATCTTTGGTACTATGATGGAATTGGCTTATTGCTTTTGGTATTCAGTTTTCTGGTGTCTAAATAAATCCTTCAGTTCTATCCTCTATCTGAAGAGTTTGGCATAGTTTGTGATCAAACATCATGTGATACTTATAGTCATGGTCTTTATCATGATCATGGGTACTGTAAATATTGCATTGGCGCTACACTCTTACTAAAATGGTAGGCAATTTGATATAGGTCAAAGTAGAGAGCCTGCATCCTTGAGGCCATATGTGGCCTTCTAGATCCTTGGATATGGCCTCGAGATTGAGTCCAAGTGTTACAGAACAAATCCTTTTATTATCCTCTCCTTTTATTAAGAGGATTTGTTCTGTGTAAGGAGATTTGTTCTGTGAAATTTGGATTCAGTTAAAGGGCCACACTTGAGACCCTAGAGGGCCACATGTGGCCTCAAAGTCACAGGTTGCCCACCCCTGAAGATTATACATGTACTATCATGTGGAACATATTTCCATATTAGTCATGGTTGTGAAAGAAGAAACAAATCAAAAGGAAAAAAAAAAACATAAAAAAATAAAATAAGTGAGAAAAGTATATTTCAGTCTTTGTTCAGAGTCTATCATTTCATTATCTGTATATGGATAGCATTTTCCTTTGTGAGTCCCTTGTACTTCTCTTGGATCATTGTGTTGCTGAGAAGAGCTGAGTCAGTCATACTTGATCATCACAAAATGTTGCTGATACTGTGTATAATGTTTTCCTGTTATGCTCATTTCACTTTGCATCAGTTTGTACAAGTCTTTCCAGGTTTTTCTGAAAGCTGCCTGTTCTTCATTTCTTATTGACCAATGGTATTCCATCATATTCATATACTACAACTTGTTCAGTCATTCCCCAATTTCTAGACATCTCCTCAGTTTCTAATATTTTGCTGCTATGACAAGGGCTGCTATAAATATTTTTGCACATGTAGGTTCTTTTTCCATTTTTATGATCTCTCTGGGATACAGACCTAGTAGTGGTATTACTGAATCAAAGGGCATACACTGTTTGGTTGCCTTCTGGGCATAGTTCCAAATTGTTCTCCAGAATGGTTGGATCAGGTCACAACTCCATCACTAGTATATTAGTGAACCAATTTTCTCATATCCTCTACAACATTTCGCATTTTCCTTTTTTGTCATATTATCTGATAGGTATGAGGTGTTATTTTAATTTTCATTTCTTGGGGGCAGAGCCAAGATGGCAGAGTAGAAACAGCACTTCCAAGGTGCTCTGTCCCACACCACTTCCAAATTATTTTAATTTTCATTTCTTGGGGGCGGAGCCAAGATGGCAGAGTAGAAACAGCACTTCCATGGTGCTCTGTCCCACACCACTTCCAAATTATGTAAAAGGGGAATCTGAACAACTTCTGGAACCCTAGCACCCACAGAACGACACAGAGAAGCTAACCTCCCACTGAGGACAGCCCAGCAGCCCTGCAGGGAGGGCCAGCACAGCGCTCTGGGAGCCAACAGCCCAGCGCAGGGAGAGCCGAGCCCAGGTCTGCATGAGCCTCAGTTTTAGCCCCAGGGCAGCCAGGCCAGCAGCAGGCTGGAGGGACCCCAGAACACCAGCAGCTGTGGTGATTCCAGAATTATCAACACAGACATGCCTAGGACAAAGTAAGAGGTTAGTGCCCTATGGACTTTGGGACCAGTATTTGGGGAATGCGTCGGCTTCCTCCCCTAGGGGCTAGAAACTGCTGAGGAGACACTTGCCATTTTGCAGCTTCTGTGGCAGCATCAGCTCCTGGCCTGCAAACTGTAGGGAGATCCAGCGATCAGTCTTGGAGGTTAATCACTCTTGCTTTAGCCTGCTTGGATCTGGATTACGATCTGGGGGGAGGTCTGGGGTGGGTATCCAACTTGCCAGAACCGGAAGTTGTGAAGACCCCAACATTCAGGACGGAAGCTCCCCTGTCTGGTGGCAAAATTTTTGTTTCTTTCATCAAATGTAATTTAGAGCACTTCTTCATATATCTATAGATGGCTTTGATTTCTTCATATGAAAATTACCTGTTCATTTCCTTTGACCGTTTAGCAATTGGGAAATGACTTTTATTCTTCTAAATTTAACTCAGTTCTCTCTATATTTGAGAAATGAGCCATGTATAACAAACACCTGTTGTAAAGATTTTTTCCCAACTTTCTGCTTTCCTTCTCATCTTGGTGGCATTGGTTTTGTTTATGCAAGATTTTTTTTATGTTAATATAATCAAAATTACCTATATTGTGTTTCATAATGCTCTCTATCTCTTCTTTGGTCATGAACCTAACTTTTCCTTTAAGAATTTGGATGCTATACCATATGGTGCATATATTTTTAGTACTGATATTACTTAGTTGTCTTTGTTACCATTTAGCAAGGTGTAGTTTCCTTTCTTATCTCTTTTAATTGGGTCTATGTTTTGCTTTTGCTTTGACTGAGATCAGGATTGTTACACCTGCTTTTTATTTTTACTTCAACTAAATCATAATAGATTCTACTCCAGCCTTGTACCTTTACTCAGTGTGTGTCTCTCTGCTTCAAGTGTGTTTCTTGTAAACAACATGTTGTAGGATTCTGGTTTTTGATCTAACTGCCATCTGTTTCTGTTTTATGGGAGAGTTCTTCCCATTTATATTGACAGTTATGATTACTAACTGTGTGTTTCCCTCCACCCTATTTTTTTCTCCTACTCATTCTCTCTCTCCTTTCACCTTTTCCCTCTTCACCTTTGCTTTTGCCTACCACCTCTTCTGATCTGTCCTCCCTTCTGTTAGTCCCTCCCACCTTTTTACTTAATCTCCTCCCCTCCTACTAACCTGTGGGGTAAGATAGATTTCTATATTCAACTGATTTTGTATATTTTTCCTTCTTTGAGGCTATTCTGATGAGAACAAGGTTCAAGCAATGCCCATTGCCCACCTTTCCATCCTCCACAATAGTAAAATGGGTTTTTTGCATCTCTTCATGTGCAATAACTTACCCCATTCTATCTCTTCCCTCCTGCACTGAGTATATTCCTCTTTTTCATTCCTTAGGTACTTATTAGCCATTTCCTCAAATTCACCTTGTACTCCTGTCCTGTGTATATTCCTTCTAGCTGTACTATTAGTGGTATAATTTTCAAGAATTGCAAGCATCATCTTCCCATGTAGGGATGTAAGCAGTTCAGCTCTAGTTTTATGTTTTTGTTTCCCTCTTTCCCTTCTCCTAGGTCTTGATATTAGAGATAAAATTCTTTGTTAAGTTCTGGTCTCCTTATGAAAGCTTAAAATCTTTCTATTTCATAGAGTGACCTTTTTATGGTCATTGAAGTATTATGCTTAATTTCTCCGGGTAGGTGAATCCTGGTTGTAGTCCTAGCTCATTTACCTCCCAGAATATCATGTTCCATGACTTCTGATCCTTTATGTTGTAGCTGCTAAGTACTATGTAATCCTGATTGTAGCTCTCTGATATAATTGTTTTTCTGGCTACTTAGGATCTTTTTTCCTTTGATCTGATAGCTCTGAAATTTGGCTATAATGTTCCTTGAAGTTTTTATTTTGTTATCTATTTCATGAGCTGATCAGTGGATTCTTTTTTTTTTTTTTAATTTTTTGGCCGAGGCCTGGAAGATGACCCTGGGCAGCACAGAGGCCTGGACACTGGGGTTCCCAGAGACCCGGACGAGGCCTGATCAACATGGTGGCAAGTTGACCCACCAACCACAAGGGCCGCTGCCAGGCCTATCACCACAGGGCTGGGACTGGACAGAGTAGGGTAAGAGTCAAATGCTGGGCCCCTGGCAGGGGCATCAGCTACTCCTGGGACTACTAATCCACAGCCTAGAAATTTAAAAAGCCCCTATCTGAACTTTCAGGGACCAGGATGGCAGAGTGAACCCCAGCTGCTCCAATCTCCCCCTCTGAGCCCGAAAACATAGTAATTATTGCCCCAGGGCAAAACTTTAAACAGTAAAGGCTTGGGAAGCCTAGAGGAATGGTGTGGCTAGGGCCCTGCCTCAAAATGGGTAGAAAGCAGACTGCAAAGACAAAGACTCTGGAGTCCTACTATTGTGAGAGGGAGAAACCAAATTCAGAGGGAGACAGTGTTGATTCCACATGCAGCTGAAGCCTTAACAGGGAACTGGTTTCAAGCACAGAAAGCATTCTTCTCAAAAAGAACTTTGAAAACCAAATTAGAGAGGTAGAAGACAAAAATGAATGATTCTTTTAAAATCAAAATCGCAAAATTAGAAAAACATTACAATGAAGAAAACAGCTCCTTAAAAAGAAAAATATGTGATATGGAAAAGGAGCTCCAAAACCTAAAGGTGGAAAATAATTCGCTAAAAACTAGAATCAACCAAATTGAAGCAAATAACTCTATGAGGAACCAAGAATCAGTCAAACAAAACATCAAGAATGAAAAATTAGAAAAAGAGGTAAAATATCTCAATGGAAAAATAACTGACCTGGAAAACAGATCCAGGAGAGATAATCTGAGAATCATAGGCCTACTGGAAAATCATGATGAAAAAATGAGCCTGGATAACATCTTCCAAGAGCTCATCAAGGAAAACTGCCCTGAGATACTAGAACCAGAGGGTAAAATAGAAATCAGGAGAATCTACTGGACATCTGAAAGAGATCCCAAATTGAAAAGCTTTCAAAATGTTGTGACCAAACTCCAGAACTACCAGGTAAAGGAGAAAATACTACAAGCAGCCAAAAACAAACAATTCAAATATCTCAGAACTACAATGAGGACCACACAGGATCTGGCAGTCTCTACATTGAAAGACCGGAGGAAGTGAATATAAATTTTCACAAGGCAAAAGAACATGGGTTATAACCAAGAAACACCTACCCAGAGAAACTGAACATATTCTTCCAGGAAAGAAGATGGTCATTCAACAATATAATGGATTTCCAGACATTCCTGAGGAAAAAGCCGGAGAGAGACATAGAAAGGTAAACAAGGAAAACACACATACACACACACACACACACACACACACCCTGTTATTTAATAAGAGAAAACTGTTTATAGACAAAGAGAGGGTATGGGTATAAATTACACAAAATGACAATTTTAAAAAAGGCCTATTAAGGGCTACAAAGGGGCTGCAATGGAAGAATAAGAAAGAATGAAGCAGAAAAGGGTAAATTATGTCACACAAAGAGGCATAAAAACAATATAGTAGAGGGAAAGAAGGGAGGGAGATGAGCATTATATGAGCTTTTCCCTCATTGGTTCTGGGCCAGGAGGGAATAACACAACCAGTTAAGTATAGGACTCTATCAAGAAGAAACACAAAACATATCATAAAAGAGGGAAAGAGGGGAGAGAGAGGATCTTTGCATGATATCTGTTCTTGTCAATCTTGGTTTGAAAAAGAAATAACATACTACACTAAGTAAACAAATCTATCATATCCTATAGGTAGTAGGAAGGGGGAAGGACTAAGAAAGGGGAGGGTGGTTAGAAGGGAGGGAAGAAGTAAGGGGGAAGGGCCGAAAAGGGAGGGTGGCTGATAAGAAGGGAATACTGAGGGAGGCAGAGGTCAAAAGGAAATCTCTCTTTTTTTTTTTTCCAAATGCTTTATCAACTTCTGGTTTACTTCATTTCCACCAATTTTTGTGTTACAAATTTTCTCCCCATTTTTCCCCTACTCATGTCCCCAAAATAGCAGTCCCCCAGGATATCCTCTCTTCTTATTTCCCAAATACACGTAAAATAGCATTAATAATAGTATATATAAATTTTGAATGCCAAATTCATACACTTCCTCCCTTGTCACCCACCCTTACTGGGAAGATAAGCAATTCAATATAGGTTGTACATGTGTAGCTAATGCAAAACATTACCATAGCATATATATATATATATATATATGTATGTATATTATGTATACATATGTATATTATGTATACATATGTATATTAGAAGACTAATTATATTTCCCTCCCTCCTATCCTACCTCCCCCTTGTTCTATTTTCTATTTTGGTCCTATCCCTCCCCCCCCCCCGCCTACCCTCCCTTCCATCATCCCCCCTCTCATCCCCTTCCCCCTTCATCTCCTATAGGGTGAGATACCCTATTTAGTGTGTATGTCATTCCCTCCCTGAGCCAAATTCAATGATGATAAGGTTGACCCATTCCCTTATGCCTTCCTGTTCTTCCCTTCCATTGCAACCATTTTCCTTTGCCTCTTCTATATGAGGTAGTTTACCCCATTCTGTCTCTCCCCATCTCCTCTCATTATATTCCTCTCTCACCTCTTGATTTTACCTTTTAAGTATCATCCCTTCCTACTAAATTGGTCCTGTGCCCTCTATGTGTACCTGTAAACAAATATATATACACTCACATATGTATTCATATGCCTATATATCCTCTAATAAAGACTATATATATTTCAATTCCCTTGAACTATTTTCATGCTGAGAAAAGTTTCATCAGTTATTTGTTATTTGTTTTCATCAGTTATTGTTTTTCCATGTAGGAATGTAAAAGTTCAACTTTGATTAGTTCCTTATGATTTCTTTTCCCTGTTTACCTTCTCATGCTTCTCTTGCTTTTTGTATCTGAATGTCAAATTCTCTATTCAACTCTGGTTTTTTCTTCAAAAATGCTTGAAAGTCCTCTATTCCACTGAATGACCATATTTCCCCCTGAAACAAGATACTCAGTTTTGCTGGGTAAGTAATTCTTGGTTTTAATCCCAGGTCCTTTGCCCTCTGGAATATCATATTCCATGCCCTTCTATCCCTCAATGTAGAAGCTGCCAGGTCCTGTGCTATTCTGATTGTGTCTCCACAGTATTGAAATTGTTTCTTCCTGGCTGCTTGTAGTATTTTCTCCTTGATCTGGGAATTCTGGAACCTGGCTATAATATTCCTAGGAGTTTTCTTTTGGGGATCTTTTTTAGGAGGTGATCTATGGATTCTTTCAACCTCTATTTTGCCTTCTGGGTCTAAAACATCAGGGCAGTTTTCCTTGAGAATTTCTTGAAGGATGATTTCTGGGTTCTTTCTTTGATCACGGCTTTCAGGTAGTCCAATAATTTTTAAATTATCTCTCCTGGATCTATTTTCAAGGTCACTGGTTTTTCCCGTGAGATATTTCACATTGGCTTCTATTCTTTCAGTTACTTGGATCTGTTTAACAGCATCTTGATTTCTCATGAAGTCACTAGCTTCCATTTGCTCCAGTCTAATTCTGAAGGAGTGAATCTCCTCAGTGAGCTTTTGAGATTCTTTTTCCATCTGGCAAAGTCAGCTTTTTAAGGCGTTCTTCTCCTCATTGCCTTTTTGAGCTTCTTTTGCCACTTGAGTTAGTCTATTTTAAGGTGTTATTTTCCTCAGTCAGGCTGTTGACTTTCATTTCATACTTTTCTTGCATCCTTCTCATTTCTCTTCCCAATTTTTCCTCCACTTCTCTTATTTGGTTTTTAAAACTCTTCTTAAGGTCCTCTACGGCCTGTAACCTGCTCGTATTTTCATTTGGGGCTTTTGGTGCAGGAATTCTGACCTCCCAGTCCTCTTCCTGTTCCGTGCTTTGATCCTCTTTGCCCCCCAAATAGGAGTCTATTGTTGAATTTTTCTGTTTATTTTGTTTCCTTTGCCTAGGCATGTTGCCACTTAATTACTTGACTTTTAGGCTTGTTGCCACAGTAGGACTCTGCCACCAGATAGGGGAGCTTCCATCCCAAATGTTGAGGTCTTCTCAACTGCCGGAGGTATTAGTTGGATGCCCTCCCTGTGGCCCCCACACACTCTGGCAAGCTGAATACACACCCCAAGACCTCCACCCCTGACCGCAATCCAGATCCAAGAAGGTTAAAGCAAGAGCGATTACCCCCCAGACTGATTGCCAGATCCCCCTACAGTTTGCAGGCCAGGAGCTGAAGCTGCAACTGAAGCTGCAAAATGGCAGCTGTGCCACCACTCCTCAGCAGCTTCTCACCCCCAGGGGAAGAAGCTGACGCATTCCCAAATACTGGTCCCAAAGTCCATAGGGCACTAACCTCTCACTTTGTCCTAGGCATATATATGTTGATAATTCTGGAAAAGCCACAGCTGCTGGTGTTCTAGGGTCCCTCCAGCTGGCTGCTGGCCAGGCCACCCTGGGGCTAAAACCTCAAACTCACATGGTCCTGGACTTGGCTCCCAGAGTGCTGTGCTGGCTGCTCCCTGCCAGGCTGTTGGGCTGTCCTCAGCGGGAGGTTAGCTTCTCTGTGTTGTTCTGTGGGTGCTGGAGCTCCAGAGGTTGTTCAGAGTTCCCCTTTTACATAATTCTGAAGTGGTGTGGGCTGGAGTGCCATGGAAGTGCTGTTTCTACTCTGCCAGCTTATGATTTCTTTTTCTTTACTGGGTATTTACTCCTAGGCTAAAAATAGTACTTCAACATTGAGAAAATTACTTTTCACTTGCATCAGTTGCTACTACCAAGTAGTTTTTGTGGATCTAGGACTAGCTTCAGCTGGATTCTTAGATCCTTTTCTTTAGACCTGGTAGAACTACATGTTATTAAATTCCCTCTATTCTTTAGTTCTTTTGTGGGGCTGATTCATTTTCTGTTTCTTTTTATAAGGTTGGAGGGAAGCAGAGATAGACCTCCTTACAGTCTCTACAGTCTTGGAGTTCCCTTACCTAGGAGCTGTCCTAGGTAAAGGTTAATAAGATTTCTTCCCCTTCTACTCACAAGGTTATGCAGAACCAATGTCTGTTACTTATTGCATCAGGGCGATGGAAGAAGAACAGGGGTGGAGTGTGCAACAAGTCTCTGCAACAGAAGGAAGAAACTTGTATTAAGAGAAAGAGATTTCTTTCAGAAGGTGGCATTTTAGTTGAGATCTGAAGGAAACCTGAGAAGTCAAAGAATAAAAACAAGTAGGAAAAGCATTCTACATTTACAGCAACCTGTGTAATTGCCCCAGAGATCAGAGATGCAGTGTTATGTTCAAGGAATAGCAAAAAAAGTCAATATCACTGGATCAAAGAGTACATGGAGGGGAAAAAGGTGGAAAATGACTGGGAAAGCAAGAAAAGACCAGATTACAAAGGCTTTAAAAGGCAAACAGAATTTTATATTTGATCCTGGAAATAAAGAGTCACTGATGTTTGCTAAATAGAGGTCAAGGGGAACTTTCAAGGAGGACTAGGTGGGCATTCAGGCATAAGGCTGTAAGTGGTAAGAGGACTAAGCAGATTATCCTGAGAAGTGCTCATTGCTACACCCTAGTAACAGAACTATTTTGAAACAGAACCATTGTTTTGTTTCCTGTCACTTTAAAGAATAGCACAAAAGTGACTAATGGGCCCAAAATTATAAGGTACCACCAATTACCTGTAAGTAGATTACCTTCTCATGAGCCTAGCTGGGAAAGGACTAGGGCTAATTATGTGGTTGGTGAGTGGGAATGTCACAGGATTCATCCATTCACCCCTAAAAAAATATTTGATTCTTGAGGAATTTGATGCCTATTGCCCACTCAAATGAATGGATTTGAGGTGGTGGAGGATGAATTGTATGTAAGCATATTTTAAACACTGAGGATAGCACTAATGAATGTTAGTTGAGAATAAGAGAACAAGATTACTTTGAATTCCACAAATTTAAATGCTTAGTATGTGCTAGGCACTTTGCAGTTAGTGAGAATACAGAGGAAAAAAATAGTCTCTGCCCTCTAGGGGGCTTACATTCTACTTTTATACTTATAACATTAATATACCATTGTATTTATATCATTTTGAAGTTACAATTATAATGTACAATTGAGTTACATTTTGAAAGTGAATTTAAAAACCATTGTTTAGGGGGCGGCTAGGTGGTGCAGTGAATAGAGTGCCGGCCCTGGAATCAGAAGGACCTGAGTTCGGAGCCGGCCTCCAACACTTAATCCGCACAAACAAAAAACCTAGTCGTGTAACCTTGAGCAAGTTACTTAACCCCAATTGCTTTAAAAACAAAAAACAAAAAACAAAAAAAACCCCATTGTTTAAAAATAAAACATGAGGGGGTGGCTGGGTGGCTCAGTGAATAGAACACCAGCCCTGGAGTCAGGAGGACCTGAGTTCAAATCTGGCCTCAGACACTTAACACAAAAACTAGCCATGTGATCTTGGGCAAGTCACTTGACCCCAATTGCCCTCCAAAAAGCAAAAATAAAAAAAAAAAAATTAAACGATCTCTACAAAAGCAAAAGCCTTTGATCTTAAAGACTGGATGGATAGAGGTAACTTAATCACAGGCCTCCCAGAAGTACATGACATGTCAAAAATCATGAATACCACAATTCAAGAAATAATACAAGAAACTTGACCCAAATTTCTGAATACAGACCAGTCAAAAGAATCTATTGATTGCCTATAGGAAAGCAAACAAACAAAATAAACCCAAGACATAGAGAGGTTAAATTTAATAACTATTACTAGGTTGTAATCTTGAGCATCTTTCCTGAGGATATCAAAAATTAGAGGGTGCTAGCGGCGGCTAGGTGGCGCAGTGAGTAGAGTGTTGGCCCTGGAGTCAGAAGGACCTGAATTCGGATCCGGCCTCAGACACTTAACGCACACACAAACAAAAAAACCAAGCCGTGTAACCTTGGGCAAGTTACTTAACCCCAATTGCCCTCCAAAAAGCAAAAAAAAAAAAAAAATTAGGGGGTGCTGACACTTGTATTCTTTCATCACATAGAAACAACTGATTTTAGTATGTCATTAGCAAGAATATAATAAACAACAAATTTTTCAACTGTACAGGAGATAGTTTCTTTCTTTTTTGGTAAATAATGTTTTATTTTTTCAATTTCATGTAAAGATAGTTTTCAATATTCATTTTTATAAGATTTTGAATTCCAAACTTTTCTTTCTCCCTCCTTCTCCTCCCCATCATGGCAATCTGATATAAGTTGTACATGTATAATCATGTTAAACATATTTCCACATCAGGCATGTTGTAGAAGAAGAAGCAGTACAAAAGGAAAAAAAACACTAAAAAAGCCAAAGAAACTGAAAGTAGTATGCTTTGATCTACATTCAGACTCCATTAGTTTTGGGGGTTTTTTGCCAATTTTAAGTAGATTTTATTCTCTAAGACAATTGCATTTCCACTTGTTTACAGTACTGATAAAGTGCGATGTTGTTCACTTCTCTCCCTCTGCACACATTCAAGTGTTCAGAATGCCCAGATTTACACAGTAGCTTAAATGTTAGTTTTAAACTGCTACTGCCCTGGCTACAAATTTGAGTCCTTCAATTCTTGGAAAGCTATGTGGAATGCTCTTTCTTCTTGCGTGTTTAGTCAACCTCTTCAATGGTGGGTCCAGAAGACGCACCTCCAGATGGGGCTGCTCCACCCCCTGGGAACCCACCAGGCATGCCCCCTGCACTCTGGTACAGCTTAGTAATAATGGGGTTGCAGACCTTCTCCAATTCTTTCTGCTAATGCTCAAATTCTTCCTTCTCAGCCATCTAGTTCTAATCTAACCAGTTGATTATTTCATTACATTTGTCAAGGATCTTCTGCTTGTTTTCATCACCAATTTTGCCTTGCAGTTTTTCATCCTCTATGGTTGCTTTCATGTTGAAAGCATAAGATTCAAGAGAATTCTTAGAAGACACCTTGTCTCTCTGCTTTTCATCCTCAGCCTTGTATTTCTCAGCCTCCTGGACCATAAGCTCAATGTCTTCTTTGCTCAGACAACCTTCATCATTGGTGATGGTGATCTCATTCTCTTTGCCTGTGCTCTTATCCACAGCAGAAACATTGAGGACACTGTTTTCATCAATGTCAAATGTTACTTCAATCTGAGGAACACCCCTGGCTGCTGGAGGAATTCCTGTGAGCTCAAGCTTGCCAAGCAGTTATTATCCTTTGTCATTGCTCTCTCACCTTCGTAAACCTGAATAAGCACACCAGGCTGGTTGTCCGAATAGGTGGTAAAGGTCTGTGCCTGCTTGGTGGGGATGGTGGTATTACGTTTGATCAGAATGGTCATAACTCCACCAGCAGTTTCAATTCCAAGGGAAAAAGGAGTGATATCCAACAACAGCAAGTCCTGCACATTCTCAGATTTATCTCCAGACAAAATGGCAGCCTGGACAGCTGCACCATAAACAACAGCCTCATCAGGATTGATACTCTTGTTGAGCTCCTTGCCATTGAAGAAGTCTTGCAGAAGCTTCTGGATTTTGGAGATTCGAGTGGAACCACCCACCAGGACAATATCATGAATCTGAGACTTATCTAGCTTTGCATCTCTTAAGGCCTTCTCCATAGGGTCCAGGGTGCCATGGAAAAGATCAGCATTCAGCTCTTTGAAACGGGCCTGGGTGATTGATGTATAGAAGTCAATACATTCATAGAGGGAGTCAGTCTCAGTACTGGCCTGGGTACTGGAAGAGAGGGTATGCTTTGCACGTTCACAAGCAGTGCGTAGTAGGTGAACAGCCCTTTTGTTCTCATTGATGTCTTTCTTGTGCTTTTGCTTGAACTCAGCAATAAAATGGTTGACCATTAGGTTGTCAAAGTCCTCCCCACCCAAGCAGGTGTCCCCATGTCATGTACTTCTGGGAGGCCTGTGATTCTTTTACTGTGGACATGACCTCAAAGATTCCATCTTCAATGGTAAGAATGGAGACATAGAAAGTACCACCTCCAAGGTCAAAGATCAACACATTTCTCTCGGCACCAACCTTTTTTGTCCAAGCCGTAAGCAATAGCAGCAGCAGTTGATTCATTGATGATTTCGAGCACATTGAGACCATCTATGGTTCCAGCATCTTTGGTGGTCTGACATTAGGAATCGTTGAAATAGGCGTTATTGTGACCACAGCATTTGTGACAGTCTTCCCAAGGTAAGCTTCAGCAATTTCTTTCATCTTAGTCAAGACTATAGAAGATACTTCCTCTGGATAAAAACTTTTGGTCTCCCCTTTGTACTCCACTTGGACCTTAGGCCTGCCTGTGTCATTCACCACAGTAAAAGGCCAATGCTACATGTCTGATTGTACAACTGCATCATCAAATCTGCGACCAATCAGATGTTTGACATCAAAAACTGTGTTGGTGGGGTTCATTGCAACTTGATCCTTTGCAGCATCACTGATGAAATGATTAAATGTGCTGTGTCAGTGAAGGTGACGTAGCTTGGGGTGCTCCTGTTTCCTTGGTCGTTAGCAGTGATCTCCACTTTCCCATGTTGGAAGACTCCCACACATGAGTAAGTGGTGCCAAGATCAATGCCAGCTGCAGGTCCCTTCAACATGGTTGCTGGGGAGTCGGGGGATGTAGCTGACCACTGTGGAAAGAGAAGGGCTGCTGCTGCACTGAGTAGCTGGACTCCATTAGTTTTTTCTCTGAAGGTGGATAGCATTTTCCATCACAAGCCTTTTGGAATTGTTTTGAATCATTGTATTGTTGAGAGGAGGTAAGTCTTTCATAGTTGATGTTATGGTTGTGGGATTTAAAGATCTTCCATGCCTCTTGAATTTGCTGACGTAGCAGGAAGGGATGGGGCAAGAGGAAGCAGAAGCCAAGCTGGAATGCATGCCATGACTGGAAGCCTGGCTGTGGTGGTGGCAGCGGTGGTGGCAGTGGTGGCGGCAGCAGTGGTGGTGGCGGCAGCGGTGGCGGCAACAGCAGCAGCATGGTAGTGGTGGTGGGGTGAACTCCTTTTTTTGAGCCAGCCAGAATTTCTACTAAGGACTCCTGCTGAGGACTGCCAGGGACAGGAACTGCAGGGGGCCAGAGCTGCTGGGAGCACGCTTCATGGATGCTGAGCAGTTGCCGTGAGTTGGGAGAGGAGGACCTTTGCCTGAGGTAGCCTGTTCTGTTTTGAAGGCTTGAGAATGTGGGTGGTTACTACATTAACTATGTGTGAGAACGTCATAACTACTGTGATGGCTTTGACTTTCTGGTTTTGGGACTCAGTTTTCTGGTATTTGAATACATGTTCTAGCTTTATTCCCCATGTAGAGAGCCTGGTATATTTTGTGATTAATAACCATATCAACATGTTTATAGTTACATAGGCATTGTGAATACTGCATTGTTGATACATTTGATCACTGCACAATCTTGCTGTTACTATGTACAATGTTTTCCTGGTTCTGCTCACTTCACTTAGCCTCAGTTCATGTAATTCTTTACAGGTTGTCCTATGCCTCTTGTCAGAGACTGGAGGCTGGTAGGAGCAGGGTGCTGAGTGAGGGTGTTATGACTTCACATTCTGCATGTTAACTTATGACTCATGTTGGGCTTCTAACTTTCATGTCCTGTAAATTCAATTGTAGTTGCTATTTTCCCCTATGCTCAGCTTTACAGGGTGGGTTATTCTGGTTTTAAGTATATAAATTTGTTCTCTTGTTTAGTGTAGAAGCTGGTAAGTCTTTTGTGATACTGAATGATGCCTTGGTTCTTAAATGGCTCCTTTCTGGGATTCTTACTGCATGTTTTTCTTTGATGTAGGAGCTCTAGAGTTTGTCTATCACATTCCAAGGACTTTTTCATTTGGGGTTTCTTTCACAAGATAAAGGTGGGTTTTTTCTGTCTTTATTTTATCCCCTTGTTCTAATAGAACTGGATAGTTTTCTTTTATGATTTTTAGAAATAGTGTTCAGAGGGTGTGGAGCCAAGATGGTGGAGTAAAAGCAGGAACTTGCTTCAGTTCCCACTCCATCCATCTCCAATACCTGTAAAAAATGACTCTAAAAATTTTTAGTGCTACAGAACCCATAAAGTGACAGAGAGAAACAAATCTCACACTGAAGGCAGCCTGGCAGGCTGACAGGAAGGATCTATCACACCTAGCTGGGAGTGGAGGGCAATCCTGCATGAGTCACACTGGCCCAGACCTATGGCAGAGACTGTCCAGAGCAGACTTCAGGAGAGTGAATCACTGGCAGTTGTGGTGGTTTCCAGACTTCTCAACCCATAAACGCCAAAAAGAAAGTAAAAGGTCAGTGGGGAACTCTGTTGGGACTGGGTGAGAGAAGAGTGGTCAGGCCCCTGTCCCTGGGGTGGCAGAGGTAGAAGTGGCTGCAACTGCTGCCCCTGCAGCTGCCTCTGGCTCCAGGCCTACAGATCATAGGAGGACCAAGTGACAGAGGGCATTGGCAGGAATCTCTCTGCTGGTGCTGAGGCAAGATTCTCTTGCTTTGCCCTGCTTGGATCTGGGTCTCAGTCTTAGGTGGTGTTCCTGTGGTGAGGAGTGTTGGCATGGCAGAGCTTGTTGAAGCTGTAGAGAGGCAGTCATACTCAGTGTCCTTAGGCAGGTGTTTGGAAAAAGCTCTGACAACAGCTGAATAAAACCTCAGAAATTTGGGACACAGCACTCTCTACTCTGTAAGCAGAGTTCTACCATGACAGAAAGCTCAAAAATCAAGTAATTGGCTGGCAAGATGAGCAAATAATATTATCTTATTCATCCTTTCTGGTTTAAATCTATCTTGGAGCAGAAATCAATAATTAGAAATTAAGAAAATAATCAAATTCTAAGATTAGATATATATCATATATATGTCATGTATATATATATATATATATATGAATATATGACAGTTCACTCAAAATCCAGAAAAACACTGTTTACTGTTAGCCTTGAGGCTGACAAAAATCCATGTCTTAAGATATTACACATTAATCCCTAAAGCAAAAATAAAAATTTTAAATCTGGGATTTGTAAATACTAAGTTGGCTCAAGGATGTAACTTTAATATGTGCTATTCCTGGTGTACTTTCATAATTTCCACAAGCATTAACCAATCTATCAAATAAAAGTCACTCTTTATAAAATAAACTTGGAAGTCTTTTACTTTAGCTGTGGGAGATCATAGCTTTTTATGAAACCACTTTATTTTAGAACTTTATGCTATTCTTTCAGCGAGTTCTCTCACAGAATTGATAAGATTTTTGATCTTGAAATAAATACAAAAATACAATAAATTTTCCCACAGTCACAATTGTGCACAAAAAGATGAGACTGTGCAGTGGCAAAGCACAGGTGTGAATATTTGTATAAAGTACAAATTTTCAGAAATGTTCAATTCATGACATTAACTTCAAAAGCTATCATTCAGAATTATGTGTGCATTTAACGTAAAATATATCTGTATATTTGTTAAGATTTACTTTTAAATTTACACATAGTAGATTGGCTAAAAAGATAAAAGGGAAAAGTAACAAATGTTGGATAGAACTGATCCAACCATTTTAGAAATCAATTTGGAATTATGTCCAAAGAATTATTAAGCTACCTAAAGCCTTTGACCTGGCAATGCCACTACTTGGTCAATTTCCAAAGAAGATTAGGGGAAAAATGAAAGAGCCTATGTGGTCTAAAATGTTTATAGCAGCTCTTTTTTGTGGTGGCAAAGAACTGGAAATTGCAGGGATGCCCATCAATTGGCAAATGGCTGAACTAGTTACGGTATATGAATGTGATGGAATCTTACTGCACTATAAGAATTGATGAGTTCAATGATTTTATAAAATCATGGAAAGATTTATGTGAAATAATGAAAAGTGAAATGAGCAGGGCCAAGAGAACATTATATAGAGTAAAAATAATATTATTTTAAGAATGACTTTGGGTAAATAAGATATTTTGATTATTACAAATGCCCAAGTTAACCAAAAAGGACATTTGAAGAAAGATGCTATGTGCATCTTGAGAAAGAACTGATAAATAGAAGTGTTTATAGAACAAAATTCCATATAAATACTTATTTGTGTCTAATGGTAGCCATCGAAAGGGCAGGAGCAGAGAGAGGGGAAGGAAGAATAAAAAGGAAAAAAGAACTTTACATACTAATTTTATTGTTTATTTGAAATGGATAGCAAGTTGTGCATTAGTAGATTTTTGGTTTCATGCGCAATAATCTTTTTTATTATACTATGTTGTAGAAATGCTTGTTTTAGTCCATAAATTAAAAGTATAATAAAATTAAATTTTAAAAGATTTACATTAAAATATAATAATATTTTATTCTTAATATATAATTAGTAGTTTTGTGATTGATTAGAGTCTATATTGGATGATAACTGACAGAATTTTGTATATCATTATTATTTTCCTTAAAATATACTGATTTTATAATGGACATTAAAAAACAATTTACAAATAACAATGCTACCTAGAAAGACAAAAATACATACAACAGAGCTGGATTCTGGGTACCCTCCCCAACTTCAGGTAATTTGTATTAGCTTCTTCTCTCAGGCCCTGAGTGCTACCAAGCAACTCTCATAGACTAAATTTCGAAAAAGTTGTTATTCTGCCTTGTTAGAGGGGATTTTAGAAGATTATTACATCATAGAACTTCAATTGAAAGAAACCTATGCAACTAGCTAGTCCAACTCTCATCTTATTGATGAGGAATCTGAGACCTAGAAAATTGTAGATTCAGACTAAAAGAAAAAAAAAGAAAAAGAAGGATCTCTGGATCTGTAAGCTACCCCTATGTTTTATTTCACAGAAACATAAAATGACATAGTTGCAATGTCCATCCAATCTAACCCCTAACTTAAAAGAAAGAGTATATTCAGCATCAGAGGTGTCAAACATGAGATCCACTCCAAAATGTGACCTGAAGCAGATTAAAAGTTAATTGGAAAATACTTAACAAAATAAAATTTAAAATACAATAAAACACTGTTAATATTACAATTTAGTATGAAGTCAATATGTGGCCTTCAGGGATCCTTATGCATGGTTTAATGGCCCCCATGTCATTATTCTACATCACAGAGAGTTTCTATAACTTGTGAAGAACATGTTGCATCAAGCAGCTACAATGTGGCAAAGATTTACTTCTGAAATAAAATGAAATCACTAGGTGTATTGATATACAATAAACTTAATAATTTTTTACATCTTAATATATTACACAACATTTAATTTGTGTAATATATTTTGCTGCATTTATTTCACACAATTTGGCATCTGGTTCACAAGATTTGAGCATATAATATTGTATTTTTCATCACTAAATCACACTTTTATCATGTTGGATTATCAAAAAAACTTTGATAAACACTTCCTTTTTTCAAGCCAATTATGCCTTATAAGTTAAATCAAATTCCATGGCCATTGAAGCATGTTTATCTTTTTCTCCTGCGTAAGATTCTTAATCTTTCATGACATGTGGCACAGTATATCTACAGTATTCCCTCTCCATTTGGGAATTTCTGTATTTCTGGAACTATTCTCAGAGTTGGTATTTTCAGGAATGTGTCTGGAGCAGAAGAGCCATTAGTAGAAAGGGAATGGGTACAATGTCCCAGTCCCCTGCAATAAGTCCAACTGGGGTTAGGGCTAGGAGAGCCTATTCTCCAGTGAGAAAAGGCAGGGAATAGGCTCCCTTTTGGCATACTCAAGACAAATTATTTAAAGCTTTGGTCTTTGTTTCTTAATAATTTTTCATTGATATTTTCTGTTTCTTATGTCACTGTTCTATCTCATGTATCCCTCCCTGTTCCCCTCATCAAGAGCCATCTCAAATGACAACATTTTTTTTAGAGAAGAAAAATATCAGACTAACTGATCAATACATCAAGAAAATCCAGAACTGTGTAATGCTAATACATGTGGCCCTCCCACCTCCACAAGCAATAAGTTGGGGGTGGTTTTTCCTATCTCTTCATTCAAGTCCTCCTTGATCTTTATGATTTTATTACATTTATTTTTCATTTTGGGGTGTGCTATTCTATTTTCATTGTTATAGCTAGTGTATATATTGTTTTCTTGACTGTTTATTTTATTTTGCTTCAGTTCATACAGATCCTTCCATGCTTCTTTATATTCTTCATTGTTGCCATTCAGTTGTTCCTTCATCCTGAATCTTTGTGACTCCATGTACTGTAGCATGTCAACACTGTCCATAGAGTTTTCTTGGTAAAGATATAATAGTGATTTGCCATTTCCTTCTCCAGTGGCTTAAAGCAAACAGAAGTTAAATGACTTGTCCAGGGTCATGCAGCTAGTAAGTGTGTAAAGCTGGATTTGAGCTTGGGTCTTTCTAGCTCCATGCTTTATCTACAATGAGCCCACTTAGCTGATTTGTATTCATCATAGACATAATTTATTAGAGTGTAGTAGTATTCCATTATATTCATGTGCATTTGTTGAGTTATATCCTAATTGATAGACATCTGTTTCATTTTCTCATTCTTATCTATCACAAAAAGTGCTGCTACAAATATTTTGGTGTATGAGGGGACTTTTTTTTTTCATTACTGATGGCTTCCTTGGAGTATAAGTATAGGAATGGAGTCTCTGGTTCAAAGAGTATGGACACTTAAGCAACTTTATTTACATAATTCCAAATTGCTTTCCAAAATGGTTGTATCATTTCACTTCTCCACCAACTATGTGCCTATCTTCCCACAACCCCTCCAATTTTGACTATAGCCATTTTTTTGTGATTTTTGCCAATATGCAGAGTGTGAGGTGAAACCTCAGAGTTGTTTTGATGTGCACTTCTCTTATTATTAGTAATTTGGAGTATTCTTTCATATGGTTGTGAATGTTTTACAATTCTTTTGAGAATTGTTTCTTCATATCCTATGATGATTTTTTTGTTGGGGAATGGCTATTAGTCTTACATGTACTTATTAATTATTTGCATATATTAGATACCAAACCTGATGTTTTATGAGTTTTGTAGTTATTTGGAATACAATTTCCTTTCTATGATTTCTTCTTGTGTTTTTGTTATTATCATACAAAAATGCTGTTGATTTTTGAGGATTCATTTTGTAGCCTGCAACTTTGTTGAAGCTATGAATTGTCTCAATTAGTATTTCTGCTGATTCCTTGGGGATTTCCAAGTAAACTATCATGTCTTCAGCTAATGGGGATAGTTTTTATCTCCAATTCATGACCTTAATTTTTTTCTCTTGTCTTTTGCTATTGAAAATATTTCTAGTACTATATCAAATAACAATGGGGAGTTTGGGCTTCCTTGCTTTATTTTTGTATTTTGGGGAAAAGGTTCTACTGTATTCTCATGGCATATTATGATTGCTTTTGGTTTTAGATAGATACTTTAATGATATTTTAAAAAGGCTCCTAAGACTAAACTTTGTAGGGTTTTTGGCAAAAAAGAGTGCTGTACTTTGTCAAAGGCTTTTTCAGCCCCTATTGATATGATCATGTGGTTTGGGATATTTGGGATTTCAATATGATTAATTGTGTTGATTGTTTTCCTAATTTTGAAAACCATTCTTGTATCTCTAATATAAATTCTACTTGATCAAAATGAATACTTTTCTAGATAAATCTATGTAGACTCTAATAGAATTTTGTTTAAATTGTTTAGTCAATATTCATAAGTTATATTGGCCTATAGTTTTCTTTCTTTTTTTCCTTAGTTTAGGTATTAGGATTGTATTTGCTCAAAAAAGGATTCTAGTAACATTCTTTCTAAATTTTTAAGAATAATATGTAAAGTGTAGGTACTAACGATTATTTGAAAGTTTAGTAGAATTCTCCTGTGAATCTATCAGGTCCAGGGTTCTCTTCCCACTACCTTTTAGTAGTTCCTATATAACTATACCTGTTTACTTTTCTGACATTGGATTATTTCAGATTTCTATCCGATCTTCTGAGAGCTTGACATTTTATATTTTTGAAGATTTTATTCTATTTTTTGTGTTATCAGTTTTGTTAACATTTAACTATGTATAGTGTGGAAAAATCAAAATTAATATTACCTCTGCATTAATTTCAACTGTATTAATACTACAATGTAACTGATTTTATGCTACATTAATTTTATAGTTGGGTCTACATCCACCTTGTTTGCGTTTAGCTCAGGAATCCAGTTGAGTCTTCATTTACCTGGCTTAAACTGAGCTAAGGAATCTAGCTGAACTAGCTCAAAGGTAGTTTAGTTTAAAAGAAAAAATGTAATCTCTCATGCTGGTATCTCTTAGGATACTTCATGGACATCTGTTTGTTTCAGGGCTGGGAAACCTGTGGCCTCAAGGCCACATGTGGCCCTCTAGGTCCTCAGGTGTGGCATTTTGACTGAATCCAAACTCCACAGAGCAAATCCCCTTAATGAAAGGATTTGTTCCATAAAACTTGGACTCAGTCAAAAGGTGACACCCAAGGACCTAGAAGGCAGCATGTGGCCTTGAGGCTATAGGTTCCCCACCCCTGGGCCTCCACAAAATCACCAGCCCCAAAAGATATGGTCTGTTCTTTCCTGTTTTTGTGTAGCGAAGGGATTTTTTATCTAGAAGAGAAAAGAAAACATTAAGTCTGCTATTTGTGATCCCTTAGCAAAGACTGCAGGATACTAATCATAATTAGCAATCCTGGTCAGTGAGGGTCATGATTAGCCATACCTGAATGCCAACCCACCTTACCTGAATGCCAGCACACCTTTCTCACTATAGCCAATCCTAATGTTACTGCTCTGAGTCTACAACCTATCACTTTTTCTCTATGCCTACCAAGATCCTTTTTTGATGTGTCAATAAAGAGGGGTTCTTCCTTCTCTGGAGGTCACTGGCTTTGTTAAAATTGTCAGATGTACCCACTTTGTTAACACATATATGTATCATTGTTAATAAACTGTTTTTGCCCAGAGAATATACCTCAGATTACCTTTATTGCATTTTACCTCCCATAATTGTATGTTCTGATTATTCTTTTTATTTCTTCTTATTTTGCTGCTTTTTCACCTTGCTCATTTTTAATTTTATTGATTTGATTTTCTTCTCTCTTTTTAAAAATCAGACTAGCTAAGGTTTATCAATTTTTGTAGTCCTTTGAAAAATATGTTTTTGTTTTATTTACTATTTCTTTTTTCCAATTTATATATTTCTTCTCTTAATTTTTAAATATTATCTCTTTTGTGTTTATTTTAGCTTTTTATTTATTGATTTTCTAATTTTAATGCATATTCAATTGATTAATGTTCTCTATTTTGTTAATGATTATAAGAATATGATTTTTCATCTGAGGACTGTGACATATAAAAAGTTTAAGAGACATAGTTTTTGGATGGTTAATCATTTTATTAATCATTGCTAACATATAATTAATAAAAGGGTCAATGGCACTCAAGAGATCCTTGTGGAACTCAGTCAATGCTTATAAACCCTTGGAATAGTAAGTGTTCCTGAGGGTGTCAATTGACTCTGATTGGTTAACAAGTAATGACAGAATGAATATTATAATGAGAGGTAGGCTTATTCTTATGAGGGTCTGGGGGAATTGACTCTGATCTTCCAGTCTTGGATTAAGAGACTTATCTCTTATTCAGACTATCCCTGTTTAGGGTGATCTATATAAAATTGGGGTATACATCTGCTCAGACCTGGCTGAATATAACACAGTGGTCTGGAATTCATCTTACATTAAATTCTTTGTAAGGTCCTCTAGTTGAATTGGGTTTCCCACTCAGGATCGAATGGCATGTACCCCCAAAGACCTGTACCCAGGGATTTGGGTTATCCCATCTATTAACAAATCTCTTTCAGAGACTGAATGACGTACAGGTTTCTGAAAAAAATTATTAGTTCTGATTCAGTAATTGATTATTAATATTAGATAAATAATAATTTCTCTCAACTACTTTAGCTGCATTCAAGAAATTTGGATATATTTTTTATATTATTATATGTTTGTATATTGTTTCATCATTATACTTTTTTACATAGTTATTATTTCCATGATTTGTTTTTTAGCCCACTCATTACTTAAGACTTCATTGTTAAGTCTCCATTTGGGTCTGTATCTTTTGTTGTGATCCCTGAACCATTTTCTATTATTATTGTATACTGTAAAGTATGTATTGATTATTTCTGTCTTTTTATATTTGTTTGTACTATCTCTGGGACTTAGTACCTAGTCAAATTTTGTAAGGGTTCCATGTGGTACAGAGAAAAATGTTTATTCTTTTGCTTTACTATTTAGAAGATGCCATAAGCCTTTTAATTTGAGCTTCTCCAGAGATTTGTTCATTTCCATATTTTTCCTTTTGTTTATCTTTCTATTAGACATCCACTTCCCGTCGCTATTGTGCTACTGTCTGTGTCTTCTTGAACTCCAGATAATGTTTCTTTCATGAATTTGGAAGCTAAGACTTTTGGAGCATTTAAGTTTATTACTGATATTTGTTTGTTGTCTGGGTTCCTTTTAGCATTATATAATTTCCTTGTTCATTCCTTTTTATTTTTTGAATGTTTATCTTTGCTTTGTCTGATAGCATTAGGACAACTCCTGCTTTTTTGGATTCACTTAAGGCATAGTAAATTATTTTCCATCCCCTAAGTTTTATTTTCTGTATTTCTATGTTTTTTAAAATGGGTTTCTTATAAGCTACAGATTGTAAGATTTTGTTTTTTTAACTAATCTTCACTCTTTTTCATTTTGTTGAATTGTTTAATCCATTCATATTTAAAGTTATAAGTTAGTTTTATATTTTGTTCATCTATCTCTAAAAGTGAGGGTTTTTTGAGTTATGATTCCTTCCTTTCTTCTGTTAATACAGTATTATTTCCTTCAGTTACTCTAATCTTTTATTTAGAGTGGGCTCTGTTCCCCTCATCACTGGGATGATGATGAAATCCCCCACTGATCTATTCTCTTGTTGGCTTTTTCCCCCTACATTTGCCTATAAATTTCTTCCATAGGTTCATGCTCTCCTACTCATCCAGGTGCCATTTACCCTCATGGGCTCCAATTCCCCTTTCCCCCAGGACAAGTAAACTTTTCAGTTACCAAAACCCCTAAGTCTTATCCAGGGTAAAGTCCTCATCTCCCTTCACCATAGGAACATTTATCAGTAGAACTCCCTTCCACTTGCAAAGTAAGTCCTTTTTCCTTTCCTCCTCTTTTCAATCTTTCTCCCTCTCCTCCTCACCCATTCCCCTGTAGATTCTTTTCTTTCCTTAGACCACATTCATTTCTTCCCCTTGATTTGACCCAGTGCATCATTTGCTCCTCTCTATCTCCCTGCTCTCCCTCTCTCCTTCCATATACCATCCTAAATTATAATGCAGTTCTACAAAAGAAGTATTCACCTGTAGATAGCATGTCACCAGGTTATTTCCACAATGCCACCTGCCCACCTCTTCCCTGATATTTCTCTCTGATTTCTGCCTTCACCTGTCTCGTTGTGTAAATTTAGAAACAAGTCTCTTCCTGGTCTTTCTGTTCTCACTCTTCCTGTTGTTCTCAGCATTTATTCGTTTTTCCTGTATTTCTATCATATGGGATGTTCAAGATACAGATAATCTCTTCAATTCTGTTTTTCTTTCTAAAAATATTTTAAACTCTTCTTTATTACTAAGAATCTATCTTCTGTCCTGTACGGTTAGGCTCAGATTTGTAGGATAGGTCACCTGGGGCTGCATTCTGAGCTCCAGTACTCTTTGGAATACATTCTTCCTATCCCTTCTCCTTTTTTCTAGTGGGTACAGAATAAACTTGCATAGTTGGAAAGTCCTTTTTTTGTATTTTAAAATATACAGTATTAGCCTGATAGCTTACAGAGCTTGTTTAAGAATTGAATTGTCAAATTTTATCACTATTAGAGTTTACAGCCTTGGGGTGTTTTCTAAGGGTGATCTATGAATTTATTTCAATTGGAGTTTCATTTTCTGTGTTGATAAGTTCTGGGCAGTTCTCTTTAATCATTTCTTTATTATGGTGTTGAGGTTTGTTCTTTAATTCTTTTTGTCCTGGCATGGTCTTCTGGAGACCTGTTATGTTAGGTTGTCTCCATGCGTCCTCTCTTCAAGATCAATTGTGTTTTGCATGCTGTAGCAAAAAGCACTCCAATATACCCAGTATGGCTGCCAGCACAGGTTCTTAGATCTGCTTTTCTAAAGGAAAGCAACTCAAAAAGGGTTAACAATCTTACTTTAATCAATTAAACATATATCATTTACTTAGTTCAGGGGGAAAAGTCAGTACTCTGAACTTCAGAGAATACAAACAGAAGAGGTATATATAGCCTTCTGCAGGGTCAGAGAACATCACAACTCTCATGACCCACTTGACTTCAAAGTAACAAAAGTTGTGCCTTCCTGAAAAGCAAGCCTCCACAGGTTCCATGTGACCACATTCAAACTATTGGGGGCAGGGAAGATTTTCAAATTACCGTTGAAATGGTGACTATATGTTGTTTTAATGCTCTTGTCATTCACTACTGTATACTTGCATTCCCAGTCTATTGCTCTCTCTCTCTCTCTCTCTCTTTGTCTCTGTCTCTATCTCTGTCTCTCTGTCTCTCTCTGCCATTGAAGATTCAAGTTTTTCTAGTCTTATCATAACAAATTCTGCTCTCATAATTTCTGTTTCTCTTTTCAACCACTCTAGAGCAGTGTGATGTAGATCCATGTTTTCCTCATACTCCCATGGGGTCCTCTGTCTTATCAAATGCTGGATCATTTTCCTTTGTTTTGTAGTGTTTACTCATAGATGCTTTGGACTAATTTACTAGATCTGGAGGTCATATTTCTTTCTACTGACACTTTTTCTTCCTGATCTATTTCTTTATGTTTAACATCTTTGAGATTTCTTCTTTCACTCTTTTCCTCCAGATTTTCCCCTTATTGCTCACTTCTCGCTTCCTCTCTTGTGGTTGTGGTTTCCTTGGGGGCTGCATCAAAAAATATCTCAGCTTCCTCCCACCCTGAGCAATTCAGAGTTCACCAGCTTAGCTGTCTGCCCCAGCTAACTTTGGATGGTCAGAACTGGTCCCATTTAGATGCTGTGCTCCTCAGGCTTGATGGAGCACTGCACAGCACACAGTTTTCTATCCTGGCAATATATTCCATTTCCTCTGTTCCTTGGTTCTTTGGCAGTTCAGAGCTTTGCAGTACTTGTGTTACCAGGTTGCAGCCCCCAGTAAGCCATTGCTCCTAAAAGACTGAAGCCAAACTGGCTATTGAGGCCCTAGAAAACTTCCACAACCTAGAACCAAGGTCTCTGTTACACTGGAAAGAGGGAGTATAGGGTGTAGGGATGTATTTTGATGTAAGTCTGTGTTATATCCTTGGGTCTGCTAGTGCAGCCTCTCTGCCACTGGAAAGTTGGAGAGGGATGCTGAGTGAACTTGGGGTCATGGAACATCATTTCCTCATTTTCTTGGTTTGGCTTTAAAAAAAATCAAAGATGTATTTATTTACTTGCTGGCATGTTTTACTGGTTTATTTTCTGGGGGTAAACTGTATCTTAAATCATTCAGTTTGTCTCACTATTAGACTATTCCCTCAACCATCCCATCTCAGCTAAATTCCTTGACAAGGTCATCCACAACTGGTGCCTCCATTTCCTCTCCACTAACTTTTTTCTAATCTCTCTGCAGTCTGACTTCTGACCTCTTTAGTGAAACTCATCTCTGCAAACTCACTAATGATCTCTTACTTGACAAATTTTTTCAATCCTCATCCTTCTTAATATATCAGAAGCATTTGATACCTTTGATCATTGAATAGTCCCAGGTATTCTTTACTCTCTAGGTTTTCTCTTGGTTCTCCTCCTGCCTGTCTGACCACCCTGTAGTCTCCCTTGCTAAATGTTTATCCATGTCAGACCCATTAAAATGCCTTTATTCCTATTTTTTCCTAAAATGAAAGTCTGATTATCTCATTCACTTCCTCAATAAACTCCAGTAGGCCTCTATAAACCTTTAGGATCAATTATAAAATCCTCTGTTTGTTATTCACTGCCTATGCCCTTTCTACACTTCCATTCTTTTTATAATTTACTATTCTCCAAGCATTCTACAATTCAGCTAAGTTGACCTGTTTGCTTTTCCTAACACATGACAGTTCATCTGCTGCCTTCATGGTTTTGCCCTCAGTATTTTGGACTCCAAACTTTGAAGGTTCTCTCTTCTTTCCTCACCTCTTAGTTCCTCTTGGCTTCTACAAGACTGAGTTTTAATGCTATATTATTTTTTTTAAATTTAATTTATTTATTTTTAGTTTTCAACATTCACTTCCACAAGATTTTGTGTTCCACATTTTCTCCCCATCTCTCCCCTCCCCCACCCCAAGATGGTGTGTATTCTGATTACCCCTTCTCCCAATCTGCCCTCCCTTCTATCACCTCCTCCTCCTTTTCTTATTCCCTTCCCTTCTATTTTCCTGTAGGTCAAGATAAATTTCTATACTCCATTGCCTGGATATATTGTTTCCCAGTTACATGTAAAAACAATCTTTAACATTCATTTTTTAAAATTTGAGTTCTAAATTCTCCCACTTCCTCCCTCCTTGCTAACCCTCACTGAGAAGGCAAGCAATTTGATATAGGTTATACATGTGTAGTCATGCAAAATACTTCCATAATAGTCATGTTGTGAAAGACTATATTTCCTTCCATCCTATCCTGCCCCCCACTTATTCTATTCTCTCTTTTGACTTTGTCTCTCCTCAAAAATATTTGCTTCTGATTACTCCCTCCCCCAATCTGCCTTTCCTTCTATCATCCCCACACATCCCCTTTCCACTACTTTCATGTAGAGTAAGATAGATTTCCATATCCAGTTGAATGTGTATGTTATTCCTTTCTTAAGCAAAATCTAATGGGATAAGGTTCACTTATTCCCTCTCACCTCCCCCCTCTACTGTAAAAGCTTTTTCTTAATTCTTTTAAGTGATATAATTTATCCCATTCTACCTCTCCCTTTCTCCTATTCCCAGTATATTCCTCTCTCACCCCTTAATTTTATTTTTTAGATATTATCCCTTCATATTCAACCCACCCTGGGCTGGTGTGTGGGGGTGTGTGTGTGTGTGTGTGTGTGTGTGTGTGTGTGTGTGTGTGTATCCTCCAATTACCCTAATACTGAGAAAGGTCTCATGAGTTACAGATATCCTCTTTCCATATAGGAATGTAAACAGTTCATCTTTAATAAGTTGCTTGTGATTTCCCTTTCCTATTTACCTTTTCATGATTCTCTTGATTCTTATATTTGAAAGTCAAATTTTCTATTCAACTGGTCTTTTCATCAAGAATGCTTGAGACTTCTCTATTTCACTGAATGTCCATATTTCCCTGGAAGTATTATATGCAGTTTTTCTTGGCAGGTGATTCTTGGTTTTGATCCTAGCTCCTCTGACCTGTGGAATATCATATTACAAGTCCTCAGATCCCTTAACATAGAAGCTGCTAAATCTTGTGTTATCCTGATTGTGTTTCCACAATATTTGAATTGTTTCTTTCTGGCTGCCTGCAATATTTTTTTCCTTAACCTGGGAACATTGGGATTTGGCTACAATATTCCTAGGAGTTTTCCTTTTGTAATCTCTTTCAAGAGTTGATTGGTGGATTCTTTCAATTTCTATTTTTCCTTCTGGTTCTAGAATATTAAGGCAGTTTTCCCTGATAATTTCTTGAAAGATGATTTCTAGGCCCTTTTTTTTTAAAATCATGGCTTTCAGGTAGTCCAGTAATTTTTAAATAATCCCTCCTGGATATGTTTTCCAGGTCAGTTATTTTTTCAATGAGATATTTCACTTTGTCTTCTACTTTTTCATTCTTTTGGCTTTGTTTTATAATTTCTTGATTTCTCATAGAGTCATTAGCTTCCATTTGCTCCATTCTAATTTTTACGAAATTATTTTCTTCAGTGAGCTTTTGGATCCTTTGGATCCTTTTCAATTTGGCCAATTTTGCTTTTTAAGGCATTCTCCTCCTCACTGGTTTTTTGGACCTCCTTTGCCATTTGAGCTAGTCCATTTTTAAGGTGTTATTTTCTTCAGTATTTTTTGTGTCTCCTTTAGCAAGCTGCTGGCTCATTTTACATTATTTTCTTGTATCACTCTCATTTCTTTTCCAAATTTTTCCTCTACTTCTCTGACTTGATTTTCAAAATTCTTTTTGAGCTCTTCCATGGCCTGTGACTGATTCATATATATTTTTGGAGGCTTTGAATGTAGGAGCATTGACTTTATTGTCTTCTTCTGATTGTACATTTTGATCTTCTTTGTCACCAAAGTAAGATTCTACAGTCTGAGTTTTTTTTTTCTGCTGTTTGCTCATTTTCCCAGCCAATCCCCTGACTATTTAACTTTGTTAAGGTAGGACTTTCCTTTCAGTGTGGAAAGTGTACTGTCCCAAGCTTCAGGGGTTTTGTCCAGCTGTTTTAAGAGATGCTTCTAGGGACCTGTTTTGTTTTTTTTCCAGTTCTTCCAAGGTGGTATGATGAAAGGAGAGGTGTTTACTCTTCTCCTAGCCTGTGCTCTGGTCTGTGAGTGACCACAAGCACTCTTTTCTGCCTTGGAACCATAAGGAGGATTTTCTCCACCTATAACCACAATATGTCATGCCAGCACTCCACCTTGCCTTAGGACAACTACCCAGGGCTGTGACCCAGATTGAAGCACAGGCAGAACAAGAGAATCCTGCCTCAACACCAGCAAATAGATCCTTGCAATCCCTCTGTGATCAGTTGCCTGTGGACTGAGAGTTCTAGAAGCAGCTACTATTCTTGCTGCTACTGCCTCTGTGGTCTGGGGCTGGGGCCAGATAATGCTCCACTCTCACCCAGGTCCAACAGACCTTTCCCACTGATAGTTGAAATTGTTTTTGGTGTTTGTGGGTTAAGTCTAGAAACTGGCCCAGATGTCAGTGATTCAGTTCCCTGTGGCCTTCTCAGTCCCATCTACAGTCATGCAGCCCACTCTGGACTGAGCTTCTTCTCGGACTGGTGCAATAGACTTTTCATGTTGACCTTTCAGGTTGTCTTGGGTCAGAAATTTGTTTCGCTCTGTCATTTCGTGGCTTCTGCTGCTCTAGAATTTGTTTCTAGTCATTTTTATAGGTATTTGGAGGAATTTGGGGGAGAGCTCAAGAAAGTCCCTTATTTCACTCTGCCATCTTGGTTCCACCCCCTTGGCTTTTGTTTTTAACCTTGGTGTCCTAGAACATAGAAATAAGTGAAGTTGCTTTATCTTTGGCACATAATTTCTGTTTGGGGGAGATTTGAGGGGTTGTCTGGACATACTCACTATGAGAGCAATATTCAGTTGCCTACTTGGGAAAGGAAAAATAAAGCAAAAAAGGAAGACAGGCTGGGGACAAGCTTGTCTAGTTTAGTCCACATTCCCCCGGGAGTGCTTAGAGTGGGGAAAGAATATAAACCATCCCTGAACCTCCTTCAAGAAAAGTCTGGAGGTAGAATATACTACTTGTAACATGGGAGACTGAAAGCAAAGAGACTGTGTAGGAAGCTATCTTTTCTTTTAACTGACACAACACTCTGTCACTCCTGCTGCCATCATGGGGCAGGGTAAGACCTAAGCACCATACAGGATTTGTCATGTCAGGCTTTTTGAGTCTTTTCAGACCTAGGTCACCAAATAACTGGAAGCAGTCAAGGATTTTGTCATCTCCACCAAATGCTAAGTCACACTTGTAGCCAGCTGGAAGCAGACAGTGACTATCTGTGTGTACTCTGTACAACCCATATCTCTTCTCTCTCTCACACACACACACACACACACACACTTTTGGCAGGGGGAAAGTAAATGTTCCAGTTTAATGTTTTCTTTCTAAGATTAGATTAGCCTTTAAGATAAAGACTATATAATTTTTTATATGACATATCCTCTAAGGGAGTGTTTACTTCTAACACCCAGTGGCACAAAAATGTGTATTTGCTGCTGTTCACTTTTGTTGTGTTAAAGATTATCTATAACCTTGATGAACAGATGACTATGAATTCAATTTCTTTGATTAGTGCAGCATATGCTCTGGGCTTATTCTATCAAATCCCCTGGATCAAATATTTTTCTCCCCTCAAAGTTCTAAGAGTAATCTTTACAGGCTATGGGGTTTGTTTGTTGGTTTGTTTTTAAAGTATTTTAGCTCCAAATAAGTTCACAAGCCTCCATCAGTGTGTTTCCTCCATTGTTTATATACTTGGTACTTAGCTTGTCAAAAGGGTATTTACTAAGAAAGCATAATAAGACATGGCAGAATACCTTCCTACAGGTAGACAGAGAATCCAGGGGAAAGTAGGCTCAGGCTTAGAATATATGAATGATGGGGCAAAGATGGTAGCTACTGGAAGATCTCTAGCTGGAAGACCTTTTTTTCCTCCCGTGGTGTCTTCATGAATTTCCCCTTACATATGGTGTAGCTTTACTGCTGGGTTCCTTAAAGAGGCTTTTCTAAATGGGTCTGGTTTGTTCTTAGTGCCTGGTGGAGGCTGAAACACTGCTCCCAAACATTACCATTGCCAGGGCACAGATGAGAAGTCCAAATCCTCTCCTCTTTTTGAAGTTCTGAAAATCTTCTTCTGGTCAAGGGGTGGGGAGGCAGGAGCCTTTTTCCTCCCTGAACCTCTCAAGAGATTCCCTCTTAGGGGCTTGGTTGCAATTGTTCTCTTTTGACCCATGACTAGAATGCCTTGATTCAATTGTTTTATTGATTTTTTTGTTTTATACAATTGTTTATTTTATACAATATTGTTTTGTCCCTGTACACCCCAAGGTGTGAAAGAGTTTCCTTAGCTAATTCCAACACCTTTTCTATCCAACTTCATGCCATTTCATTCAATGATTTTCACTTCTAAACTGATCAAGGATTACTCACAACTAATGTAATGCCTTTGACTGGGCTGATTGATTGATTGAATCAATCTAGAGGTGTCTAGACCTTGTTTACACTTAATTCATACTTCTGATTTATTTCATTGAAAATTAGTAATTAATGAGGTGGGCATATTGGAACAACCAGTCTAACATATAATCATGAATGTAAAATATTGGCTTTCAAAGCTTTCCCTTCCCCTGTACTCAGTATACTCAAATGAGAGAAAATCATCTGAGTGGTCCACAAATGTAATTTTAAGAGCTTATATAAATTCCTTTCCCTATCCCTTTATTTTGTGGGATGAGAATAATGGGAGGAAAAAAAAACCTCTTTCAATGATTAAAGGTCAACGTTTCAAACAACTGGGAGACAAGTTTAAAAGAAATTATAATCATCTTGCTAAAGCAACTTAATTAATGAATTATCTTCCCTTGTAACATCTTTTCAGTTGCTGTAATAATATAACACTGTTTTTGGCAACACAAACTAGTTTGTAGCTCATTTAGAGTAACTATCTTAATTTTTAAAACCTGCTGTATTTTTTAAATAGACGAATTAAAATTGGTTTTTGTAAGCCTGAAAAAGCAAGTGTTTTGAAGCAATTCCCAATTTAAAAAAAAATACTATTTGGAGGTAGGGGTGTGTGTGTGTGTGTGTGTGTGTGTGTGTGTGTGTGTGTAGGAGATAGAATATATAGAGTTAATGTAAAGGAGAGTATTAAATCTGCCCAACAAGGAAAATGACTGTTCTGGTGGAAAGTTTATACTGCAACAGTTTCCAGAATTCATTGCTTTGTATATTTATTAAGAACGCCTGTCAGTCCTTCCATTCTCCTAGTGATTGGCCTACAAATTTTCTGTTCTTTTTTCTTCTGTCTTGGGGAAAAGAAAAGGCTAAGAAAAGGGGCTGGGCATAGTACGGATTATATGCGTTTCTTATGTGACAGAAGTCAGTGGACCTCTTGTGCACAAGTGCGTCTCGGCGGTGGTGTGTGCACTATTTTCTGCTTTGCTCCGAGACAGGCACATAAAAGGAAAGGCGGCTGCTGCACGTCTCAGTCTTCTTTCCCTCAAATGCCCTTTGCTGCAGGTTTATGATTACAGTATGGGGCTCCTCCCCCCCTGGTTTGGCCAGCAGCAGCGTCTGTGCAGGGCTTCGATCGCGGTTCTCATCTGGCTCTCCACCAAACCACCTCCTCCTTATTTGTCTGAAGGCAACCACAGATCTAGGAGGAGAGGATGGGCAGGGCTGCTCCCGGGGACTATACGAGGGTGACGGACACACGGGCGCGCCAATCGGCTGCTCCAGAGATGGTTTAAACTGGGGAGCTCCAGCAAACGGGCGGCAGCAGCCGAGGAAGGGAACAAAAATCGAAGGGTGGGAAAAGAATTAGGCGAGGGGGATGAGGGAGCGGAGGAGGGGCTGTGGGGCTCGGCCCGGGGGGCGGCGGAGGGAGCCCGAGGCTGCGGCGCGCGGAGTCTGGAGACGCGCAGGGATTGCAGGCCTGGGGGGGCAGCCGGCCTGGGGGGGACTTGGAGGTTCAGTTTATTGCCGAGTAAGCAGTCTGGCTGCGCCGCGCCAGGGGCTGGGCGGGCGGAGGGAGCTGGAGCAGGGCCAGCCAGCCTCAGAATTAGCTCATTGTTCACCAGAATCAGCCCAGGCCACCCAAGCCCAGCCTGGGGGGGAGGAAGGGGCAGGGGAAAGGGACGGAGACAGAGTGACAGAAACAGACCCAAAGGCAGACAGACGTACGCGCACTCACACGCGCACACACACACGCACACGCGCACGGGGAGGAGAGGAAGAAAGAGTGGTAGAGACATACCCCCCCCTTTTTTTTCTAAGACTGCTCCTCTTCTTGGAAGTGGGGTCGGGTCACAACCTCCCCCCTTCCTCTCCCTCCCTCCTTCCTTCTTCTTCGTCCCCCTCCCCCACTGCCTTTCTAGCGTGGTGCCCCTTTTCATCCACATTTGTGTTTCAGGTGTAGAGAGGACAGAAAGTGGACAGGGAGCAGGGGCTTTTGTCTGTAAGTATATGCAATTCAAATCTACAGCCTTAAGAGCTTTTCTCTGTGTTGATTTCTTTATTTTGCTCTTAGCAGGACTCTCCAGCCCTGCAGCTTTCGTAGATTTTCCTGTAAAATCCGAAGAGCAGAAGTATACTTTTTTTTAAAAAATTCTGTCATTTTGGTCCTGCTGCTTTAAGGCTACAATTTAACTTGGGATTTTTCAAAAATGCACAAATAAAGGGGGAAGAATTGAATTTGGGGGGAAGGGCTGGGTGGCGTTTTTTTTTTCCGTGTTTTTTTTTCCTTTCTTATTTTGGTGGTGGTGATACTCATAAAGCAGTTAACAAAGAATGATTTTTAAAAATCATTAAATGCACTTTGGGTATATCCAGGCTCCAGGATTTTCCTTTCTTATAAAATGATTTACACCCACCCTTTACCCATAGATTGGATTGCTTCCTAGGTTGCTTCCCAGGGTATTTTTAGAGCATTCATTCTTTCATCAGGTTTCTGCTTTTTCTTGTGCAGCCCTTAAACTTTGGAGGTGCTTAAAAAATGGGATTACTTTTTTCTCCCACCCGTTGGCAAAAGTAGTAACTGGTCTGCATTTGCACACAAACTGCACATAGGTGTATTCTGTGAATATGACACCTTTTCCGAGAACTTTTAGTGCCATTCACCCTTATTTTTTTTTTTTTTACCACAACTAGTGCTAACAAAAGAACTGTATTGTTATGCAGTGTGATAAATTGAGGGGGAAGATAACTATAGCATTTAAACTAGTGTATATCTGGTTTAATTAAAAGGACATAATGGTGACTGTTGCTGATTTTTTTATTATGTAGGTTTTTTTTAATGGAAGGTTATGTAATGCAGTGCCATTTCCAAAAATATCCATTCTCAGGCATTACATGCTACAAGGGTGATTCCTCTTTTGCTCTTTTGATTGCAAAAATGTACCCAGTAGAGACTGGAAACAATGCACACACCAGCAAATGATCTTTTTTATTGTCTCATTTTTAAGAAGGTAAGAAAGTGAATTTATGGTAACTTAGAGAGTGCTAAGAATAGTCCAGGACTCTGAAAACCCAGGTGTTCGGAATTCCTTTGTCCTATATTTAAGCCTCTACACTGCTGAGGCACTTAAAAGTGTACTCCAGTAACCATGTGTGGCCAGAAAAATTTGTGTGTATCTGTTTATGAGCACTAAAGATTATATATAGCTTATCTTTACCTATCCAAAAGCATTTATTATTTGCTGCCAGTGTAGTGAGGTTATTTGTCTACTTTAAAAATATTTTGCAGATTGGCTTTCCGGGACTAAAGAGAAAAGGAGTCCAGTCCCAAGACTGTTAAGATTCTCAAAATGGTAAGATTTCTTAAAATGATTATTAGAGCAGAAGTACTGTAGTTTACTGTAATGTAAATATTAATATCCATTCACCCCTCCAAGCCCTATTCTTTCTTCTGTTCATACCCCCCATCTTCATTCTCTTACACTTGGCAGGCTGACTTGATAGCAGTTTATCCTTCATAATTCTAGGAATATACCTTATGGTAGTTGTGAATTATAATTAATTTTAATTCATTTAAAATAAAAACCTGAAATTCGTCTTCAAGAGGCAAGATTTATTTAACTGAATGACAGAAACTGTTTTGTTCATCAAGGAGGGAGACACATTGTAGCATGTGCAGAAAGAGGACTTTGGTGCCAGAATTCAAACAAAGCAGTGTGTCACTTACTAGATAACCTGTCCACAAAAATTAGGTCGATGGATGTAATTGGTGAAAAAGCTGCTGACCTTATGTTATTGTTGGGCATTAGCACTTAAGGGCAAAAAGCTATGTATGATTTCTCTGTTGTGCTTTTAGTCTAATTACTGAGAAGTGTTAGTGTCAATTTTTATGCTGATTAAATTGATTTATACCTTGTTATTGGTCAAGCATGCTGACCTCTAAAATGTATGTGACTTTAGTAACAGCCATGTAAAGCTTTTGATCCACAAGAGAATGGGACAATTTAGTCTCCAAATACTGATTAAAGAAATGTAAAACAGTGTATTAAGGACTTCTAAAGTGCAAGTTTTAGAAGAGTCATAAAACTTTTCAGTTAAAAACAGCATGTCCTGTCATTAATTTTCATACTCTTTACCACTCAGAATATGTGATTTCCAAATATAGTTCTTTATAGGGGTGGTATTGAATCAGGACAAAGGTGAATATTTTTTATGCTTTTTTTCAGAATAACTCAGGCTTAAACTTCCATAGGGAAAAAAATGAATCAGAGGCAATTACATGAATTCAATATGAATTTTTATCTGAAGTAAGCTTTTCACTTAGTTTTTGCTCTTCATTGTAGGGCCATTCAACATGTGATAAGAAAATATGGAACTTAAAAGATAAGAAATCCACTTAGTAATGAAATATTATATTCTGTTTCATAAAAATAAGGAATTTTGAGTTAAGAAGTTGAAAGAAAGGAACATAGACTAATCATCTGTCATTATGATAATATTTCTTTAGTTCATTCTAAGCTTTTAAGTATCTATCCTAAAATGGAATAGAGTAGAATGAATTGTACCAAAAATTAATAATCCCCAAATAACTTTTAATTAACTCTAGACAAACTTAAGTAACTCTCAGAAACATATACCTGAGGCCTACACTTTTCCTCTCTTGGCTCAACAACCAAGGACCCAGCCACCTTGAGCTTCTCTGGATAATCTCTTGCAGGTTCACATACTGTCTTGTCTGAATTGCATTTTTTGGTCATGCATTTAACAAAGCAGGTCACCAACTTTTTCAGGCATGATATAACCATTGATCCTGACAGCAGATGGTCCTATAAAACCAGCAACAGCAAATGTCAGGTTTCAGTAGTGGTTAATAGGATACTCTTTGTAGAAAGTTGTATACAGCAAATCCAAGAATAAAATTTGGAACTTTGGTCACAGGCAAATGTGATTCATAACTACGTGTTATTAATTTCTTGCTTTTGTCAATTTTATATGGTGGCAGAACTGGAAATCACAGTTTGTTGTTCTTGGAAGGATTTTTATTTGTGAAAAGTCCACAACTTTTTTGGTATTCTTTTCATCAAGATGTCAGTCCTTTTTGACACTAGCCCATTGTCTGAAATAAAAACATTGTGTATGATTCCAAGTAACTTTCTAATAATTCTTGTATCTTGGGAGGTCTGGTCTCCAAAACTCTTTGCACAGTTCAGTATAAAAATGGAAATAAAATTTAAAAACCTGATTTTTGGAGTTACATTGCATCCTTTTGTTTTACTTTACTCCTTGACAAAAATTAAATTACACCATTTTTTCTTGGTATTATTAATATAACTTTTAAGATCTTTGTGGCTAAATTGGGGAGAGGGTTGAAGATTTGGTCTACTTTTAAACACTTGCTAGTAAATCAGTGTATATGCATGTTTTGGGAAACTGACTGTTTTTTCTATTAAAGTTTGCTTTTCAGGTTGCATAATTTAAAAACTTTGAAGAATATTTAATTTGAGTGTATTTCAACTATTTAATAAAGGGTTTTCTTAAATACACTTTTTTATAATTAGATCAATCCAGGGTAACAAATGTTTTTCTGTACATAATGATAAAGCAGGTTCTTTTTTAAAGATTCCATACCAGGGTGCTTTTTATACCCAGAGGTTTTATTACAGTATTGTTAATGGTCATTCATCTTTATAATAATGACCCTGAGGTACTGCAGATTCTTAGTCTATCTTCTGAGTCATCACAAAACATATTATGTTCAGTATCTTTTTAGTGGTAAATGTTTCCTATTGTCTTATACAAATTTGGAAACTGATTATCCAAATTTGGTATGGGTGGGATAATTCTCAGCTAACTAGAATACTCATTGTACCCTGAATACCCTATTCCTAACCATTCAGGATACACACAAATTTACTCTATAGGATTTTTGTTATTTCAACGTTGTATATATTAGAATAAGCAGAAAAGTAGACAGTTTGTTCTTAATTTTTTATATATTTTGTGTTTAATTTTCATTTCAAGAGTTCCAATGTTTTATTTTGCAGCATTTGCTGCAAATTCTTCTATTTATTCTGGGGAGTGCAAAAGTTATCAGTAAGAAGAAAACAAAGATTCAATTATGAACCTGTGTAAAAATATGAGAAAATAAAACATTGCCTTTAAACAGTGTTGTTTATTAATTAATTTAGATGATTGATTTAGGGGGTCAGAGGATGATTTTTTTTTGAGGGGGGAAAGCAGGGCAATTGGGGTTAAGTGACCTACCCAAGGTCACACAGCTAGTAAGTGTTAAGTGTCTAAGGTTAGATTTGAACTCAGGTCCTCCTGACTCCAAGGCTGGTGCTCTATTCACTGTGCCACCTAGCTGCCCCTAGAGTATGATTTTCAATATGATTTACCCCAGCAATAGCAGACTTGCTACAGAATATATTTTGCTGTGGAATCAGTGTGATTTGGTGAATAGGCCTAGATTTGGGAACAATTTATAGTTCTTTCCAAATGCTAATTCTGAGCTCTTCAAATAGATGAGTTGATTCCATTGTGCTGCTCATGCAGTTTTTCCTTCTGAACAGTCTATGAAATAGTATTCATAGTTTTACAAGGAGACTCAGAAACTTTTCTTTTGACATAAGAATTTCAGCATGAAGTGATCAGATTGGTAACCATGCTGCTGCATGTTGGGATGTAAACTTGCAAGTTGCCATGAGACTTCTGATTGTGGAGTTAAGAAGGCAACTTTGGAAGGATATTACTTCCTATGTGTTTTAGCACAAAGTGAAGGGGTGACTTCACAGTTGTCTGGAGAATTAGGGAGGCTGTGATAGCATGGAGATTATATGCCTTTGCTCCACCTTCCTCCTCAAACATAGTCATTGAGACACAACTAGGTTCTATGGACTAAATTATTAAGATTAAAGCAGTTATGCTGATCAACATTCAAGGATGAGACATATAACTATGCCTCTTATTTCACAACAGATACAGTTATTTCAACCTCAGCCTCCCAAATGTTTCTGTGTCCAGTTATATTAAATGCTGTAAAGGAACTCTCTATTTTAAAAATTCTCTGATGAAACCATTTAAAACTGAAGGGCACTTCGGTATTAGGGAATACTAATTCCCTTACTGATGTGTTTAGTAAACTTAGATTTTTACACAGAGAAAGGTAGATATTAGAATGCATTCTAAATGGAGAAAGACATTACTATCTTCCAAGGTGCTCTGCATTTTACTCAGAATGATCATTGAATGGAAAGGTTACATAAGGCCATGTCTTTAAAGCTGAGGCAAAGTGGAAAATTGAAATGATCATCTTAGTAATTGAAGTAAAAACTTGATTTTGAATTATTTGAGTGATTCAACTTATGCAAGAGTGGTCATGGGTATTTTGTCTTAATTATCTGTAGTATTACCCCAGTTCTGTTATATATTGCCTGGTAGTACTTTTACTAACACTGGTATATACAGGAAAGGTGTCAGGCCAAGCAGATTTCATTATAAAGATTGGACACTAAAACCTATCTGAATATAATGGAGGGGCAAAGCCTAATCTGTTTAAGCTTAGAAAATGGTAAGTATATTGTTATTTATCACTGAACAAGATGTGTGGAAGATTTTAATTTTAAAGTGCTCTGTCTCTAGTTTAAAGAAAATAGGTTAATCATAAGACCCAGGACACATTTATACAAGTTATGATTACTAAAAATATAGCACATGGTCTAAATTTAACTCTAATGGCTATTTTTGTACTCACTTCTAGGAACAACTCCTTGCAATTCTTTTTCCCTGGTGAGAGATTCATACTGAGTAGGAACTCTAACTCTGATTAAGCATTATTAGCAGTCCTAGTGGTTTGAGGACTTAAACATTAGTATGCCAAATATTAGTGGAGGGTACTTATCAGGAGGTTATCTAAAAAGATCTTTAAGTATGAGGAACTAGAAAAATTCATAATAGCAACAGTGATATCTCTCTGTATATCTATATACATACATATATAGACAGTTAAGTGTAAAATGTGCCATTGTACAGTAAATTAGAGATTTTACATCGGTTTTTAAAAATAATTTTCTGTTCTATATTTGATTTCTGTGAACTGTAGCTAGCTTTCTCACAAATGAGCAAGTAGTTTGAAGTAAACTCAGATTCACTTTATATATTTAATTCTTTATTTAATCTTAATGTTCATTAGAAAGATCTCATTGATGAGGAAGGTGGACCTTGACATTAGCTAACCAGCTATCAGAAAAGGAGGCCATATTGGCTGCTTTTTTGATGGATTCATGTGACAAAGCCTCTGGTGAACTCTTGACAGTCTTTATAACAACTCTGTGCTACATAGTGAAGTGATGGCACTCTGGATTTGGGTAGCCAAGGGCACTCCTTGTTGACTGTAGCTAACTCTGCACCTACACAGAACTCAAGGAAATTGATCACTAAAGATATGATTTATTTGCATATATTTTGATCCACTTATTCTATGACAGTGATACCAGAAACACAATATTGACATACTCCTAAATGGAAATTTACTGAATAATTCAAATTACAGAGAACAATTGTGCTCATTTCATCTGCCAGCAACATTATGCTTAAGATTCTGTAAGCAAGGCTTTAGCAATATGTGAACCAAGAATAACCAAAAGAGCACACTGGTTTTCAAAGAGGCAGAGGAATTAGAGACCAAATTGCCAACATTGTCTGGATTGTGAAGAAAGCAAGGGAGTTCCAGAAAAAAATCTACTTCATTGACTACATTAAAACCTTTGACTCTGTGGCTCTCAACAAAATGTGACAAGTCCTCAAAGAGATGGGAATACAAGATCTCATCTCCTGAGGAAACTGTATGTGGGCCAAGAAGCAACACTTAGAACTGAACATGGAACAACTGATTGGTTTAAGATTGGAAAAGGAGTATGGCAGGGCTGTATATTGTCACTTTTTTATTTAACTTATATGCTGAGTACATCGTGTGAAATGCCAGATTGCTTGAATCAGAAGCTGGAATTAAGTTTGCTGAGAGAAATATTAGTAATCTCAGATATCCCCATGATCCTACCCTGATGGCAAGAAAGTAGAGAAGAATTAAGAAGTCTTTCGATAAGGATGAAAGAAAAGTGTGTAATAGCTATAAAGCTTAACATAAAAAAAAAAACAAACCTTAAGATCATAGCACCTGTTCCCATCACTTCCTGGCAAATGGAGAAAAAATGGAAACAGCATCAAATTTTATGTTCTTGGGCTCAAACTCATTGCAGATCCCAATTGCTTCTTGGCTGGAAAGCCATGATGAATCTGTACAAGATATCATGACTGTGAGAGCTGGACATCACAGAATTGACACTTTCAAATTTTGGTCCTGGAGAAGACTTTTGAGAGTTCCCTGAACAGCAATGAGATCAAATCAGTCAATACTTAAAGAAATTAATTCAAATTATTCATTAGAAGGTCAAATTCCAACGCTGAAGCTTAAGTACTTTGGCCATGTAATGAGAAGATGGGACGCATTGGAAAAGACCCTGATATTTGGAAAGATTGAAGGCAAAAGGAGAAGGGGATTGCAAAGGAAGGGATATATAGATAATGTCACAGAAGCAATAAACATGAGCTTGGACAGACTTTGGGGGATAGCGGATAAAAGAAGGGCCTGGCATGCTATGGTCTAGGGGTCATGAAGAGTTGGATTTGATTGAACAATTGAACGAAAACAACCCAAATAGAATATTGGCCCAAGAAGGAATTTTCAGAATAAGGTATGAGTGTCTAAGACTGTGATCAAGAGGTTTAAGATAGAAAATGGAACCTTTATGCTTAATACAGGGGTGCAATTAGTGTAATCTTAATAAAAACTGATGGACCCTTTTTCTACTTCTCTGCTCTACTCTCAAATGAAGAAGTAGACCTCTTTGACAAAGGCCATGTATGTTGCCTACATCTTTCCCTTCCCAATCCTTAAAAAAATGCTCACTTGATCCTAACATTGCAGCTATTACCTGATATCACTACATTTCTTAACTAATGTCAAGAAAACCACCTATTCTAGGTATTGATACTACTTCAACCTTGACTCTAATTTAAACTTTTAGTAATCTTGTCTCCCACCTTATCATTCAGCTTTAATTTCCCTCTGGAAAGTTACCAGTCATCTTTTTTTTTTCTTTTTGGAGGGCAATTGGGGTTAAGTAACTTGCCCAAGTTCACACGGCTAGGTTTTTTTTGTTTGTGTGTGCGTTAGGTGTCTGAGGCCGGATCCGAATTCAGGTCCTTCTGACTCCAGGGCCTACGCTCTACTCACTTCGCCACCTAGCTGCCCTCCAGTCATCTTTTAATTGTTGAATTTAATGACCTTTTCTTAATTCCCAACTTTCTTGACCTCTCTGCATTTAACACTGTTGATCGCTTCCTCATGAATGTCTTGTACAATCTAGGTTTTTGTGACACTGCTCTCGCAGGGGACTTGAGGGAGATGTGGTGTCCTAAGATGTAATAGAGAAATTTGTATGAGGGGTAGATTTAGGGAGAAAGATAATGAATTTTGTTTTGGACATGCTGAGTTTGAGATGCCCAAGGGACAACTAGTTCACAATGTTCGAAAGACATGTGGAAATGCATGATTTTAGCTCAAGTAGAATAAAGCTGGATATAGAGAACTGGGAATCATTTGCATAGAGATGATAGTTGAACATATGGGAGCTAATGAGTTCACCAAGTGAAATAGTATAGGATAGATGGAAAAAAGAAGATGGCCCAGAATGAACCTTGGGGGACACACACAATTAGTTGGCAGGTGATGTATTAGGAACCAGCAAAGGGTACTGAGGAGCAGTCAGATAAGTAGAAAGGGAACCAAGACAGAAAAGTGTCACAAAAATCTCCCCAAGAGGAGAAGGTAATAGAAGTGCTACAGAGAGGTCAAGCAGGAGGGTTGAGAAAAGGCCATTGAATTTGGAAATTATGAGATCATTTGGTAATTTTGTGAAGGGTAGTCTCAGTTGAATGATGTAGGTGGAAGCCAGTTTGCAGAGGGTTTAGATGAGAACTTTTCTGGGCAGGTTTGCTGAGGAAGTAAGAAGAAAACTATTGAGGATGTTAGGATCAAGTGAGGATTTTTCTTTTTTAAAGGTCATAGACATTTTTGCAGGTAGCACAGAAGGCAGAAGATAGAGATGTAAGATTAGAGTGTGAGTGGGGAGTGTTGTGGGGGCCATCTTCTGGAGAAGATGGAAGGGAATAGGATCAGAGATACTTGTAGAAAATTTGGCCCTGTTAAGAAGGGGCCCATTTCCCTTTCTTCCATTTTCTGGCACCCTTTGAGGCCAGAAAATGCTTTATAAAGCATTTTTAATGTTAGGAACATTACCATTTTTCAGTATTGCCTACACTTTGACTCATAACCCCCAATTTACTGGTCATGGTAAAGGTGTTGGAATCTTCCTATTTCTTTGCCATTTCCAGACCTTCTCTCCGGTACCATCACTTAGCAGTAACTCCTTTGAGGTTCATTCAATCCAAATTTATTTTTTGTAGGTAGTGGTGGCTGTTTATCTACTGACCCCCAGGATGTTCTTCATCCTTTCTCAATAACTGCCTGGTTCACACTCTTCCTTTCCTTGTCAACTCTTTCTAAGTGATTTCAAAATCCATATTGACATTCCTTCAGATACCCACTTGACAGTTTCTCAATTTAATATATTCCTATTTCCTCCACCATCACCCCCCTTCACATAGGGATTGCCATACCTTTGATAGTCACCATCAGTCACAACTATTCTATTTCTATATTCATGAACTCTCAAATCCCTTTATCTAATCTTAACCTTTTTTAGGGTACACTATAGCACTTTGAAGTTTGCAAAGTGCTTTACAAAAATTTTATCCTCATAAGCATCCTATTGGCCACATATTATTATCATCTCCATTTTGCAGATGAGAAAATTTAGGCAGAGAAGTTAAGTGCCTTGCCAAGGTCACACTGCTAGTTTCTCAAATGGGTTTTAAATTTGATTCTTCCTGACTTTGGGTTAAATACCCCATCTGCTGCTCCACCAGACTATGTAATTATCTTCATCATTCCATTTCTCTCTATTTCTTGTAACCCTTAACACTTTTCTTTGTCCTCATCCTGACTTCCATTCCTTATACCTCTCAATTCTTCCCAGGCTATCACTTCTGCATTGGTTATACTTCATTTTTTACTTTAAAATTTCTCCCTTCCCTTTCCATTTCCCTTCCTATTGAGAAAGAAATAAAAACAAAGTCCATTACAAATATGTATAGTCATGCAAAATAATTTTTTGTATTAGTCAAGTGCTCCCCACCCCAAAAAAAAGCAAGAAAAAGAAGAAAATATACTTCAATTTACACTTCTGAGTCCATCATCTATCTAGGTAGTATGTTTTACCATGAGTCCTTTGGAATTGTGGTTGTTACTGTGTTGATCAGAGTTCTTAAGTCTTTCAGAGTTGATTATCTTTATTGCTGTTATTATATAAATTTTTCTCCTGGTTCAGTTCACTTCTCTTTGCATCAGTTCATATAAGTCTTCTTTGGTTTTTTAGAAAACATCTCCATTCCATTCATATACTATAATTTTTTCAGCCATTCCCCAACTGATGAGCTTCCTCACAGTTTCTAATTCTTTGCCAACACAAAAAGAGCTATGGTAAGTATTTTTGTACGGTCCTTTTTTTTCTTTGATTTCTTTCTTTTGGATCTTCTAGATAGAACCAATAATGTTATTACTGGGTACTTTTTGGGCATAGTTCCAAATGATTTTTGAGAATGAAAGACTAGTTCATAACTCCACCATCAGTACATTAGTTTTCCTGTTTGTTTTCCCACATCACTTCCAGCTTTTCTCATTGTCTTTTTAAAGTCATTTTAGATTATCTGAAAGAAGGTACCACAGAGATGTTTTATTTTATATTTCACTAATTATTAGAGCATTTTTATAACTATTTTTTTCTTCCTCTGAAAATTGCCTGTTCACATCCTTTATTTTTATTTCTTTTTATTTCTTCCTCTGAAAATTGCCTGTTCACATCCTTTGACCACTTATCAGTTGGAGAATGGCTCTTATTTTTGTAAATTCAGCTTGTTTCGCTAGGTTTGAGAAATGAGATCTTTGTTGGAGAAAATTGCTATAAAGATTTTTTTTCTTATTTTTCTGCTTCTAATTTTAGCTATATTGGTTTTACTTGTGCAAAAACTTTTAAAAATTTAATATTATATTTTTTATCAATTATATATAAAAAACAATTTAAGCTTTCATTTAAAAATTTTTGAATTTCAAATTCTTCCCCCCCCCACTTTTTAAGAAGGCAAGCAATTTGATATAGGTGCAGTCATGCAAAACATTTCCATGTTAGTCATGTTTTGAAAGAAAACATAACCCCTTACCCCCCAAAATAAAAACTGTATGCTTTCATGTGTATTCAAACTCCATCAATCTTTTTTTCTGGAGGTGGATAGCATTTTTGTATACATCCTTTGGAACTGTCTTGGATCATTGTATTGCTGAGAAAAGCTAAGTCATTCACAGTTGAACATCATACAATATTGTTGTTATTGTGTACAGTGTTCTGATTCTGCTCATTTCACTTTGCATCAGTTCGTATAAGTCTTTCCAGGTTTTTCTTAGAGCATCCTGCTTGTCATTTCTTATAGCACAGTAGTATCTCATCACAATCATATATCACAACTTGTTCAGCCATTTCCCAATTGGTGGTCATCCCCTCAATTTACAATTCTTTGCTGTCACTAAAAGAGCTTCTATAAAATTTTTTGTACATAGAAGTCCTTTTCCTTAAAAAAATCTCTTTGGGATACAGATGGTATTGTTGGGTCAAAGGACACACGTGGTTTTATAGCCCTTTGGGCATAGATCCAAATTGCTCTCTAGAATGGTTGAAATCAGTTCATAACAGTGTATTGGTGTCTCAATTTTCCTATATCCCCTTCAACATTTCTCATTTTCTTTTTTTGTCATATTAGCCAATCTGATGGGTGTGGGGTGGTAACTCAGAATTTTATTTTTAATTTCTCTAATCAATAGTGATTTAGAGCATTTTTTCATATGACTAGAGATAGCTTTAATTTCTTTGTTGGAAAACTGCCTATTCATATCGTTTGAGCATTTATCATTTGGGGGATGATGTAAACATTTCTTATACATTTATTCTTATAAATTTAACTTAGTTCTTTATGTATTTGAGAAGTGAGACCTTTATCAGAGAAACTTGGGGTACAAAAATTTTCATAGTTATGATTACTGTGTTTTTCCCTCCATCCTATTTTCCACCTTTTTATCTTATTCTGTCTCCTTTCACCCTGTCCCTTCTGTTCTTGACCACCATCTCCATCTATCTGCCTTTTTCCTATCAGTTTCCCCACTGTCTACTTATCCCATTCCACTCCTGTTGTCCTGTAGGGTAGTAGAGATTACTATACCAAACTGTGTATGTTATTCCCTCTTTGAGTCAGTTCTGATGAGAATAAGGTTCAAGTGTTGTTCACCATCCCCCATACCTTCTACTACACTACCCTTTCACTCCTCTTTCAAGTGAGATTACCTCCTGTTGCTTTCCCCCTTCTCCCAGTGCATTCCTTTTTCTCATCTATTAATTCTATTTTTTTAAAAAAGAACCCATCCTAGTTGACTCACACCTGTGCCTTCTATCTATGTATAGTCCTTCTAACTACCCTGAGAGTGATAACATTCTTAGGAGTTACAAGTATCATCTTCCCATTTAGGAATATAAATTTTAACCTTATTGAATCTTATGATTTCTATTTCCTGTCTCCTGTTTACACTTCTCTTGAGTCTTGTATTTGAAAGTCACATTTTCTCTTTAGCTCTGGACTTTTCATCAGGAGTACTTGAAAGATCTCTATTTCATTAAATATTTTCCCCCTGAATGATTATGTTCAGTTTTTCTGAGTAGGCTATTCTTGGTTGTAATCCTAACTCCTTTGCCTTCCAGAATATCATTCCAAGCTCCCTGATTCTTTCATATAGAAGCTGTTAAATCTTGTGTTTTCCTGACTGTGGCTTCATGATATCCGAATTATTTCTTTCTTACTACTTGGAGTATTTTCTCCTTAACCTAGGAGCTCTGGAATTTGGCTGTAAGATTCCAGGGGGAGAGTTGTATCATTTTGGGGTCTCTTCTAAGAGTTAATTGGTAGATTCTTTCCATTTCTATTTTATCCTCTGGAATTTAAAATATCAGGGCAGTTTTTCCTTGATAATTTCTTGAAAGGGGATGTCTAGGTTCTTTTTTGATCATGGCTTTCAGGTAGACCAGTAATTTTAAAATTATCTCTCCTTGTTCCATTTTCCAGCTGTTGTTTTTCCAATGAGATCTTTCACAATTTTTTCTATTTTTAAATTCTTTTGATTTTATTTTACCTTTTCTTAATGTCTCATGGTGTCATTAGCTTCCAGTTGCCTAATTCCAATATTTAAGCAAATATTTTTTCAGTGAGCCTTTATATATCCTTTTCCATTTGACCAATTCTACTTTTTAAGGAGTTTTTTTTCTTCAGTGAAATTTTATATCTCTGATTCCATTTGACCAGTTTTGCCTTTTAAGGAGGTCTTCTCTTCAGTAGATTTTTGTACCTTTTAAAAAAACAAACAAACAAACAAATATTTGTCCTGTTCTGCTTTTTAAGATGTTATTTGCTTCAGTATTTTTTGTGCCTCCTTTACCAAACTGTTGGCTTTTTTCCGTGATTGTTGCATAACTCTTATTTCTTTTCCTGATTTTTCCTCTACCTCTCTTTACTTGATTTTTAGAATTCTTTTTTAATTCTTCCAGGAATTCTTTTTAAGCTTGAGTCCAAATCACATTTTTCTTTGAGGCTTTGGATGTGTAAGTTTTTACTTTGTTGTCTTCTGAATTTTTGTTTTGGTATTTTCACCATAATAACTTTTTATCGTCAGGTTCTTTTTTTATTGTTTGCTTATTTTTCCAGCCTCTTTCTTCAATTTTATCTTCATATTAAAATTGGACAATGCTCCCAGGGTGGAGGAGGCACTATCCTAAGTTTCAGGTTTCTCATACCTCTGTTTTTAGAGCTAGTTCTGGAGATCTGTAAATTTAAAGTTTTTCCAAATTTGTATGACTTGAGGAGAGGTGTATTTACTATTCTCCTGGCCAGTGCAGCAACCTTGTATTCTCCCTCCCCCCCCCCCCCCGAAACTGTGATCAGGATCTCTGCTCCCCTGAGGCTGAAAGCTCTGGTGTGCTAATGTTCTTTCTCACCCTGGGACTGTGACACACGACTGCAACCTTGATCCATGTGTGGGCAATATAACAAAGTCCTTCATCAAGTGTGAACAAAGGAACCCTTGTAATTTCCTTCTGACCAGTGTTCTTAACCCTTTACCCTCTGTGGGCTAAGAGTTCCAGAAGATGCAGTTTCAGATTCAGTTGCCCCCAAAGCCTGCTACTGGCTTGATGGGACATTAACTGCCCTGGGTTGGGCTCCACTCTCAGTATGGTGTGACATACCTTTCCTGCTGTCCTTCTGGGTTGTCTTGGGCTTGAAATTTGTTTCACCCTTTCCTTTTGTGGGTTTTACAATTCCAGAATTTGTTTTGAGGTATTATTTTTAAGTTGTTTGGACAGTAATTTGGTACACCTCAAGCAGATCCTTGTCTTTTCTCCACCATCTTTGTAAAACATTTTTAATTTTATATAATCAAAATCATCAGTTTTACCTCCTATGAACTCCTTGATTTCTTGTTTAGTCATAAAATCTTCCCATATGTGTGTGTGTGTTTGTGTGTGTGTGTGTGTGTGTGTGTATCTGACAGATCATGCCCACCTGTTTATTTATGTTATTGCTTTTTATACCTAAATTAAGAACCCATTTTGAGCTTGTATGAGTATGCAGTTTGAGATGTTGGTTTGTGGCTCATTTTTATCAGATTACTTTCCAGTTTTCCCAATAGTTTTTATCAGATAGTAAATTTTGCCCCAATAGCTGGAATCTTTGATTTATCAAATACTCTGTTACCTATATTTATTTGATTCTCTTATGTACCTTATCTGTTCTACTGATCAGCATCTCTGTTTCTTAGACAGTACCAAATTGTTTTGACAATTATCACTTTGTAATATCATTTGAAAGTTCATGCTGCTAGGCCCCTTTCCTTCTCATTTCTTTCACTGATTCCTTTGATATTCTTGACCTTTTGTTCCTCCAAATGGATTTTGTTATTTTTTTTCCTAGCTCTAGAAAGTCATTCTTTAGTAAATTGATTGTTATGATAGTGAGTAATTAAATTAATTTGGGTAGGGTTTTTTTTATTATGTTGACTTGGCCGACCCATGAATAATGGATATTTTTCCAGTTATTTAAATGTGTCTTTCTTTATGTGAAGAGTGTTATGTAACTGTGTTCATATACTTCCCATGTGTGCATTGGCAGGTAATCTCCCAAATATTTTATGCCATCTATAGTAGTATTAAATGGAATTTCTCTTTCTATGTCTTCTGGCTATTTAGTTAGGGTTTTTGGTTTTTTTTTTGGTTAATATAGAAAAAATGCTAATGGTTTGTGGGAGTTTGTATCTTGCGACTTTGTTGTCTGGCCCACTAGTTCTTTAGAAGTAAGTGTTATTTAGTTTTCAGTTACTTTTTCATTTTAATGTTAACAATTTAAAATTATATATATTATATATTATATGTATATAACTTTTATTGTATTACGATGTGACATGCTAATTTTTGCTTTTTTTTGCTTTTTTGTGAAGTCTTAATTCCCATATATAGTCTTTTTTTTTGTAAAATACCATGTATAGCTAAGGTGTATGTAAATTTCTTTCTAGTCCTTTTAAGTAATTGCCAGAGATCTATCATCTGTATTTTTTCTTAGGTTCTCTTCAGGTCTTAGACATCTTTATTAATTCATTTATCTAGAATTCAGGCGTGCACAACATATAGCCTGTGGGCCTCTTGTGGGCCACCAAGTGGCCCCCAGGCCAGATATTGTGTAGGCTTGTTTTATATTCTCTGCATTTTTAATGGGCTGCCCAAAGTCCTTTGGTGGGTGCAAGCAGCCCCTTGTTGTGCAGACCTACCCTAAAGGAACTTCACATAGTCAGTCTTGCTGAGGTATTTACATTTTCATTGGCCACCCAAAATCCTTTGGCAGACTGTAAGTGGCCTGCATTGTGCAGGCCTGATCTGGATCTAAAGGCACACACTAAGTATAAATTATTATTTTACTATTTCTCCCTCTAGTTTTAGAAACCTTTCTTCAAATAATTTAGATGCTATGCTTTAGTGATATTAATTTGGTACCTCTTTTGCTTTTGAGCATAATGTAATTTCACTGCTTATCTCTTTGAATTGTATCTATGTTTATTGTAATTTTATATAAAATCATGATTGCTACCCCATGATTTTTTAATTTTCAGCTCAAGCCTAATAAATTTTTCTCCAGACCATTATTTAAACTATGTGTGAATCTTTGTACTTAAAAGTGTGCTTCTGTCTTCATCTGTCTATGTGGTCTTCTTCCATTTTATTGGTGAAGTCATTCCGTTCATGTTCACAGTTAGGATTGTTTTTCCTCTAATTTATCCTCTTGTCTTTTTTCCTTTCCTCCCCACTTTCTTCACAAATAAGAAGAAGATGGCAAAATAGAGGGAGTTTGTGTAACATTTGAGATTTTATAAGTGAAACTTCATCTTCTTTCTCTGTTGTAGCTTATCTTCCTTTTATCCACCTCTGATCCCAGGTTTTTACTTTTTTCCCTTTATTTTGAATTCCCCTTTCACATCCCTTCCAGAAACATTCAAATATATTTTGCTTATGACTATTCCTTAACTTGATCTGTTCTAGCTCTCTCTACCATCCCCTTGTCTCTGTCCCTTCCTATTACCTGTTTGAGTGAAATGTATTTCTACATCAATATCTGTGTGTGTGTGTGTGTGTGTGTGTGTGTGTGTGTGTGTGTGTGTGTGTGTGTTTTGAGGTGTATGTGTTGAGGGGGAGTATAGCTATATTCAATTCTTCATTTGGTTCAGATGAAAATGAGGTTTATGGGATGTACATTCCCCTCACCATTTCCTCTATAAGTTTATTGTTCTTTATTCCTGCAAATAGTCCCCTCTCCCTGTTTTTCATTTGTTCTAACAGTCCAAATCTACTCACAGACCTTCTGTCATACCTGTCTCTATAAGTCTTAAAGATAAGGTTCTAAGAAGACCTTTGTTTCTTATTCTTATTTTCTGAACAGATTATCTTTGTAAGCCTTTATTTACTTTTTCAGGGAAGCTAATTTTCCAGTGGCTACAGTACTTGGCCTGGAATCAGGAAGACCTGAATTCAAATCTGACCTCCGATACTTACTAGTGGTGTGACGTTGTGCAGGTCATTTAACCTTTATTTGCCTTAATTCATAAGAGAAGGAAATGACAAACTGCTCTACTGTCTTTGCCAGTAAAACAACACAGATGGTATGGTCCATGGGGGTCACAAAAAGTTTGGCCCAACTGAACCACAACCACAATGAGATACTAGTTTTTACTTAATTTCTGTCAGAATGATCCCAGTTTTTCCTTTCACTTCTTGTCAAGTAGAGCATCCTTGCCACAATAGCCAAGGTCTTTGTGTTTAGCATATACTGTGCTGCTATATTTACTTTTTTATGTATGTTGTATACCTTTATGTAATATGTTTCACTTATTGATTAGACTTCTTTATTTTTTAGCCAGTACTGAAGAATTTCAATTTTTACTGTATTGTAATATATTTTAAGGTCTGGTACATATAGGTCATTTCTTTTTCACTTTTATTTCATGTCTCTGAGATGCTTGGATTTTATTCTTCAGATTAATTTTGTTGTTTTTTTTCTAGCTCTATAAATAATCATATGGCAGTTTGACTGGTATGGCAATGGACAAGTTAGTTAATTTAGATGATACTGTCATTTTTATTGTATTGACATGGCCTAGCTATGAATAGTTATTACTAAAAAGAAAGGTTTATAGTTATATTCATATAACTTATGAGGGTGTCTTGATAAATAAATTGCCATATATTTTAGATGTCATCTAATTATTTTGAATGGAAACTTTGTCTTTCTATATTTTCCTACTGGGTGTTGTTGGCTACATACAGAAATTCTAATTGTATTTGTGTATCTATTTAATATCCTGCAGTTTTCCTGATGTTATTGTTTCAATTGATTTTAGTCAGCTACAAGTTCTGCAAGTAAACTTAACATTTCATCTTCATCATTGCTTATTTTATTCATTTGATTTCTTTTCCTTGTTATTGTTATGACTAATATTTCTAACACTATGTTAAATAGGAATGGTGACAATGGACATCTTTCCTTTACCCCTGATTTTATTGGAAAGCCCTCTAACTTTTCTGCATTACACATAATACTGACTCTTGGTTTTAGATTGATACTACTTATGGAAAAGTTTATTTATTTCTATGCATTCTAGTGTTTTTAACAGAAATGGGCTTTGGATTTTTAAAGTTTCTTTGGTATGTTAATATAATCATATTTTTAAAATTATTTTTGCTATTAATATTGTTAGTGCTATTCCATATAGTGATTGAGGAGGGGATGTTTCAGAGAAGCTAAGTGCTACTATGTCCTTGTTGCTTTGTTAGGACTAAGTAAATCTTTTGTTAATTGTTGAGGCATTTGGAAGTGCTTTATTTTGTCCCAGCATTCTGACATTAAGCTCACCTCTTATGCTAGCATTCCAAGAATTATAAAAAATAATTGTGGGGAGAATAAATGTCCTTTCTTTATTTCTGTATTTAATGGGAAAATTTCGAATGACTCTCAATTATATATAGTACTTACTTTGGGGTTTTGATGGATACTTTTAGAATTGTATTTAAAATGTTCCGGTTTTCCAAAAAAAAAAAAAAGGAGCGTGATACTTTGTCAACGGCTTTTTCTGCATCTATTGAGAAAATCATGTGGTTTTGGATGTTTTCATTTTTAATATGATTATGTTGTTTGTTTTCCTAATGTTGAAGTATTTTTACCTCCTTTGTATAAATCCAACTTGTTTACTTCTCAGATAAATTGCTACTGTCTGTTTCATAGAATTTTATTTAAAATTTTTGAATTGATACTCTTTAAGGTAGAGTTCTCTAGTTCTCTGCTTTATCTTATGCTGGCTTGGTTATTAGGACTATATTTGTCTCATAAAAAGGGTCTGGTACTTGATTAATTTTGAGGATAATTTGTATAGTATTGATACCAATAATTCTTTAAAAGCTTGTAAGCCATCAGGACAAGGAAGATTTCCCCCCTGCTAATTCTATGAAGTTTTTGATACTGGATTATTTAAAATCTATATTTTGTTTTCTACTAGTTTGGGTATTTTATGCTTTTGAAAATACTTTTTTATGTTCTCAGTTTTCTTAGAATATAACAGTACAGATAGATTCTGATAATTTTTTTTAAAACAGGCTTTTTTTTTTTACTTCACCTTGTTTATTTGGCATTTTGTTCATTTGATTTTTTTTCTCTCTTTTTAATTTGGTTGGCTAACATGTTATAATTCTCTTAGTCATTTCCAAGAATCAGCCTTTAAAAATTGATTATTTCTTTAGTTTTTTTGGTTTCTAGTTTAACTAGTTCTTTGATTTTCATTCTTTTCCCTTTTGTGAAGTTCTTATTTTGGGTTTATTTTTTGGCTTTCTAATTTTTAATAATCCATGTTATTCATCTCTTCTTTTCTATTTTGTAAATGTATTTTAGGGATATAATTTTGGTTCTGAAGACTGCTTTATCTGCATCTCAGAAATACTAGTATTTCCTTTTATCGTATTTTTCTTTTGCATAATTATTGTTACCCTATTTTGTTCCTTGCTTTTCTCTTTTTATGTTGGATATTTTTGTTTTGGCTTTGATAGCATGATAGTAAATCCTTTTTTTGGTTGTTTATTTTTTGTATTCATGTGATGCACAATACATTTTTTTGACCTAGCATTCCTCATTTTATCCTGTACTTTTGTTTGTTTTTTAGGGGTTTTTTTTTTTTTTTGTAAATAACAGTTTGTGGGGTTTAGTTTTTTATTTATTTTCTTTCATTTTTTTATTCAATGCATTTACATTTAAAGTTATGAGAGTTAGATTTATATTTTTCTTCATTTGTCTTAAATATTTTTCTTTCTGAATTAGGATTTTTGTTGTTTTTCCTATATAAAGACAGTCTTTTTCTCTAGAGTCATTTTTGCTTAATCTACTTAGGGTTTCTTTGTTGCCACAGGATCACTTTCTCTTCCCCTCAACCCATGACCCTTTTGCCAGTTTTCCTTAGTTTTGGAATTTTACTTTTAAAATTCTTTATTCCTGGGGGGTGGAGCCAAGATGGCAGAGTAGAAACAGCATTTCCAATGTGCTCTGCCCCACACAAATTTCAAATAATGTGAAAGGGGACTCCAAACAATTTCTGGAGCCACAGCACCCACAGAACAGCACAGAGAAGCTAACCTCCTGCTGAGGACAGCCCAGCAGCCTTGCAGGAAGCGGCCAGCGCAGCGCTCTGAGAGCAGGCAGCACAGCGCTCTGGGAACCGACAGCCGCAGCCAGCAGAGCTGAGGCCAGGTTCTCGGTTTTAGCCCCAGGGCGGCCAGACCTTCAGCCGGCTGGAGGGACCCCAGAACACCAGCAATTGTGGAGATTCCAGAATTATCAGCACAGATATGCCTAGGACAAAGTGAGAGGTTAGTGACCTATGGACTTTGGGACCAGTATTTTGGGAACGCGGCTGCCTCCCCTGGGGGTGAAAAGCTGCTGAAGAAACAGCCGCACAGAAGCCATTTTGCAGCGTCAGTAGTGGCTCTAGCTCCTGGTCTGCGAACTGTAGGAAGAACCAGCAATCAGTCTGGGGGTTAATTGCTCTTGCTTTAAACTGCCTGGATCTGGATTGTGGTCTCGGGGGGAAGTTTGAGGTGGATATCCAACTTGCCAGAGTGGGTGGAGGCTTTACAGAGGCCACACAACTGGCGGAAGTTGTGAAGACCCCATGTTTGGGCAGAAGCTCCCCTGTCTGGTGGCAGAGTCCTACTGTGGCAACAAGCCCAAAAAATCAAGTAATTAAGTGGCAACATGCCTAGGCAAATGAAACAAAATAAACAGAAAAGTTCAACATTGGACTCCTATTTTAGGGGCAAAGAGGCTCAAAGCATGGAGGAAGACTGTGAGGTCAGAACTCCTGCACTAAAAGCCCCAAATGAAAATACAAGCTGGCTACAGGCCATAGAGGACCTTAAGAAGCAGATAAGAGAAGTGGGGGAAAACTTGGGAAGAGAAATGAAAAAGATGCAAGAAAAGTATGAAATGACAGTCAACAGCCAGACTGAGGAAAATAACACCTTAAAAAATAGACTAACTCAAATGGCAAAAGAGGCCCAGAAAGGCAATGAGGAGAAGAATGCCTTAAAAAGTTCAATTTGCCAGATGGAAAAAGAATCTCAAAAGCTCACTGAGGAGATTCATTCCTTCAGAGTTAGACTGGAGCAAATGGAAGCTAGTGACTTTATGAGAAATCAAGATACTATTAAACAGATCCAAACAAATGAAAGAATAGAAGGCAATGTGAAATATCTCATGGAAAAACCACTGACCTGGAAAATAGATCCAGGAGAGATAATTTAAAAATTATTGGACTACCTGAAAGCCATGATCAAAGAAAGAACCTAGAAATCATCCTTAAAGAAATTCTCAAGGAAAATTGCCCTGATGTTTTAGACCCAGTGGGGGAAATAGAGGTTGAAAGAATCCACCGATCGCCTCCTGAAAATGATCCCAAAAAGAAAACTCCTAGGAATATTATAGCCAGGCTCCAGAACTCCCAGATCAAGGAGAAAATAAAATTCTTTATTCCTTCATTTTATCTAGTTACCTAATTCTTCCCCTCTTGTTTCTTCTCAGTTAAGTCATTGAGTAAAACTCTACATTCTCTTCTCCCCATTAACTTCTTTTATTTGCTATTTTTTCTATTTCTGCACAATTTTCTAAAAAAGATTTCCTTCCTTCATTTGTTTTATTAATTAGTTGCCTTTTCTGTCTCTTCTTGACTTGTATTCTTTAGTTCATGGTCTTTCTTTAGTTTCTTTATTCCTGAAGTGATTAAATCTTCTAAGATACCTATTTTGAGTTTCCTCTTCTAAATTGTTTCCATGAGATTGCCATGTATATTTTACCTCCTCCTCTTGTTTTTCTCTTGTGCCTCACTCTTAGAAGTATCCATTCCTGGGGCAGCTAGGTGGCACAGTGAGTAGAGCAAGCCCTGGAGTCAGAAGGACCTGAGTTTGGATCTGGTCTCAGACACTTAACGCACACACAAACAAAAACCTTGCCGTGTGACCTTGGGCAAGTTACTTAATCCCAATTGCCTTCCAAAAAGCAAAAAAAAAGTATCCATTCCTGCAGGAGGCAGAGAAAATAGAAATATTATTCCCTGGTAGAAATTTTTGTGTCCCTGATTGTGTGCTTAATTACGATCCTAACTCTCCCATCATCATTCCTGCCCACCATTTACCATGAAATCTCTTTTCTGGATCCATGCCCTCCCACCTTTGTGAATGTCACTGGTACCCCCCACCCTGATATGGCCTGATTTTTCTTCATCTGAGACTGGAATGCTGCTCCTGAAGTTGCAAGACTATCTCTGAGGAAGTGATTTCTCTAACCACCAAAATCCCTGAAAATTATAACCAATCTTGTCTCCATCTCTTTTTACAGAATGTCTCTCTCTCTTCATGGGATTTTTCTTTAGTGGAACCCTCTCCCAGCATTGAATCATGATTTTCCCCTTTCTTTATCTTTGCTCCAATCCCTCCCTTTGCCACCTCACCCAGCTTGTCTTCCATGATTCCACTTCTTCCTGAGAGACTGCAGTGTTATTTTTCTTTCATTTTTTGCATTTGAATTGATATGATACATCTCATATTCTCCTCTATCCTCTTGCTTCCTTTTCATGTGATCCTACAGTCAGTAGCTTAATTCCACCAAAAGTATTGATTAACCTGTGGGATTTTGTGAAGTTTAGGTGATGGTCTTTTCCCTCTACTATTACTACTTTTATTTAAGTTTTTCTTTCACTGTTTTCCCTTGTGTGTGTGTGTGTGTATATATGTGTGCATGTGTGTGTATGTGTGTATGTATGTATATGTGTGTATGTATATGTGTGTGTATATATATATACATATATATAAAGATTTTTTAAAATTTGGTATCTTTTTTACATTACTAAAATTTTTCTCAGTATGCTCCCTCTACCCCTTCATGAACCCGTAGAGCAAATCATATTTTTTAAAGAGCAAAACTGATTAATACATCAAAATATGAAGATATGTGCAATGTACCACACTCTTGGTCCCCTCACCTCTGCAAAGGGGTCAGAAAGGAGTATCTGACTGGAAAACAACACCAAAATCTCTTTTTCTAAATGTTGGAAAATGTGTTATCTAAAAAGCTATCTGTTCAAAGAGTAAATCTAGTGCATTAGATAATTCTTTGTGACGATGCCCTAGAACATGGCATTTCACATCACATACTCAGCATATGCATTAAATAAATAAGGTGATGATATGCAGTCTTGTATTTCTTTAGCCAATCTTAAACCAATCAGTTGTCCCACTTTTGTTTCTAACTGTTGCTTCTTCACCCACATGCAGCTTCCTCAAGTGACAACTGTTTGGTACTCTCATTTCTTTGAGGACTTGTCACATTTTGTTGTGATCCTCATGGTGAAAGACTTTAGTGTAGTCAATGAAGTGGAAGTAAATGTTTTTTCTGGAACTCCCTTGCTTTCCCCCAATCCAGTGAATATTGTCAGTTTGGTCTCTAGTTCCTTTGTCTCTTTGAAAATCAGCCTGCTCCTCTGGTAATTCTTGGTTCATATATTGCTGAAGCCTTGCTTACAGAATTCTAAGCATAACTGTGCTTAGTATGCTTAGTATGTGCTTGGTATGTGAAATGAGTGTCATCACAAGTTGTTTTGCTCAGACTGCCAAGATCAGTGATTCTAAGGACATTTCTTTAGTTGGGAAATGTGTGGGTTCAGCCAGCTTTTGATTTAGAACCTGTATGCTTTTATTCTTTTTTGGGATAACTTGTCTAATGCTTTTGCAAGGAGCCACAGAGAGGGTTGTATCACTGCACTTCAGAGTACATTGGTTGGATATGGATGATGGAGAGGAGGTGTAAGGTATATGAAGGCTGGAAAGCAGAAGAGGGCCAGGTTTTGGAGGTCTTTAAAAGCCCTAGAGAGGATTTTATATTTAATCCTGAAGGTAATCAGAGAGCCTGTGAAATTGATTGAATGGAGGGGGGAGATGACATGGCCTGACTTGGTCTTTAAAAAGATCAATTTGACAGCTAAATGGAAGATGGACTAGGATAGATCTAGGGAAGGAAGGCCAACCAGTAGGCTATTGCAATAATTCAGATGTGAAATAATGAGGAACTAAGTCAAGGTGGCACAAATAGTCCATGTGAACATTTGGGTCGGATTCTCTAAATTTGCACATCTTAAGTTCTTTTGAGGACCTTCAGTTTTGCTTTGTTCTTAGAGCACAGTGCCTTCTCTGATGAGGCCACACCATGCTGGATGTTCCTGTGCCAGTGTCTCCCATTTCAATTCCTGAGTTCTTAAGAGAGACCTTAAAAGTGTCCTTGTATCACCTTTTCTGACCACCATGTGAACACTTGCCCTGTGTGAGTTCTCCATAAAATAGTCTTTTAAAGAACCATACATACGGTTGGCATTCAAATAACATGGCCAGTTCATCTGCAGTAGAGTCTTAATGCTTAGAAGTTTAGTTCCAGAAAGGACCTCAGTGTCACAATTTTCCTAAGACAATTCAAATGGAAGTAATTCAATTTCCTGGCATGGCACTGGTAGACTATCCAGGTTTCACAGGCATACAACAACAAAGTCAGTACAATGGCTCTGTAGAGAAGTTTTGAATGTTGTGGATAAATTTGTTTACCTTGGAAATATGCTTTCTAGGATGTACACATTGATAATGAGGTTGACACACACATTGCTAATGCTAGCTCAGTGTTTGGGTGGCTCCAAAGAAAAGTGTGGGAGAGAAAAGGTATTAGACTGACTACCATCTATTCACCACAGTGATAAAACATACAAAAGAATGAAAACGAAATATACTATTAACTTCATTCCAAAAAAGTGATGAACTTAAAATGGAGAAAGATTCATACTTTTTTTGACATGATCAATCTCATAATTTGTTTTATAGCTATTCAAATAGGCCTTTATATGTGTACAAATATATGTATAGAATATTTAAAATTTATAATTTTTTTAAAATTTGTGTTCAGATCTGGCCTCAGATGCTTAACTATCTGTGTGATCCTGGGCAAGTCACTTAACCCTGTTTGTCTCAGTTTCCTCATTTATAAAATGAGCTGGAGAAGAAAATGACACTACTCTAGTAGTTGCCAAGAAAACTCCAAATGGGATTACAAAAAGTCAGACACAACTAAAAAACTGCTGAAAAACAAACTAAACAAAACACAAATACAGTACTAATTACATCTAATATATGTGCTCATATTGGGGTTGGGGGTGGCAGAGACAGATGAAAAGAAATGAAAAATAAACCAAAAGCTATTTGTTCTAAGATATACCATATTTATTCAAATGTGATTTATTACCATGAAATTGTTTTGCTTTGAATTAAAACTTAGACACTGAACTACACTTCCAAATAGGAATGATGGAAACATATTGCATCATTTTTATATATGAATAAATTTATGTATTTTGTATATACAAAAACACATTGAAAAATGTCCTTCCTTAATGGGATAGTATTGCTATTGCTATTACTATTATTGGGAAATAGTGAGAAGCATTCATGATATTAAACGCACATGATTTAAGATAGATAACATTTGTATTTTTAAATGATGATATTCCCAAGATTCATGATGTATAATAAAATAAAAATATATCTTCAGTATTTGGCAGTGTTCACTTCATAATCATCATCAGTCATTCAATAGGGAATCATGTCAAAGAAAAATCATATTTATGTCAGTCACATCCATTATTTGATTTATGGCATTAATGTACAGTGCTGTCACTTGTTCTTAAATAAAACAGTACTACCTCTATAGGAACATTTGCAATGGGAAAATAGATATATGTATAAAGAATGCTGTTTTGTGATGCTTTTATTTGGTCATCCCTATACAACACAAAGATAAAACACTAGCAATTATCTGGCAAATCTGGGTAATGAAGATAGATAATCTAGATTTGGCTCCTCAATTAATTTTAAATGTACATACTCTTCATTACATTGTATTGTCTATATTTGACCATCAGTTATTCAATCCATAGCATTATAGACATTTTACTAATACTGCACAATTTTCTTTCCCTTATGTTTTTCTTCAGGAGTATCCTACAGACCAGGCAGAAACATTCATTCATTCATTCATTTCAGGTAGAAAAATTTCTTCCTGATATTCATACCATCATAAAGGAAATGTTTCTTTAATTACAAGTTTCATCTTCAAGTATTTCTGCAGCATCCTATCAGTGCTGAGCGTTTATTTAGCATCTACTGTCCTGAGCACTAAAATGAATGATGCCTGTTTGTGAAAAATCACAGGAAGAATGTGATTCAGGCTTTTTAGTTTAATCCAGATATGCTTTTCTCCAAGATGGAAGAGAAAGAAGAGACAGTAGCAATATCAAAAGAAAGAGTCGAGAATTTGTCTCAAATGAATGCTTAGCGTTGAACAATGGGTCAACATTGTGCTCTGTATGAACATTCATACACTATATAATCTCTTTGGCATTTATTGATGATTATAAAGGAATAAAGTTTAACTGGATGAAACGTTAGTAGAATGGGGGTTCTATCATCTCTTGTTAACTCAGCGTTACCATGTTAGAGCATCCTTAAGCACCCAATTTTTAAATACAAATGTTAGCTACTTTGTAATGAAATAAGCAATCCATATCTATACATTAGATCTACAAAATACACAGACTCAGAACTAGGAAAACAATGGCCTATTTAATCAGCACTTTAGGGAAAACAGCTTTGAAAGACTTTAGAACTCTGATCAACACAAGGATAAACCATGTTCCAAAAGAATGAAGATGAAACGTTATTCACCTCCACTAGAAATAGAATGAATTTAATGAAAATCCAGAAAGTTGCATGTATTTTTGGACATGACCAATCTAGGCACTTGATTTTTTTGAAGCTGAGGACTTTATTTTTCATTTTTACTCCCTCGCTGAGGAAGGGGGAGTTAGTAGGCAGGAGAGAAATGAGCAAATCTTGTGTGAACTTGACTGGCTCCTTGGTCTTTGAATTCTTGCTTTCTGACTACTTGCAGTATTTTTTTCTTAGACCTGGAAGTTTAATTTTGGGTTGCTTTTTTTCAGGAGGTAAATTGTGTCCCTGGTAATGTAAGGCTCCTGAAGGTTAATCCATGTCTAGACTCATTCCCCAGTGCCTGAAGACCTTTGTCAGTCTCACTGTCTTAACACAGGGCTAGAAAATTGATTCACTGTTATTTTTTCCCCTTTAGTTTTCCTGAACAGGATTGTTCTGGTGTTTTCCTATGCCTTTATGGAGTGGTTGTGAGGTAGGGTGCTGGGCCATATTGCTTCCTTTTACTTTGATATCTTGTCTGGTCCCCCGAACAAATTATATGGAAAAATTATCAAATAGATATAAACATGTGTGTATATATGTGTATATATATGTACATAGTATGTATACATATATGTATATAAATACATATATTTATACACACACACACACATTCAGGGACCTCAGGTTAAAACCTTTGAACTTAGTTGCTTTCTGAGGTAAGGTACCTCTTTATATAGCTCTAAAGAGCTATGTTTTTAATTATTGTTTTGTTTTTTAATTTGTTCACAATATGTAAAGTGAATTTAGAATACTGTTAGTAGATAGCTTATTTCAATGTGTAATTCACATAGAACTTTTCATTGCTTTTTATATTGTTTTTTGACAGGTACTGATAAACTTTATGTACATGTTGATATATAAAAAATAGGAAAACATTTGTTGCAACCTTTATAGTTGTTGTTCAGTCATTTCAATCACTTTGACTCTTCTTGACCTCATTTGGGGTTTTCATGGCAAAGATACTGAAATGGTTTACTATTTCCTTCTCCAGCTCATTTTACAGATGAGGAAACTGAGACCAAAAGGGTTAAGTGATTTGCCCAGGATCACACACCTAGTAATTGTCTGAGACTGGATTTAACTCAGGTCCTTCAGATTCCAGGCCAGACACTCCACACACTCCACCACTTATCTGCTCCTAACCTTCATAGGCTTGTGCATAGTGACAAAAACAGAGACAGAGACAGAGAAAGAAAGAGGAGAGAATTTTTATTTTTAGCTAAAAATGCAATATATTTTCACATGTTTAGAACTTGTGATAACTTTGGATCTATTAGCAAGTGCTATATAATAAGCTGGTAAAGGCCCTTGATTTCATTGCACTGGTTGGCATTTATAGTATGATAATTAGGTGAAGTGAAGAAGGCCCCATAGGGATAATAGAAAAGAATGGTTCTTTGTAATTGTTTATTATTGGTGTTGCAGGCTCCCTTTCTCTTTTTGACCTCCCTCATCTTCCTTTCCCTTACTATTAGTAGCTCAGTATTCACAACAGTTAGCATTGAAGGCCTTTTAGATTTTCTTTTTTTTTTGGAGGGCAGTTGGGGTTAAGTGACTTGCCCAAGGTCACACAACTAGTTAAGTGTGTCAAGTGTCTGAGGCTGGATTTTAACTCAGGTCCTCCTGACTCCAGGGCTGGTACTCTATTCACTGTGCCACCTAGCCGCCCCCACCTTCTATATTTTCAATGAAATGTTTACCTGCTGCTACAAAGTATTATAAAATGTAATTCATCATTTAAATATTTCTCCATTTTTCTCCCTATAGTTGAGTTGAGGTGCTACTTGAGATTTCTGAATGACAGAATGCTCCTATGGCATTTTGCTTTTCTTGTAGCAGCTACGCTTTTCCTCCTCCTGTGAGATTTTATCTTGAGTCTCATTCATAGGACATGGTAAAACACTAGAGGTATCTTCCTTTTAAACATTCCAAGGTTAAATCCTGGTCTCCAGAAAAGGACCACTGCTACATCATCCTTCAGAACTGTCTACCCTTTGATTTAATACTGCTGCTGCAAAATGATCCTTGTAACCCATTTAGAGTTTTAGTTTACTTTCCTAGTATAACTAGCAACACCTGGGAGTGGACTAACCTTAATTACAGCACTCTGACAACTTTGTCAAAAAGTGTGTGTGTGTACCCATTGATTTTTCCTTATGTGTTAACAAGTAGGTTGTACTACCTTTCTGCCAGTTAAGTAGTAAATTCTAGTTACAAATGCACGCGTACATTGTTTAACTGGTGGTGGTAGTTTTTGAGTCATTTAGTCATGTCTGACTCCTTGTGAATCCATGGACCATAGCATGCCAGTCCTTTCTGTCCTCCACCATCTCCTGACATCTGTCCAAGTTCATATTTGTTGTTTCCATGACATTATCTATCCCTCTCATCCTTTGCCATGCTCTTTTTCTTTTGCCTTCAATCTTTCTTAAAATCAAGATCTTTTCCAGTGGTGCTATGTCTTCATTATGAGGCCAAAGTGTATAAACTTCAGCTTTAGTATTTGACCTTCCACTGAATAGTCTGAATTAATTTCTTTTAGGATTGACTGATTTGGTTTCCTTGCTGTCCAAGGGACTCTCAAAAGTCTTCTCCAGGAGCATGATTCTAAAGCATCAATGCTCGACTTTCCTTATAGTATAGTTCTCATAATCATACATTGCTACTTTGACCATAGGTTTGACTGTGTAGACCATTGTCGGCAAGATGATGTCTCTGTTTTTAGTGCGTTGTCCAGATTTGCCACAACTTTCAAGGAGCAAGTGTCTTTTAATTTCGTGGCTTGCAGTTGACATCTGCAGTGATCTTTGAGCCCAAGAATATTAAATCTGATACTGCTTCCATTTCTTCTCCCTTTGTCTGTCAGGAAGTGATGGGACCATTTGCCATGTTCTTAGTTTTTTTGAATGTTAAGCTTCAAGCCAACTTTTACAGTCTCCTATTTCACCCTCGTCAAGAGGCTTCTTAATTCCTTTCTGCCATCAGAGTGGTATCATCTGCATACTGAGGTTGTTTATATTTCTCTCAGCAGCCTTAATCTCTCCGCAGCTTTTGGTTCATCCAGCCTGGCATTTCACGTGGTATATACTCAGCATATAAGTTAAATAAATAAGGTGACAAGATGCCTGCCGTCTTGCAGGACTCCTGTGCCTAGAAGGGCCTAAGAAATACCAAAAAATTTTAAATGACATTTACTTGATTTTAGTTGAGAAGTATTCATGTAAGTAAGATAATTTAATCAACATTTACAACCATATTATTTCTTATGTATATATTTGAAGATCCAAGATCATGAGAGTAGAAATAACCAAATGTAATCATTTTGTAAGTTGTTGCTTGTACTTATGTTAAGTATATATTCACTTACTTTTGAATCCTCTAGCGCTAAGGTTTAACTGTATTTGTGAGTGCTTGTTTTTGTTTTAAGCTTTCAAATCAGATTTTATTTTGTTTTTTGTAGCCCATTCCTACTTAAACAGGAGAGTCTGGAATTTACTTCTTGCTAAAATTTAACCTAAGAAATAATGTAGGCCACGGAATAATTTCTTAGCAGGGGATGAGAGCGTGGGCCGTGGAAAATATACCTGGTTAGAAGTAGACTTGGTTAGGACCAGTTAAGGTAGAAAGTCTATATAGTAAATGTGGAGGTATATAATGAGTGTCTAGACTCACTTTGCCTCTCCATTCATTAGTTTTAAGGAAATATTTATAGGTTAGTATAATTTAGGAATATAAGTAGTGGGTAATTATATCATAGGATATAAGATTTGGAAGGTGCCAGGTGCTGGAGATGAGAGAGAGGACAATGATTTATAACTTCCCATATAGTAAGACCCTTTGGCAACTAGGGAACTCAGACTTTATAGAATAGAGTGGGATAAAAAACGGTTGCAGTTATTCTAGTGATCAAATTAGCTTAACCTCTACTTTAGGAAGCAAAAATGCCATCCATATCTATGCATTAATCTCTTAAGTGTGTTGTGGTGAAGTATTAGGATTTTTCAAAATGAGACATCTTGAATTAGATTAAAGAGAAAAATACACCCTTCCTACAAGTAAGTAAACTTAGACTTCAGTTGTTGTGTTCATCCTTTGTTCCTGAAGAGGACCATGACATCAGGGAAATGATGACATGACTTTGCAGTTGTCTACAGTAACTTAGCTCTGAAGGATGGTTTTCAACTTTAGAAATTTTTCCCATAAGATTTCACAGCTTCCCTTAGTAACCTTTTATATTTAATAACCCTTATTGCCAAGAAATTCTTTCATATATCTAACTGGAATCTATTGCTGAAATTTCAGCTTTTTCCCCCTGCCCTTAGTGAATATAAAGAATAGCTGATTAGAAGCATTCTTATGAGAATCATTTGTGTATTTAGAAAAGAATTATTCATTCAATTCATTTCATGTGTCCATGTTCCTCACTACTTACTCCTGATTCAATTAGGTATTCTTGAAGTTATTCTTGGCCATTGCTGCCTTCCTACCTACCCTCAGACTACTCAGGTATTTCCTTCATTGCTTTTTTATTGTTGTGGGAAAATTATCTTTTTAGTGACCACATAAATGTGTCAAGAATTCATAGTCAAAGGGAAATGAATAGAAAGAAGTATCTTTCCTTTGCACTTGTGTCAGTACATTACTTTAGGCTTTGTCATATTTAAAGGGGGGAATTTTGTCCAAAAAGCTGTCTGTCAGTCTTCTTCTCTACCAGAATGCAAACAAATTTGTTTATCTTTCAGTTAATTTCAATTGTTTCATTTGCTTTATTGTTTAATTTGTTTTGATCTCATGAATTTTGAGTTTTTGCAAAGGTTTCAGTCATACATGACTTTTAAAAAGTGGACTTTCTCAGAGTCTGAATTTGCTTAATGATAATGAAATGCCATCATTAAGTTACCTGAAAGTTATATTGGTTGATAGGATATATGTTAACAGATATTATATCCATTGAGTCAGAGATTCTAAGTTCCTATGGATCCTTTATAAACTGAATAGTAACCCAGGTGTGTGAAAGAATTATTGGGACTTTGTAATGGCAAGCTTAGCTCTTTGTTTCAGTCATTCAAGTATTTAGCTTCTTGTTTCAGTTATTCGAGTGTCTTTGAGCCTTGGCTGTGATTATATCAAGTCTTTGTTAGAAACAGAACTTGTGAAGCCCACAGTGGGAGGAACTTGCCAAAAGACCACGTAAAAGCAGGGGCACAAGCAACGATCAAACAGAACTGGGAAAAATGGCTGTGGTGCCGGCACTTTGTCTGTCTGGGTTGATACTACTTTGTCAGACCTGTCTGCTGATAGAGGATGTTGCTGCAGTGAAATGGCTACTTGGGGGAATTTGGGGTGATATGTGGTTTGAGAGCATATCTTTTTAATAAAACCATGTATGTACATGTTCTTCTACAGATCTGTTACTCAGAACTAACAGTTTGGGTTGGTCAGGACTCATTTCCAGCCAGTCAAGAGGATGGAAGATTTCCCAAGGTAATAAAGCTCTGGCTGCCATTTTTCCATATTCTTTCCCAAAAAATTAGAATTACATTTTAATAATGAAATTATTTACATTTAATTCTCATAGCTTTTGTGATTCACCATAAATATTTAATATTCAAATGGATCTGTGATCTCATTGATTTAGGGTTTCCTTCCAACAAAGATCACAAACTATCCATGCCTAGCCATCCTACTTGCCTCCTATTCATGGTCTCCTCCAAGTTCCTTCATTTCTCCTGGCTAGTCACTTGTCATCCCTTACACTCATCATTTGACACACCCATCTTTTCTTCCTATAATACATGTACCCAATAACATCCTTTCCTCCTTTCCTCTTCAAAGCTCCTGAGTTTTTATATGTTACAACTTATTTATACCCAACATATCAATCTCCATTTCCCTCCATGTAATGTTTATTTTAAATTCTTTAGATACTTATATTCCATACATACAAAAATTTTGTCTCCCATTTACACTTCATAAATCTGATACTGTTAGGCCTTGAATAATAGCATATATAGAAAGGTGATGAGAAACTGAAATTTTGAAACTCAAACAAAATTCGTGTGTTATTGATCATTGGTGGGAATGATATAAAGGAGTTTCATGCACTAGGCTAAAAGGAGTGGTGAACTAGTAATATTGAGTCATAGAAGTTTGGATCTTGGAACTTGTGTCTTTAGGAGGAAGGGATCACCTAATAATTTGGACCTCAGTTTCCTCATCTGTTAGATGAAGGTGTTGGGTTAGATGTCTTCTGCTTTTCTTCATTCTCAGCTACCTCGTCTACCTTGTCAACTAATGACTGCTTTCTAGCAGTAGGATTATGTAGTAAATAAATAAAATGAAAAGTGGAAAAAAAAAGAAAGTGGAAAAAGATTTTTTCATGTGTTGCCATTTCTACCTGGCTGAGTGAACCATAATTTACAGTAATGTTGTCCTGGGTGAATTTCTCTCTCTCTCTCTCTCATATCATACATATTTAGATCTCATTTTTAACCTCTGAACACATGCTCAGAATTTATGCTCATTTGTCCCATAAACAGCAAACAAAATTAAAGGAGTAGTCAGCAAGGTTAGAATGTTCTCCCCTTCTTTGTAAACGCTTGGGCATTATTCTGGTTTTTAAAAAAAATTATCCAGACCTATTGGTCAGTCCTGATTTTCATAGCTACTGTATTCCATGACTATTTCTAAAAAGGACCACATCAAAAATTTGGTTTTTCTCCCAAGCCGCCAGAGGAAGAGATGCTATAAAGATTATAGCTTAACATTTATATAGTAATAAGAGCTTTCATTTTTATAGTCCTTCATAGTTTGCAAAGTTAATCCAAGTATAGCTAAGACTCTAGAATTATCTTTTCATCCCCCTACTCAGACCCTGGTTCTAAGGATAACCCTGAGGGCATGGGGATGGTTTTCTATTGCTAAATCAGAATCCTTCGATAGTGTATTAACTCCAATGATTATCAACTTTTATCAGTTTGTCAGTGAGACAATTAACTTTTAGAAAGGGATGTTTATTATGTTGGTGTAGTAAGAACAGTTTATATAAAATATCCTCCCCTCCCACAAAAGTCTGTAATACACTTTTCCACCAGTACATCCAAGGTAAAGTGAGCTCAGGCTTACAAAACACATGTGGCATAGCAGTAAGTCCCAGTTCCTTGTTCCTGGAAGTCTCTTTCTCACCTTCCCTCTAGTAATACTATAGCTTTTGACTAGATTTATTATAGAGTCTTGAGGCTGTCTTTCCTCAGTGAGTTTTTGTCCAGCTCTAGCCCTACACTCTGCTTCTGGTCATTGCTGTCCCAGAGACAATGCTAGGATACCAGTAAGTTCAATTTCCCTGAACCTCCAAGTTCACAAAGTCCTCATCTAGTCAAGGGGGAGCAAAGAGACTAAAGCTCATTTCCTTCCTCTCAGAATGTTCCCTTTCAGGGTTTTGGCTGAAATGTCTCTTCCCCTCTCTGCTGCTAGACACTTGAGTGCTTAGATCTTGCATTGGCTTCCTATTACTAAAACTAATATATTTCTGGCTTTCAGAGATTTCTCATATATAGTCTGGTGTCCTTGATTTATTGATTGATTCCATAGAATTGTTCTCCTATGATTAAGCTAGTTTTCTTTAAATAGAGTAGGCTGATTAGATGATTGATTCAATGGACACCCCCTCATTAAACTTCTTAACAAAAATTTTGTTAAGAAACTACTACAGTGTGTAAGGCATGAGAGGCAGTATGACAAAAGAGTAGCTTTGGAGTGAGGAAGTCTTGGGTTCAAATATTGTCTTAACATACTGGCTATGTAACCATAGCCAAGTCACTGAACTTTAGTCTACTGGGCAATGTTTTAAGACTATAATTCATAGGTGATTTGCTGATCTATTCTGGTGGAAGGAGTAGGTCTGGATGGATAGATAGATAGATAGATAGATAGATAGATAGATAGATAGATAGATGAATAGACAATTCTGTTCTAGGTACTAGTGATAGAAAAAAAAAGATGAAAAATTACTCAGTGCCTTCCTTCAAGGACATTGTGTTGGAATGGGCGGGGGGGTAATGTATACACATAAATCTTATAGAGTCTTAGAAGTGAAAAGAGCAAAGGGAGAAATCTAACAAAGTGCCCTAGGAACATTTGAGATAGAGATAAAATTTTTGGTTGAGGGAAATGGGGAAAACTTTGTGGAAGGGGCAGCATCTGAGTTGGACCTTGAAGAAAGTGATGGGGATCATCAGATGGAGCTCTGGAAGACAGACATTTCCAGGCATGTGATATGAGCTGCAGAACCACAGAGAGGCGGTAGGGGGCAGGACAACATCAGGGAAATGGAAGATATTCCAGTTTGGCGAGAGTAGAACCTAAGAGTGTTTGTAAGGGCCTTATTTGAATAAGGTTAATAGAGTAGAAACAGGTTGTAGAGGACCTTAAATGTTAGGTTCAAGAGTTTGTATTTTTTTTTCTACCTACTATATGGAGTTATGTGATCCAAACTTTGTTGGATAGAGATTGAATGGGGATGTATTGGGAGAAAAAAATAGTTTTGTCTAGGGTTGGTGTTTCTGAATTCATCAGAGACTTAACCACTCTCTGCTTCATTCTGTGTGTCCTGTATCTTGCATTATGAGGAAGGGAAACATTCCATGGAAAAGAAGTAGATTATTATCAAAAATGAGATCCAGAAAAATTCTGAAAATATTATTTCCAGGGTTTTAGGAAAATGTTAATTACTTTTGTAGATTATTGGTCTGATCCCAAAAAAGGCAGATTTGTGTTCTTACAACCATGTGAAAGGTTTAATTATTTAGTGAAACATCTTTGATTTTCCTCTGGGCCCATCCTAGGCTATAAAAATGATGAGATTTGCAGGTTCTGCTGTCTCATTAACCAGAAATTGAAGTGTTTTTCATACTATGAACCATGTAAACTGGGTGGCTGACAAAGAAAGTTGTTTTAAAACTGCAGGAGCCACAGCAGGTTTCTTTATCTTATGATCACATGATAGAATGTCAAGATTGGAATTATTTTCACAGCTGAAAAGAACTGCCCAAAATACTACAGTTGGGAATTTGCTTAGATCAACAAAAGTGTCTGTGTATTTTCATTTTAATTTTCTGGTTTGGTGCCCTTTACTCTAATGAAACCAGCCAAATCAGTAAAAGGTAAGCACCCTTGGAGTTTATACTGCACTTTTCATTGGATTTATGGAAATTCTATTTATTGGAACTTCTCACACACACTCCAAGTATGAATATGGTTAAAACTAGAATTTACATATGAAGAAAGCAGAGAATTCACCAAACACATAAAATAGACAGAGCTGATATTTAATCAGAAAGTGAATTTTTTTATCAGTTCAGTTTGTGGCAGCTAGGTGGCTCAGTGAATAGAACACCCACTGGCCCTGGAGTCAGGAGGATCTGAGTTCAAATTTGACCTCAGACACTTGACACTTACTAGCTGTGTGACCTTGGGCAAGTAGCTCAACCCCAATTTCCTTGCCTTCCCCCCTCCAAAAAAAAAAAAAAGGAACCATGACTTTTTTATCAGTTCAATTATATGTTAAATTTGGTTCATTATGATCCTGTTCTATTATTGTTTGTTTGGCTTTAGCTTCTATACTTTGCTATTTATCAAAAAGACAACATGCATCAGAGGGAAGAACAGGATGTCTGAGTTCTAAGCCTTCTGGCTAAAACTAGAGGAGGGACAGGGGAAAATAATAACAGTAGCAGCAACTGACATTTTTATAGCTTTTTAAAGTTTCAAAGCACTTGCAAAACATACTTTGAGCTTTACAAAAATCCTTTGAAGCAGACAAGCATTATTGCATTCATTTTAAAGGTAAGAAAGCTGAGGCTCAAAGGCATGAAATAGCTGGCTCCAGGGAAGCTGGTAAATCAGTAAGTAGCGAGGATGGGATTATAATCCAGGTCCAACATACACTTAATAGAGAAAGGTAATGCTTCTCAGAGAAGATGATAGAAGCTAAGGCAGATAGGTAGGTAGATACACAGACAGACAGATAGATGAATAAAACAGATAAATGAACAAATAAATAGCCAGAAGAACAGATATCCTAGAAAACTCTGGACCCTATATAGATTTCCTAATAGCATTAATTCATAAGGCTAGTCTTGTAGTTTAATCTAGCAAAAGTTATCCTGCATGTCAGATGAAAAGCTCAGAAAAGAATATTTTTAAAAATTACCTTTGTTTTGCTAAACATTTACATGTGTCCCTAATGTTTATATTGAAGCTCACTGTTTGATATGCAAATATTTTAAGTTCAAAACTGTCATGGGATAATGGGAAGCAAATTAATAACTATTAAAGAAATGTTGCTAACTGTAGTGTGTGTGTGTGTGTGTGTGTGTGTGTGTGTGTGTGTGTGTGTGTGTGTGCATGCGCTCACTTTTCAGGAGAATGCCCCTGTTCCGAGAGAAGTTAATCGAAAAAAACAAGATGAGATTGCAGCTGCATCCCTGATTCTGCTCAGTGGCGATGGACACTGCTCCACAAGAATCCATTACCTCTACACTTTTTAATCATAATTCCTCCATTTGTATTACATATGATGTATGGGTAATGATGAAGTCATAGTGTCATATATGGAAATTGTTTCTGTGTAAATCATCAAGTATAAGAAGAAACTATGGGACTCTGAGCCTTCCTTTAGAGAATTACAGTGGACAAATATGTATCATAAAATCAGTTTTTAATCATTCTGACTTCAGTGAAAACTCAGAATTTCACACTGTGAATCCACGTTTACAAACATTACAGGTGGGCCTTCAGGCCTGGTTCTCCTACAACATTGTCTTCCACTTTTCACACTTACTGCTCATATGCAACTGGTAAATTTTTACTTTTCACTCACATAGCTCCCAACTGCTCCTTGCAGAGGCTGAGAGTCCCCATTTTTTTTCATTTAGATGTAACAAGCCTAGTAGTTTATGTTCATCAATTGTCTGTATATCTCTATATTTTATCCATGTACTCTTTTGATGTATAGAAGTAGTTTGAAACTCATTGTTTCCTTGTGGTAAGTGATTGAGATGCTGCCACAGGATTTGAGACACTGATGAATGGTGCTATTTTGGACTTTAAACATGCTCCTTGGCAAGGTAGCTCTGATGGAGTTATTTTTTTTCCATGTCCTAAGAAGGTGTTGGTACTTTGTTTTCTTGAATGTTGTTCTTTAGACTGGACTGACATGTTTTCTTGTGTCTTCAGTGTGGCTTTCTTATTCAATGTTGTAGGGAGAGTGAATCCTCCTAAAGCCCGTGAAGCACTGACATTACAGCAGTGTGCTCACAATATGCAGTTGTAGCGGGAGCAACCACAAAATGTAATTTACTTATAAATCTCCTTTCTGTACCCTTGCCTGCCTAACTTAGAGAAAAGAGAAGCAATAATTTTACAAGGGTTTTTACGAAACTCTTTTTTTAAAAATTACTACTTGGAAAAGGGGACAGATTTTTAAATAGCTCTTTAAAATCTATAAGAATATGACAATTACTCCTTCCTTAAAAAATTAAAATGGAATGTTTCATTTTTTTAAATGGCAGAGCAGGTATTGGCAGTCCTATCAAGATGTAGATTTTACATTTTTGTTCTTGTTCCCAGTGACACTGACAAAAAGTAAACCAGACAATACCATCTACTCATGAAATGTTGTGTTAGCCACGGTCTGAAAGCCCACCTTAATTTTTTTATATAACTCTGTCTTTTTAGCTCTTCCTTTGACAGGGCAGGCCTTGTTCTGAACTGTTTAGCTTCTGACTGTTAAATCCCACTGCATGCACTTCATTTCCTTCTCTGCCTTTTCCTAATCACTCCCATTGTATCCCCTTTCTTGTGCATTCCCCCAGCCCTCTTTTTGTTAGTTTAGGTTATGCCAGCTGTGCTGTATATAGAACAAGAAATCGTATTTAGCAGTTGTGGCATTTATGAATTGTTGCAGTTGTGTATTGCTGAAAATGCAGGCTTTTGTAATGATGTGATCTTTAATAATGCACTACAAGTATCCATTGTATTTTAGCTATTTTAGTAGGGTTTGTTCAATAAATATGAAAACTATAAGGGTAACTAAGTTGACTTTGCTCATCTTTGAGGAGACCTGCCACTGAAAGCTGTGTCTTGGTACATTCATGTTACTTCATACATGCCAGATCAAGTGATGTGCATAAAAATACCAAACAACTAATCTCAAAGATGTTGAATAAAGTCTGCCTTTTTTCATTTCCTTTTTTCTTTGTTGTTGAATATCTATATGGGTAGGAAAAGGAAATTTGAAGATTTAATTTGTTTTGGAAAATTACACATAGGATCAACTCTATTCAAAGACCCTACAGACCTGCCCATTTCTGATTCCCTTGTCTCTTTTGTTATATGTACTCTTTCTCCTCATTTCTCCCTAGCTCTAGTCCCTGGATTCCTGATGCCCTCATCCTCTTTCCTTCTCTCTCTTTTATGACTTTCATTCCAAGATACATGAAAGAGAACAGCTCCATTTTTGTACTGTTACATTTTGTGTTTATATCTTAATTTCCTAATATATTCCTTTCCATTCCTCTCCCCTTCTAACAATGAAAGAGAAATTTTTAAAAAGTCAATAAAACCAATACATCAACTAAGTCTGTCAATATATGATTTATTCTACCTTTGTAGGTCTCCCACTTCTTCAAAGAAAGGAGGGAGGTGCATTTTCATTTATGTTCTTTGAGGCCAAGCTTGTCAATTATAATTACAGAGTTTTAGGTCTCAATATATTTTATTATTCTTTTCGTTTATATTGTGGTAGTCATGTATATTGTTTCCATGGTTCTGCTTTACATCTATTCATACATGTCTTCCTGTGTCTCTATTCTTCATAGTTAACATTTCTTATGACTTAATTACCCTGTGAGTGATGAGCCAATATTCCAAGTATATTCACCTACCATCATTTGCTTAGATGTTCTACAATCGAGTGTGCATCTGCTGTTTCAAGTTTGGACCTTTACCTCTAATGATGACCTATATAGAATTTACACCTTGTAGTGTCAGCATTTTAAACATAACAACCTTGTGAGGTGGATAGTGTAAACATTGTTACCCCCATATCATAGATGAGGAAACAGGTTCAAAAAGGTTAGAACTTTTGTCCAGAATCATACAGTTAGTAAATGTCAGAGCTGAGACTTAAAACCAGTTATCCTTTTGGAGTCAGCATCATTCTCAAGGGATGAAGGGATCTTACGTTACATGTTCAAGCAAAGGAAGAGTATGGGGGCATTTGGGCCTTTTTGAAATCTCTGCCTCTAAAATTACAGGAACTGTCAGTTGCCGGTATTCTTGTAGATCATGAGAAACAGTAGAAATGAATGGATCTGGCTTAAATAGCATGTTAGTCACTTTTCCATTATGGGTCTAATGAGATATCCACAGATGGTCCTAAAATACTATTTTAGCCAGTGAATTAGATTACATACTCTCAAGAATAAGAAAGGATCTCAGAAGCCATCTAGATAAATTTGTACCTCATTAAGAATCCATTTTGTAATATGTTAGATAAGTTATCTAGTCTTTGCTTGGTGATCTTTACTGTGAGGGAATTCACTACTTCATGAGGCAACCCATTCCTCTTCTGGACAGTTCTATTAGGAAGTTCTTTTCATTGAAATGCTTTTTGTTCCTTCTACCCATTGCTTTTAATTCTTTCTGCTCAGATCAATTAAAATAATCCAATCCATTTTATACATGATAGTACTTCATATACTTTTGAAGACAACATCATGGCCCTCACTTGTTTTCTCATCTTGAGGCTAAACATTCATAGTTCCTTCAATGGATTCCTGTGTGATAGGGACTATTCTGTCCTCCACCATCCCAGTCACCTTCCTCAGGTTGCATTCTAGGTTGTCAGTGTTCTTCCTGAAATGTGGTGCCCAGAATGAATGAGCAAATGAAAAAAGTATTTTTGAATACTTCCTATATGCAAATTGCTATACTAAGTCATGAGTATGTAAATAGAAAAGATAGTCTTCACATTCCAATAATAATGGAGACAGAACTTATGGAAAGTATCAGCTATAAATCAAATGGGAAAGTCCCATGATCCTTATGGTGCAGCAATAAAATTCTTGTTTATTGTCATTTTCACTGACAGATCACATCAGTTACTGAAGCTGAATCCTTTGACAATGCATATGACTTTGGTGACAAGAACTCTTCTTTCCAGGCCCTGAGCAACTGTAGCATCTGTGTAAGGAGTTGACAAGCTAAGGTGTTGCTTCTAAGGATGATGCTTTTGGGCATCATGGTGGGAGCATTGCTATTTCCATGGCTTCTGGGTTCAGGCCCCTAGTCTTATCTCCATCAGGCTCTTAGAGGGTATGGTAGCCGAGATGGTGACAGTGGTTTGACTTACCTACCACATGCTGCCTCATCTGTCTCCCTCAGGATGTCTTGCTACTTCAACTAGACTGGCCTGCTTGCCCTCTGGGTGGCAGGTGTTTGTCATTTGGCGGGGATGACTGACCCTTCACAAGAGTTACTTCCTAAAATTCTGGCTATGAGAGCCGGGCAGGAAGCACTGGTAGTCTGGGGAGTCTCCCCAGATTTTTTGTGCTTATCTGCCTGTTGGTGGTGTTTGATGCACAGATGTTGCTGGTGTGGTCATGAAGGTGAATCACTTCACAATTTTTTCTCCCCTCAATGAAGACTGTGAAGACTGGGCTGAACTATACACAAACACTTGTGTGTGATGCATGATTTGTCTCCTCCATTCATGCTTTTGCTTCTTTGTTGTGCTGAGGGGACTTAAAATTACAAAACTCTTTGTCCAAATCTTGATAATATTTAACATCTGAGTAGTTCACAAAATGTACCTCACAGCTGAGCTTCCGGTCTGCCGTAGTTTAGTATCTACTTTTCCCTCAGCCTTAAAAATCTTTGTCAAAGAGGAAACAGGTTCATTTTATTGCCAGCCAGACCAGGTTGGATTTATAGTGCTTTACAACTTACAAAACACTTTTTTCACAGCATCTTCATTTTATATGTAGTGGCGGTATGATATGGAGCTATGCTGGTGAATGGAGTTTTGGAGATGTCTCTTTGACTCCAAACACATAAATGGATCAGGTGCACTCCCAGTTATTTCTTGGTTGCTTTCCCCTACCAGAGAAATGGTTTTCCTTTGAAACTATGCTCCAGGATACAATGGGGTAAAAGCATATTGTAAAGGCTTCCTTTTCGTTAGTCACAGTGCCACCCACCCACCCCTGGCCATAGCACCAAGCTCACTCCTAGAGAAAACTCCCAGTTTCTGAGTCCCCACCCAGAAAACTTCTGTCAAATACCACAATTGTAAAACTATCTCTTGCCTCCTCCATTGTACATGATTCCTCTGCTGATTTGAGCAAGGCTACATATAAGTCAGCAATACAATGGTTAACTATATTTCTGATACTTGATGACAAAGTAAATGGAAAAATAAGCACATTTTAAAAAGCTTTAGGAGCTCCTGACTCAACCTCTTGGGGCTTATATGGAGGTGGAAAGGGAGGGCAGTCTGTTCAGTGATACAGAATCCATTTCGATATATTTATTACAAGAGCTTCTTTACTAGAGGATCTCAGAGATGACCCTGCATCCCCTATGGCTTTCACTTTCCTAGTCTTTGGTTTGTCAGAGCCTGTTCTTTTTTTTTGTTTGTTTTGGAAGCAAGGCAGTTGGGGTTAAGTGATTTGCCTAAGGTTACACAGCTAGTAAGTGTCAAGTGTCAGAGGCCAGATTTGAACTCAAGTCTTCCTGACTCCAGGGTTGATGCTCTATTTACTGCAGCCACCTAGCTGCCCCCTGTTTTCACATCTACATATTGCTCTTGTACTGGCACTTGGCTTCAGTTGCCAGCTGTCCCTACAGCTTATCAACAATTAAGGAGGTTCTGTTCCTCCACCCTTGTTAAGATGTTCAAACTTGAAACAACTGATTGTAAGGAAAATCTTCCTTATATATAAGAGAGTATCCTGTGGTAGATAAGAGGACCAAACCCTAAGTCAGAATGATCCCAATTCAAGTTCTTCTGCCACATGCTGTGTGGCCATGGGCAATTTATTTTAATTTCTTAGTGCTCCAGGTAGCTAAAAGATTAGTAAGTGGTGGAGCAATTGATATTCATTGGCAAATGGAATTTTTTCATTTCAGAGTTCCCTGTTTTTTGTCAATAAAATGATGGGTCTGAACAGTAGTCAAAAATAGGGTTTGTTTGTTTTTTGGAGGGCAATTGGGGTTAAGTGACTTGCCCAAGGTCACATGGCCAGTAATTGTGTCAAGTGTCTGAGGCTGGATTTGAACTCAGGTCCTCCTAACTTCAGGGCTGGTGCTCTATTCACTGCGCCACCTAGTCACCCCTGTAGCCAAAAATATTAACATTGCTATACCTTAAAATACTTTTTTCAGTAATTTTTGCCATCTAAGTCTCCATCATGTATTTTGAATACTACATGATTAACTATCTAAAGAATAGACAGTAGAAAGGGACCTTAGAGGTGATCTAACCTAAATTTTACAGATTGGTAAACTAAGGGCCAGAGAGGTGAAGCAACTTGTTAACCTTGAGCAACATCTAATTCAATTCCCTCAACTGGCAGACATCTCATATAAGTGGCTTGGCTCCTATTTAACTGAAGTATTTCGCCATAGGCTTTCCACAAAAGGGAAAATATGCAAATTGTATCTGTAGGAATCCTTATTGGAAGATTAATGGTTTAGGGTTTTCTTGACTATTTACCTTAAACAAAAATTATACTTCAGTTATCTATGATTTCGTCAGATGGGTGGTTCCTCTACAGATGTAGAGTGCAAAGCCTCTATACTTTATTGCATGATTTACTGAGCTGTTGTGGCAAAAACAACCAAAATAGAATCCCCCCAAATCACCAACTGATCACCAACCTCAACATTGAAATGCACAGCCATATTAATTTGAAGATGGCAATGCAAGATGGTTCTGTGGTGCGGTTTAAGATTTGGAGAAACATACCACTTAAGTAAACTAATGAAAGTCTGATGTGAATGATAAGGTTTGTCAATGAGGCAGATCAGACTAAAATTTGAGGGGCAGTCAATCAATGAAAGATATACTCCTGCACAGTTGGAAATGGAGGATGAATATACTATTGATGTATTTTATCAACAGACAGGAGGTGTTTACTAAGGTTAGAGAACCTGTTCCTAGCACCTACCTTGGTTTCTTCTTTATTGAACATAAATTGCTCAGGGAGAAAACCTGACTAAATATGTTAAACTTGGGGCGGCTAGGTGGCGCAGTAAGTAGAGCGTCGGCCCTGGAGTCAGAAGGACCTGAGTTCGGATCTGACCTCAGACACTTAATGCACACACAAAAACCTGGCCATGTGACCTTGGGCAAGTTACTTAACCCTAATTGCCCTCCAAAAAGCAAAAAAAAAAAAGTTGAAGAACAACAGTTTAAAAGATGTTGCCAGACTGTTATAACTCATAATCTCTAAACAAGATGGAATAAACATATAGACCTAGCAGAGGAATCTAAATCATGCAAAAACAAGATGAAGTAAATATCATTCCTGTCGTTCTACTGAAGTTGTGATAAGGATGCTTTCGGTGAGCCTACAGAGTATCCTCTGTATAATTCAACTATTAAACACACGTGTTTTATTCATTTCTGCTATTTCATAAAATATAAAGAATAAAAGTAGAATAGCTACTTGTCCTGGGATGGAGTCTATCTGAACTCCATCAGATAAGATGAGAAAAATGAAATAATGTCAATTCACTATTATGTAGTGCTTTAAGATTTATAAAACTCTTTGCCTTCGGCAGGAAGTAGTTTTCTCTTGCCTGCCTGGCCACTTTAGAGAGGCTATCAGAACTACAGTAAGATTCCAGGTTAGGAGGGGCTGCTAGGTGGTGCAGTGAATAGAACACTAGCCCTGGAGTCAGGAGGACCTGAATTCAAATCCGACCTCAGACACTTAACACTTGTGTGTCACCCATGTGACCTTGGGTAAGTCATTTAACCCCAATTGCCCAGCCTTCCCCCCCTCCAAAAAGAAAAAACAAAGATTCCAGTTTAGGAGAAAGCACTACAAAGATAAAGGGATAACAGATAAGTTGGGGATGTTGGGGATTTGGGGCATAAGGGGAAGAAAGCCAGTGGGAATAGGGCTACCTTAAAAAAAGATTAAAATAAATTATGAGACATAGTTCTGTGTTTGCAGCCAAAGAGAGTGAGGGGCACAGTGGTGCAAGTTACAACATCACAACGAAACAAAATTAGAGACAAATGGAGGAAAATGAAAACCTAATTCTCACAACTTTAAATGTGAATGAATTAAACAACCCAATAAAATGAAATAATGACAGACTGAATAAGAAAACATATCAGTATAATCTGTAGTTTACAAAATAAGGACAAGGGGGTAGGGGAAAAATCTACTATGCAGTAGTTGAATCCCCAAAAGCAAGAGCTGTAGTCATACTATCTGACAAAGCTAAAAACAAACATTCAGAAATAAAAAGGGAAACTATATTATGCTGAAAGGAATCATAGAGCCACCTCCTCCAATTCATGTAAAAGATGACTCTAGACAAACTTTGGAGCTACAGAACCCACAAAATGACAGAGAGAAACTAACCTCCTGCTGAGGACAGCCCAGCAGGCTGGCAGGAAGGGGCCAGCACAGTGCTCTGGGAGCCAAGCCCAGCCCCACTCAAGCCCAAGGTTTTAGCCTCAGGGCAGCCACAGCCAGCCACCTGCTGGAGGGACTTCAGATCATCAGCAGCTATGGTGGTTTCCAGAATTATCAACCCATAGATGCTAAGGACAAAGTGAGAGGTCAGTGCAGTGTGGACTTTAGGATTCGGTAGTTTGGGAGTGCAATCTGGCCTTTACCCCCTGGAGGGAGAAGCCTCTGAGGTGCTATGGCCATGTAGCCACCACCATATGGCAGCTTTAGCTCCTGGCTTGCAGATTGTAGGGGGACCAAGAGACCAGTCTGAGGGGTAATCACTCTTGCTTTAACCTGCTTGGATCTGAATTGTGGTCTAGAGTGGAGGTTCTGCGGTGTGTGACCAGCTTGCCAGAGTGTGTAGAGGCTCAGAGAGGGCACCCCAACTAACAGCTCCAGCAGCTGCGAAAACCCCCCGCAATTGGGACGAAGCTCCCCTGTCTGGTAGCAGAGTCCTACTATGGCAAAAAGCTCAAAAGTCAAGTAATTGAGTGGCAACATGAGCAAGCAAAGGAAACAAAGAAAGCAGAGCAATCTGACTTTACACTCTTATTTTGGAGACAAAAAGGATCAAAGCATGGAAAAGGAGGAAGACAAAGAAGTCAGAACTCCTGCACCAAAAGCTTCCAAGAAAAATATGAGCTAGTTACAGGCCATAGAGGACCTTAAGAAGGATTTTGAAAACCAAATAAGAGAAGTGGAGAAAAAATTGGGAAGAGAAATGAGAATGATGCAAGAAAATTATGAAATGAGAGTCAACAACCTGACTGAAGAAAATAACACCTTAAAAATAGACTAACTCAGATGGGCAAAAGAGGCTCAAAAAGGCAATGAGGAGAAGAATGCCTTAAAAAGCCAAATTTGCCAGATGGAAAAAGTAGCTGGGAAGTAAGATATACAGGCACTGGGGCATAGAAATACATCTTGCCCTACTAGAAAGTCGGACAGGGGATGGGGAAAGAGCAGATTGGGCAAGGGGATATTCAGTGGGATTGCTGTTTTGGGGTGATAGGCAGGGGAAAAATGGGGAGAAAATTTGTAACTCAAAATCTTGTGAAAATGATGTAAACTAAAAAATAGAAAAGAGATCAAAGGAACAACAAAAGAAGAAATTATGCAAATAAAGTGACCAAAATGTCTATCTCCTTTGACTCTGAAACTCTATTACTGGGTCTATACCTCAAGGAAGTCATTGATAAGAAAAAAGTCTCCATGTATACCAATATGTTTATAGTAGCACTTTTTGTAATAACAAAGAATTGGTAACAAAAGCGGATGGCTTTTAGGGCAGTTAGGGAATAGATAAATAATACAAATAAATAAATATATAAATTGTGGTACATGAATCTAATGGAATATTATCATGCTATAAGAAATGATGAATATGATAAGTACAGAGAATCATGGAAAGATCTTCATGAATTGAGGCAGAGGGAAGTAGAACCAAGAAAAAATATACACAATGACTATAATGTAAATGAAAAAATAAAATGTCACACATAAAAAAATCGAAAGTGAAAATAGCAAAATTATAAAAATCAAGCATCACTCAAATGAGATGATATGAAAGAACACCCCCTAACCCATCCTTTTGTGTAAATGAGAGAACAATGTATTGAACATTGTTCATATTTTCATAATTTTTCAATGTATTAATCCATTGTGTTTTTTCCTCTTTTTCTTTTCTTTGTCTTTAAAATAAGCTATTTCAGGGGCGGTTAGGTGGTGCAGCGAGTAGAGCGTCGGCCCTGGAGTCTGAAGGACCTGAGTTCGGATCCGACCTCAGACACTTAATGTACACACAAACAAAAACCTAGCCGTGTGACCTTGGGCAAGTTATTTAACCCCAATTGCCCTCCAAAATGCAAAAATAAATAAATAAACACATCACAATTTCTTTAAAAAAATTAAATAAATAAGCTATTGCATTGTATTACTTTTGGGGAGGGAGCAGAGATGTTGTGGAAAACTATGATGATGTAAAAAACAAATGACATCAATAAAAACATTTTTAAAAAGAAAGAAAACATGGTGACAGGAAATTGAGTGTTTCATGTTAGGAAGAGCCAAAAGGCCAATTTGGCTGGGCTAGGCTATAGAATCTCTGGGAAAGTAAGTAAGGCTGAAAAGGGAGACTGGAACCAGGTTCCACATCAATGAATCAATCAAGCAACATTTATAAATCAAATACTATAATTGTGTAAAGGATGTGCCTCAGAGAGACTATGGAGCATATATAGACATCCTGTATCTGGTACTGGCTAGCTAATGACATGTTTAAGAGAAGGCTCTTGGCTGGCTGCAAAGGTATCCAAAAAAGCCCTATCTGTTTTTATTACCTCCTGTTTTTGCTTCTTTCAGTGACTCCTTATCTCTTGCATCTGGTTAGAAATCATCCTAAACACAGGAGTTTCAAAAGGCTGGGAGAATGAGTTGTAAGTCTCCAAGGAGTCAGAGTCTGTGCCAGGTTTCACAGCAAAGTACAGCAATGTACTGATGCCCCAAGGAACAAGGAGCAACCTTCTGAAGGGACCTTTGTGACCCCATCCCAGTATTAGCTGAAATGAGAGAGGGAGGAAAAGCATTTATTAAATACCTACTATGTGCCAGGTTCTGTGTAGGTGCTACAAAAATACTGTGCCAATGGCAGTCACACTGCATCTGCACATAGCCTTGGTGGGAACAGTACTATGTAGGAACTGAACTAGGTTAAGTCTTCCCCCTCAGACACCAAGGTGTTTTAGGTGAGAGTTTGCTCTAAGGTGTGATTATGTCCTGGGGAGAGAGGGGGATGAGATGTGTGTACTGCCTCTCTCTTTAAAGTAAATGTCGATATTAAGTTGTTAAATGGAATTGAGGTCAGAGTCTCCTTAACAATGGGGGAACAAAGCTGGTGGAGCCTTAAGTAAATGGCAGTAGAGATGAGAAATAATCTAACTCTTCAGGTTACCTTTTGATAATGTAAGGGACAGATATGGGAGACCTGGTCCTGAGAGATAAGGCCTAGGACATCATGTTACATACAGAGATTCAAAAGTATATAGTTAAAATAGAGAATTAGTATTGCTGACAATTCTGACACACTAGATACTTCCCCAGTAAAAGCAAAGGGGCCCACTTTCTCTATTATTATTTGACAAAGATCTAGAAATGCTAATTATATCAATAACAGAAAAAAAAGCAAAGGCATAAACAAAGGTATAGAAATTGGCAAAGAGGAGCTAAAACTCCCAATCTGCAGGTGGCACAATGGTATAACTAGGAAATACCAGAAAATCAGTAAAGGAAATAATTGACATATTAATAGCTACGTCCAGATTATATGATACATATATATGTTTATACATATATTTACATTATATAGATATATGATATAAATATGTAGGATATATGTGTATATATGTATACATATATACACACACACACACACACACACATATTAGATATAAAGTAGTTTCACAAAATCATTAGCATTTCAATACAGTACTAACAAAACCAGTGTTATGAGAACAGTCAAGGGAGCCCATGAATCACTTTCCACAAACCTGGACATATTCCTTAGCTGCTTTCTGTGGGACATACATTCTTTATAAAGGACATTTATCTTGCTGGGATAATGTAGCAATTCTAATGATATTCATCAAGCAGGGTTGGGATGGGGAGGGTTCTGTCAAAGGTGAGTCCTGAGGAGCTGTTTACCTAGATTCTATAAGAGGTTCTATAGTGAATTTTCACCTCTTTTTTTGGTTTCATCCGATGTTCTCTCTCCTCTGATCTTCCAACAAGGAAAAGGGAAGGGATTTCTCTCCTCTTCCCTCCCAGTAGCAATGGGAACAAGGACTTGAGAGCATATATTTACCTATGTCAGCCTGAATTCTTGGTTGCTGACTTCTTTTTTTTGTTTCTTTTTGTGCTCTGAGCACAGGTCAACTACCACTGATCCTGAGAAACAGACATTCCCATTCCTGATGGTAAACTTATGAGTAAAAAGGGGTATGCGTATAAACAAGCAATAACTTCCCAGCAAAAAGTGATTAGTGTCACAGTCTGCTTCTTGGAAAATAAGAGCCCAGATAGGGTACTGAGGCACTAAAGAACCCTGGCTGGCTGACTGAGGGATCTGGACCTTGGGAGTTATTCAGACACATCACATATTCAAGGATAATGTGAAATGTCTGCTCAGCATTTCTGTAAAGTGTTTTTGCTTTCTGTGAAAAATACAAGGAATGTTATGTGTTATATTTTATGTTTTTCTGTATTTGTTAAATTGCACTTTTGGGTTATCTGTGTCTTAATCCTTTTCCACAGTGGAAGAAATAAGCCATTGTCCTGTATCTAATATTCATTCTGTATATTGAGTACCATTTCTATAATGAACTCTTGTTCCATATTTTGGGGGAACTAAAAAGAAGGCGTATCCAAGCTTTGTTTTAGAGACTTCCCAAAAGTTACTCTGGGAATGGTACATGATGAGCAGAGAGTTAAGGAAAGTCTGACCTTCCTTTTCTTTGAAGACATCCCATTTCCTGTCCCTCCCCTACACTCCAATATGAACTTGGATCTATAAGAGTCAACAGAACACTTTTCCTTGTTAGGGACCCCAGGCTATCAGTCATACTAACAAGAAAGGATAGCAATCAACCAATAAACATTAATTAATTTGTGTGAGATACTGTGCTACATGCTAGAGAAAGAAAAGAAAAAAGTCCCGTTTCTAATGAGCTTACATTGTATCAGGTAAGAAAGCATATACATTTATAAATATATTAGGAATAAATATAAAATGAATATAGTAGGAAAATTAATAAGAGAAGGCATGCAAAATTAAAGGAGAAAATTTCTATCAAAATAACAACAAAATGTATAAAGTACTGAGGCATTAACTAATCATGACATAAAATTTATATAAATGTAACTAATAAATAAAAATAAGGGCCATTTTCATGAAAAAAGCCCAATATGGGGCGGCTAAGTAGCGCAGTGAGTAGAGCGTCGGCCTTGGAGTCAGAAGGACCTGAGTTTGGATCCGACCTCGATACTTAACGCACACACAAACAAACAAACAAACAAACAAAAAACCTAGCCGTGTGAACTTGGACAAGTTACTTAACCCCAATTGCCCTCCAAAAAGCAAAAAAAAAAGCCCAATAAAATAGATAAAACTTTGAATAATTTGATTAAAAATGGAAAAAAAACAAATTACCAGTATCAAAAATGAAAAGGGTGAATTCACCACCAGTTAAGAGGACCTATTTTGTCCAACTGTGTGCCAATAAATCTATCTAAGTGAAATAGAAATCGCTCATATTAACAGAAGAGGAAACAAAATACCTAAATAACCTCATTTTAGAAAAAGAAATTGAACAAGCTATCAATGAACTCCCTGAGAAAAAATCCTCAGGGTCAGATGAATTTATAGGTGAATTCTAACAAACATTTAAACAATTAATTCCAATACTATATAAAGTATTTTGAAAAATATGCAAAGAAAGAGTCCTACCAAATTCCTTTTATGACACAAATATGATGCTGATACCTAAACCAGGAAGAGCCAAAGCAGAGAAATAAAGTTATAGACCAATTTCCCTAATAAATATTGATGCAAAAGTTTAAATAAAATATTAGCAAAAAGATTAAAGCAATTTATCAGTAAGATAATACACTGTGACCAAGTGGGATTTATACCAAGAATGCATAGGTGGATCAATTTTAGGAAAACTATCAGCATAATTGACCACATCAATAAAAAACTAACAAAAATCATATAATTATCTCAATAGGTGCAGAAAAGGCTGTTGACAAAATACAGCATCCATTCCTAGTAAAAACACTAGAGAGCATAGGAATAAATAGAACTTTCCTTAAAATGATAAGTAGTGTCTATCTAAAACCATCAGCAAGCATTATCTGTAATGTGGATAAACTAGAAGCTTTCCCAAAAAGATCAGGAGTGAAACAAAGATGCCCATTACCACCACTATATTCAATATTGTACTAGAAATGCTAGCTTTAGCAATAAGAAAAGAAAAAGAAATTGAAAGAATTGGAATAGGCAATCAAGAAACAAAACTATTACTCTTTGCAGATGATGTGTTGATATACTTAAAGAATCCTAGAGAATCAAGTAAAAACTATTTGAAAAAATTAATAACTTTAGCAGAATTGCAGGGAATAAAATAAACCCACATAAATAATCAACATTTCTATATATTATCAGCAAAGCCAAGTAGCAAAAGATAGAAAGAAAATTCTATTTAAAATAACTGTAGATAACATAAAATACCTGGGGGTCTACCTGCTAAGACAAACCGAAAAATTATATGAGCACAATTACAAAACACCTTTTACACTAAAAAGTCAGATCTAAACAATTAGAAAAATATCAATTGCTGACAGATAGGCCAAGCTAATATAAAAATAATAATTCTACCTAAATTAATTTATTCATTCAGTGTCACACCAAATTATCAAAAATTATTTTGTTAAGCTGAAAAAAATAACAAAATTCATCTGGAAGAACAAAACTTCAAGAATAGTAAAGGAATTAATGAAAAAAAAAATGCAAAATGTCCTAGCCATACCACATTTAAAACTATGTGATAAAGTGGTTTGGTACTAGCTAAGAAATAGAATGGTAGATTAATTGAATAAGGTAGGTAAACAAGACATGGTATAAGTGACTTTAATACTGTGCTATTTGATAAACCCAAAGACTCCAGCTTCAGTGATAAGAGCTCACTATTTGACAAAAACTACTGGGAGATCTGGAAAATAGTATGGCAGAAATTAGGCATATACCAACATTTTACTCCTAATACCAGAATAAGGTCAAAATGGGTACATGATTTAAACTTAAAAGGTAATAACCATAAGCAAATCAGGAAAGCAAGGAAGAGTTTACCTGTCAGATCAATAGAGAATGGAAGAATTTATGACCAAACAAGAGATAGAGAATGTTATGAAATGCAAAATGGATAATTTTAATTACATTAAAATTAAAAAGGGTTTGCACAAACAAAATCGATGCAACCCAAGTTTAGATGGAAATCAGAAAGCTGGGAAACAATTTTTACAGCAAGTATTTCTTTTTTTTTTTTTTAAAGCAATTGGGGTTAAGTAACTTGCTCAAGGTTACACGGCTAGTCATTATTTATGTGTGGGTGCTCATTTTCTGAGGCCGGATCTGATCTCGGGTCATCCCAACTCCGAGGCCGACGCTCTTACTCACTGCGCCACCTAGCCGCCCCTTTAGGGCAATTGGGGTTAAGTAACTTGCCCAAGGTTACACGGCTAGGTTTTTGTTTTTTTGTGTGAATTAAGTGTCGGAGGCCGGCTCCGAACTCAGGTCCTTCTGATTCCAGGGCCGGCGCTCTATTCACTGCGCCACCTAGCCGCCCCTACAGCAAGTATTTCTAAATACTTGCTGTAAAGTATTTACAGCATTTCTAAAATATATAGAGATATGATTCAAATTTATATGAATGCAAGCCATTCCCCAATCATTAAATGGTCAAAGGATATGAACAGGCAGTTTTCAGAGGAAGAAATCAAAGCTATCTATAGTAACATGAAAAAAATGCTCTATAACACTATCGATTAGAGAAATTCAAATTAAAACAACTTTGAGGTACCACTTCACACCTACCAGATTGGCTTATATGATAAAAAAGGAAAATTATACATGCAGGAGAGGATGTGAGAAAATTGGGAAGACATCCAAAATGGAGGAGTAGAAACAGGACTTCTATGTGGCTCTAGCTTCCCCCTCCTCCAATACATGTTAAAAAAGGCTCTAAATAAAGTGAGAACCCACAAAGTGACAGAGAGAAACAAATCTCCCACCGAAGGAAGCCTGGAAGGCCAACAGAAAGGGTCCATCGCAGCGTGCTGGGTGCAGTTCCGACTGAGCTATGGTTTTAGCCCCAGGGTGGCCCCCACCAGCAGCTGTGGCTGAAGCAAACTTCACCAGAATAAATCACCAGCAGCTATAGCACTTTCCAGACTTCTCAATCCACAAATGCCAAAGACAATGTAAAAGGTCATTGTGGAACTTTGTTTAGAACACGGGGAATGTGGTTTGGCTGCTGCCCTCAGAGCAAAAAGCAGAGGAGGCACGATGGCTGTAGCCACTGCCCTGTGGGTGCTTCCCATGCTCCTGGCCTGCAGATTGTAGGGGGACCAACCTACCATTCAGAGGGTAATCGCTTTTGCTTTGACCTGCTTGGATACAGATTGTGATCTTGGGTGGTGGTCCTGGGGTGTGACCAGTGAGCCAGAGCATATGAGGGCTGTAGAAAGGGTGCCCATCAAATAGCTCCAGAAACTGCAAAAACCCCAGTGATTTGGTACATAGCTCTCTCCATTCTGGAACAGAGTTCTACTATGGCAAAGAGCTCAAAAGTCAAGTAATTGGCTGCCAATATAAGCAAGCAATAGAAGCACAAACAGATGATACAATCCTTTTTGGGGGACATAAGGGATCAAGGTATGGAGTGGGAGGAAGACATCAATGTCTGAATTCCTGCATCAAAAGCCTCCAAGAAAAATGTGAACTGGTTTTAGGCCATGGAGGAGCTCAAGAAGGATTTTGAAAATCAAATAAGAGAAGTAGAGGAAAAAAGGGGAAGATAAATGAGAATGATGCAAAAAAAATCATGAAAAGCAAGTCAACAGCCTGCTAAAGGAGATCCAAAAATACATTAAGTAAACACCTTAAAAAATAGACTAACTCAAAAAGCCAATGAGGAGAAGAATGCTTTAAAAAGCTGAATTTGCCAGATGGAAAAGGAATTTCAAAAAATCACTGAAGAGAATAACTCCTTCAAAATTAAATTGGAACAACTGGAAGCTAATGACTTTAAGAGGAATCAAGATACCATAAAAAATATCTAAATAAATGAAAAAATAGAAGGCAATGTGAAATAATCTCATTGGAAAAACCACTGACCTGGAAAATAAATCCAGGAGAGAGAATTTAAAAATTATTGGTCTACCTGAAAGCCATGATCAAAAAAAGAGTCTAGACACCATCTTTCAAGAAATTATCAAACAAAATTGCTCTGATATTCTAGAACCAGAGGGCAAAAAAGAAATTGAAAGAATTCTCCCATCACCTCTTGAAAAGATCCCCAAAAGAAAACTCCTAGGAATATTATAGTCATTCCAGAGTTCCCACATCAAGGAGAAAATACTGCAAGCAGTCAGGAAGAAACAATTTGAGTATTGTGGAAACACAATCAGGATAACACAAGATCTAGCAGCTTTTATACTAAGGGATTGAGGGGCTTGGCATATGATAATCCAGAGGTCAAAAGAGCTAGAACTAAAACCAAGAATTAACTACCCAGCAAAACTGAGTATAATACTTCAGGGAAAAATATGGTCATTCAATGAAAAGAGAACTTTTAAGCATTCTTGATGAAAAAACTAGAGCTGAACAGAAAATTTGACTTTCAAATACAAAAAGCAAGAGAAGCATGAGAAGGCAAACAGGAAAAAGAAATCATAAGGAACTTATTAAACTTGAACTATTTACAT